>JAGXOD010000139.1:45000-52500 GCA_020368025.1 Brachyhypopomus occidentalis | reverse complement strand
TGGAGAGGAGGGGAGAGGAGGGGAGAGGGGTGGAGAGGAGGGGAGGGGGGAGAGGGGTGGAGAGGAGGGGAGAGGAGGGGAGAGGGGTGGAGAGGAGGGGAGAGGGGGGGAGAGGGGTGGAGAGGAGGGGAGAGGAGGGGAGAGGGGTGGAGAGGGGGGGAGAGGAGGGGAGAGGAGGGGAGAGGAGGGGGAGAGGGGTGGAGAGGAGGGGAGAGGAGGGGAGAGGGTGGAGAGGAGGGAGAGGAGGGGAGAGGAGGGGAGAGGGGGGGGAGAGGGGTGGAGAGGAGGGGAGAGGGGTGGAGAGGAGGGGAGAGGAGGGGAGGGGGGGAGAGGAGGGGAGAGGGGGGAGAGGAGGGGAGAGGAGGGGAGAGGGGGGGAGAGGAGGGGAGAGGAGGGGAGAGGGGGGGAGAGGAGGGGAGGGGAGAGGGGGGGAGAGGGGGGGGAGGGGGGGGGAGGAGGGGGGGAGAGGAGGGAGAGGAGGGAGAGGAGGGGAGAGGGGTGGAGAGGAGGAGGAGGGAGAGGAGGGAGAGGAGGGAGGAGGGAGAGGAGGGAGAGGAGGGAGAGGAGGGAGGGGGGAGAGGAGGGGAGAGGAGGGGAGAGGAGTGGAGAGGGGTGGAGAGGAGGGGAGGGGGGAGAGAGAGGCTGAGATTAACGCCTGTTCTGCTCCACCGCTAGATCAGTACATAATCTCAGTGCTTATGTGACATTTATGTATAAATGGAGCATCCTGAGCCACACGATGTGTGTTATGTTCGTTATTTCACAATAAACGATCCCTTTTTACAGTCAAATGTTTAGGCAAAGTTAAAATACCAACGAAAATTGAATACCTCATAAAATTGCGATTAAGACTTGATAAGAATTGATTTATAAACTTTTAATACTTTTTAAGACCCCGCGGACACCCTGGAGAGAAATACAATGCAGACGAAGCAGATAGTGTGTGCACGTTATGTTGTGTTACAGATGATGCAGGTACGTGCATGTGTGTGTGTGTGTGTGTTCTAACCGCTTGTGTCCTCTTGACGGAGGCGATACAGATGAGGCAGGTGAGAGCTCCAGACTGGAAAGCCTCGTTCAGGTACTGTCGAGTACGCTCCAAATCTGTCATGTCTCCTCCTGACAACACACACCAGACCACTCACATTCAGGGGAGCCCATATTAAAGAGAAACCACACATCAGACCACTAACATTCAGGGGAGCCCATATTAAAGAGAAACCACACATCAGACCACTAACATTCAGGGGAGCCCATATTAAAGAGAAACCACACATCAGACCACTAACATTCAGGGGAGCCCATATTAAAGAGGAACACCTGTTCTGACAGATTAGTGATTTAAAGTGTAACACTCCAGGTTGCAGTTATAATGATCATCTGTACGGTTAAGCGTTCCAGTCAGTTTTTTGAACTGAAGGTACCAGTGATGTAACTCAGCAGGTACATCAGGCCGTGTATTTATTGTATGTAACCACACCCCAATAAACACCACAGAATAAACCACACCCCAATAAACACCACACCCCAATAAACACCACAGAATAAACCACACCCCAATAAACACCACAGAATAAACCACACCCCAATAAACACCACACCCCAATAAACACCACAGAATAAACCACACCCCAATAAACACCACAGAATAAACCACACCCCAATAAACACCACACCCCAATAAACACCACAGAATAAACCACACCCCAATAAACACCACAGAATAAACCACACCCCAATAAACACCACAGAATAAACCACACCCCAACACCACACCCTAATAAACACCACAGAATAAACCACACCCCAATAAACACCACAGAATAAACCACACCCCAATAAACACCACACCCCAATAAACACCACAGAATAAACCACACCCCAATAAACACCAAAGAATAAACCACACCCCAATAAACACCACAGAATAAACCACACCCCAATAAACACCACAGAATAAACCACACCCCAATAAACACCACAGAATAAACCACACCCCAATAAACACCACAGAATAAACCACACCCCAATAAACACCACACCCCAATAAACACCACAGAATAAACCACACCCCAATAAACACCACAGAATAAACCACACCCCAATAAACACCACAGAATAAACCACACCCCAATAAACACCACAGAATAAACCACACCCCAACACCACACCCTAATAAACACCACAGAATAAACCACACCCCAATAAACACCACAGAATAAACCACACCCCAATAAACACCACACCCCAATAAACACCACAGAATAAACCACACCCCAATAAACACCAAAGAATAAACCACACCCTAATAAACACCACAGAATAAACCACACCCCAATAAACACCACAGAATAAACCACACCCCAATAAACACCACAGAATAAACCACACCCCAATAAACACCACAGAATAAACCACACCCTAATAAACACCACAGAATAAACCACACCCTAATAAACACCACAGAATAAACCACACCCCAGTAAACACCGCAGGAAAACCTACACCCAAGGATACCCACAAAACATAAGACATTTGTGATCCTGTGAGCAAGGTCCTGTGAATGGACTGATGGTGTGTGAAGGATGTTAAGAGGAGCTTCTGTTCTGACCCATCTGGTTGGTGTAAGTGATGAAAGTCGACTCCAGGATCTGGCCTCGCTTCCCAAGACCAGCATCATCGTCATCATCGTCGTCGTCGTCGTCGTCATCTTCCTCAGAGGAAGAGCTGTACTGTTTCTCAGCCAGGCGCTGAGCTGCAGCCTGATTGGACCTCCTGATCTCATCAAATCTGGACTGAGGGGACCTGGCTGCAAAGCAGAAACCCACAGCACAGTCACCCACACGAGCGCAGTCACCCACACGAGCGCAGTCACCCACACGAGCGCAGTCACCCACACAGCGCAGTCACCCTCACAGCGCAGTCACCCTCACAGCACAGTCACCCCCACAGCACAGTCACCCCCACAGCGCAGTCACCCCCACAGCGCAGTCACCCTCACAGCGCAGTCACCCTCACAGCACAGTCACCCTCACAGCACAGCAGCATGTTCACCACAGCACAGCAGAATTTTCAGATGGGAAATCTGAGGGATTTAATCCTACCGTCAGAGAACTGAGCTCTGTGGCCATCGGAGTCTGTTCAAGGAGGGTTATGTGATAGTACTATTACAAAACCAATCTGATACAGTGTGGCAGGTGTGTGTGTGAGAGACAGTTTCAGAGTTATACTCTGACAGGTGTGTGTGTGTGAGACAGTTTCAGAGTTATACTCTGACAGGTGTGTGTGTGTGTGGAGGAGGCGTCTCAGAGGTACAGTGTGACGGACTGTGTGTATGTGTCAGTTCGCAGGCTTAGCCAGTTTCTCTGCCATCCTCCAAGATTTTGGGTTTTTTTTGTTTTTCAACATTCACACTAACCAAAATATTACATTTTAATCTTTGAAACATTTATTTTTTGCTGCTTTTAAATTTAAAGCACTACTGAACAGTACAGCTGATCATACTGTCCAACAGGTGGTCTCCTACCTTGGCTGGGTGGAGGTTGTGCTTTGGGTACCATGGTTACGGCACAACGGCCCCTGTCCTGCCCCTGTCCTACCCCACTGTCGGTTGTCCGGGGTCGACATGCTGCCACCTCACTGGGAGTCTGGCCCCGATTCTGCCCTCGGCCAGGAGTCTGGCCTTGATTCTGACCCCGGCCGCGACCTCTGCCCTGCTGTCGCCAAGCGGGCTCCATGGAGATCGCCTAAGCAACGCAATGCAGAGAAAATGAGAAAAGGCCACGACAAGAGCGACGCTTTACGGCAGCGTCAGGCGTCCTGACCCACAGCCTCTTTAGTGTACTCCGGCTGAGACTTTAAACGCTGTGCTGCTTATAGTAAAAAGCTTTAAATGAGTCTCTATAAACCAGGGTCTGGGTCAGTCACGACCAGGAGATAAACATGACTTCACATACGGCCAGAAACGCCTCTAAAGCCCCTTTGTGTTCTTTGAAGCTAGTTGATCGGCTACAGACTAAACGTTAAGTGATTTACGGGTCCAAAGAGGCTCGTTGCACCTTATTACGTTATTAATCCCGGTAGATATCCGGTAATTTTACAGGGAACCAGTCCGCTGCAGCTGGCTGTGAGGCGCGTCTTTCCTGCTGATTAGCTCCGAAGCTAACTTGCTAAGTTATTAAACCCGTGAGTTGTATAATGTCAGGGGTAGCACGGTCGTCATCACACATTACATTATGACCTCTGTGGTATTTTCTGACAGAACCTTGTTGTTTTTGTGCCTGCGGGAGGTTTGAAGAGGTTTTAATCCAGCAGGATCCTACCGTAACTCACGGGCTCGTGAGAAGCCGCCGGGCTCTCGAGTTCAGGTGACAGGCGCAAATTGGAGGGACCGCGAAGAATGCTGGGAATTGTAGGACTTTATCGTTCTGTTTATATTATTGCAGATAGCAAAATAGCTCTTTGAAAACTACAAGTCCCGTCTTTGATAAAAAAGCGCAACGTGTCATATGGAGGTTCAGTTATAGAGCGCCTTTAAATTTTCTTTTTATTAGAATTTTTTTAAAACATTTTCTTAAAATTTTAGGCACATGGCGACTAAAGTTTTTTATGCGAAGTTATTCTATTGTATTTTTACAAATACTTTAGCAAAGTCTAGGAGATGTTTTAGTTTAGTTTCTCAAATTCAGCAGCCCGACATGCCACATATATAGGGTTGCCACCCGTCCCATAAATTAAATGTTAAATGTTGCGTCCCGTATTGAACCGATACGGGACGCGATTTGTTCCGTATTTTCAAAAGTGTCCATTACTCATCTCTGTCACACACACATCAACAATAAATGTAACAATTAAGCATAAAATAAAATACAGGAAATACTAAGGCCAGCAAAATGGTCGTGGATCCTCTTAGGACCCCCCGGCCTGCTACGGACCGGTGTTACCTGCTGGCGCTGCTGTCACCGTTTCCTAGCAACAGACGTCATGCCACACGCCCGTCCCGCACCTCTGAAAAAATGTCTTTTGCACACATTAACACCATTTTTTATAAAAATTATATACCGTTACATTAAGTTCTCAACTTCTTTTACTTTAAAGTAAAAAATAAAAAAGGATTTAATTTTATTTATGACTAATTGCTTTCTTGATCACCCCTTTACAAAAAAACACAACATAAAATGCGAGTCTGGAAACTTGTGCCATGTTGGTCACGGCCTGTGGTGGGCGTCCCTTATTTTCATTTGTGAAAGGTGGCAACCCTACACACACATATATATCTGATATTCATTTTATTTATCAAACGCCTTACAGTATTGTTTGATCTTCAAAGCTTTTCTTAATAATATTTGGTAGGAAAATCAAACAGGTCCATTCCAAGTCAGTATTGGCTAGTTTCAGCCCAGGAGTCCATAGAGAAAGTGAGTTCCATATCAGTTTAAAGTAAAACTGTAAAGTAAAGCATAAAAAGCTGCGTTGTCCCACAGCAGGTGTGGGGGATAAAAGCTTCTCATTGCTGTGCATCATAAAGCCAACACTAGCGTCTCTTCCAACACTAGCGTCTCTTCCAACACTAGCCTCTCTTCCAACACTAGCTTCTCTTGTAACACTAGCCTCTCTTGTAACACTAGCCTCTCTTCCAACACTAGCCTCTCTTCCAACACTAGCCTCTCTTCCAACACTAGCCTCTCTTCCAACACTAGCCTCTCTCTCTTCCAACACTAGCCTCTCTTCCAACACTAGCTTCTCTTCCAACACTAGCCTCTCTTCCAACACTAGCTTCTCTTGTAGCACTTCCAACACTAGCCTCTCTTCCAACACTAGCCTCTCTTCCAACACTAGCCTCTCTTCCAACACTAGCCTCTCCAACACTAGCCTCTCTTCCAACACTAGCCTCTCTTCCAACACTAGCTTCTCTTCCAACACTAGCCTCTCTTCCAACACTAGCTTCTCTTCCACTAGCTTCTCTTCCAACACTAGCTTCTCTTCCAACTCTAGCTTCTCTTGTAGCACTAGCCTCTCTTCCAACACTAGCCTCTCTTCCAACACTAGCTTCTCTTCCAACACTAGCCTCTCTTCCAACACTAGCCTCTCTTCCAACACTAGCCTCTCTTCCAACACTAGCTTCTCTTCCAACACTAGCCTCTCTTCCAACACTAGCCTCTCTTCCAACACTAGCCTCTCTTCCAACACTAGCCTCTCTTCCAACACTAGCCTCTCCCTCTTCCAACACTAGCCTCTCTTCCAACACTAGCCTCTCTTCCAACACTAGCTTCTCTTCTTAGCCTCTTCCAACACTAGCCTCTCTTCTTCCAACACTAGCCTCTCTTCCAACACTAGCTTCTCTTCTTCTCTTCCAACACACTTCTCTTCCAACACTAGCCTCTCTTCCAACAATAGCTTCTCTGGCAACACTAGCTTCTCTGGCAACACTAGTTTCTCTGCCACTGCAAAATACAAACAAACAACAACAAATTGCAAACAACTCAAGAGATTTTACAACTTCATTGTGACCGTGGTGTCCGCACACGCAGTGAGGGACAGAGGAGGAGCAACGTTACACCCCCGTGTCCCCATGTCTCTGTAGTGGTCCTATGATCCTTTACTGGTCCCATGTTCCTGTCCTGGTCCCGTGTTCCTGTCCTGGTCTCGTGATCCAGTCCTGGTCCTGTGATCCAGTCCTGGTGCTTTTCCACACTGAGGTTTTTCCCTTTCGTCCCCGTCCTGAGCGTGTACAAACACAGCTCATCCTCAGCCTCAGTGCTTCTACTTCTTCTCCTTCTTCTTCTCCTCCTCTTTCCTCTCCAGGTCGAGTGTCTCGGAGGTGACAGCTTGGCTGGAGGAGGTGATCTTGCTTTCCAGCTTGGTGACCCGTCTCTTCAGCCGGCTCTGCTGGGCCTCGTGCTGGGCGAGGAGACGAGCAAAGCGCGTCTGGAGGTCCTCCAGCACGCTTCCGATCTTCAGAACCTTCTCCTCCATGTCTCGGGGGTCCGGACCCTGCTTCGCCACCTCCAGGTCCAGCAGGTTGTCCTGCAGAATGAAAAACAAATGAACAAAATGAACATTCATCAGAAAGATTTACACGGGTAGCTCGATTACTGTAAAGCTGGAAGATAACAAAAGCCTTGTTTAAGCTTCTTTCTGGACATTCTGTATTCAAAATAGATTTTAAACATTTTTATTTATGTTATGTACTGTTCTATAAATAATTTGGGCTACATTATAGATTTATTATTTTAATATTATTAGTCCTAGTATGGGTTTGGAGGCAGTGGAAACTTCCTAGTAATCATGGAATTCTAATGGTGGGGTTACTCTGTAAGGACTGTGAAGGTGGGGTTACTCTGTATGCACTGTGAAGGCGGGGTTACTGTGAAGGTGGGGTTACTCTGTAAGGACTGTGTCGGCGGGGTTACTGTGAAGGCGGGGTTACTCTGTAAGGACTGTGAAGGCGGAGTTACTGTGAAGGTGGGGTTACTCTGGAAGGACTGTGTTGGCAGGGTT
>JAGXOD010000139.1:30000-40000 GCA_020368025.1 Brachyhypopomus occidentalis | reverse complement strand
AGGTGAACACACCCTTCAGAGGTCGCAGGTCAGACACAAACACAGAGCATGGCGGCATGCTACTACACCTCAGACAGCAGAGCGTGAGTATCTCGAGCTGGTGTTCAGAGAGTGAGTATCTCGAGCTGGTTTTTCATTGAGTGAGCATCTCGAGCTGGTGTTCAGAGAGTGAGTATCTCGAGCTGGTGTTCAGAGCGTGAGTATCTCGAGCTGGTGTTCAGAGAGTGAGTATCTCGAGCTGGTGTTCAGAGCGTGAGTATCTCGAGCTGGTGTTCAGAGAGTGAGTATCTCGAGCTGGTGTTCAGAGAGTGAGTATCTCGAGCTGGTGTTCAGAGCGTGAGCATCTCGAGCTGGTGTTCAGAGAGTGAGTATCTCGAGCTGGTGTTCAGAGCGTGAGTATCTCGAGCTGGTGTTCAGAGAGTGAGCATCTCGAGCTGGTGTTCAGAGAGTGAGTATCTCGAGCTGGTGTTCAGAGCGTGAGTATCTCGAGCAGGCCGGACTGATTGCCTTGCTGTGAATGGCAGAGGATTTCACATGGGGACAGGGGGATTGGGGATTAAAGGGATGGAAATGACGACTGGTAAGACATCAACCACACACACACACTCGCCTCCAAACACACACACACACACTAACCTGATCACATAAAAACACATATTCATGCCTGAGCAAACATGCACACACACATATACACACAGTTCTATTCTTGCCTTTCTAGCACATGCCCCGCCCCTCTATCACATGTTCTTCCTCTCCATCAGATATCCTCTCTAACTTTGGGTTTTGTACTTTGTTGGGATTCAAGTCAGTCAACTCTGGGATCTGGTGGGATTCTGCAACGCTTGTGTGTGTGTGTGTGTGTGTGTGTGTACTGTCTGTGTGTATGTTGGTGTGTGTGCGTATACTGTATATGTGTGTATATTGATGTGTGTATAATTGTATACTGTATGTATGTATATTGGTGTGTGTGTATACTGTATGTGTGTGTATGTTGTATATATATATGTAATATTGTGTGTGTGTATGTTGTATATATGTGTGAGTTGTGTGTGTGTGTATGTGTGTGTGTGTGTATGTTGTATATATGTGAGAGCGTGTGCTGGTGTGTGTGTGCTGGTGTGTGTGTGTGTGTGTGTGTGTGTGCTCACCTTGACCTGGTGTAATAGCTGCAGGATTATTGTCCCTGCAGCTTTGTGTGTGTTTGATGTGTCAGCGATGTGCACTAATTACCCATAAGCCCCTTACCCTGCAGGTCTGCAGCTAACTCTGCACACCAGACACACACCAACCGGATTGTCTCTGAACAACCAGTTACATCTAGGCAGTCATAGTTTACATGTTTTGTGCATCTACAAATGCATAAATCTGACCTCCTCACCGAGTCCTAGTTCAGTCCTAGTTCAGTCCTAGTTCAGTCCTAGTTCAGTCCAGGTTCAGTCCTAGTTCAGTGTCATAAAAACATATTTTTACATTGCAGCTTTTCAGAATTTATCAATAAAGCCAGAACCTTATTGAACATGCCCAGGGCAACAGTGTCCAGAACAATAGTGCCCAGGGCAACAGTGTCCAGAACAATAGTGTCCAGGGCAACAGTGTCCAGAGCAACAGTGTCCAGGGCAACAGTGTCCAGAGCAACAGTGCCCAGGGCAACAGTGTCCAGAACAATAGTGCACAGGGCAACAGTGTCCAGAGCAACAGTCCACAGGGCAACAGTGTCCAGAACAATAGTGCACAGAGCAACAGTGTCCAGGGCAACAGTGTCCAGGGCAATAGTGTACAGAACAATAGTGCACATGGCAATAGTGTACAGGGTGAGAGGCATCAAAACACACAGGCGTAATAAATTTCAACTCATTCAACAATGACTGTTCTGAATCATTTCCAGAGTTTAAGTACTAGGGTAATGGACCAATCACAGAGCATAACTGGCCAGGCTAGCTCTGTCATTTTGTCATAGTCTAAATGATCAGGGTTTTTTTCTGCCACCAGATGGCACCAGTGTGGAACTCCCTTCCTGCTGTGGTTCCCTTGCAGCCTTCTGTGGTGCGTACAGGAATCTAGTACACACACCACTGAGTCACAGCTACACACACACACACACACACACACACACACACACACACACACACACACACACACACACTGACACACTACACACACACACACACACACACTGAGTCACAGCTACACACACACACACACACACACACACCACTCACAGTCACAGCACACACACACACACACACCACTGAGTCACACACACACACACAACTGAGTCACAGCTACACACACACACACACCACTGCGTCACAGCTACACACACACACACACAAACCACTGAGTCACAGCTACACACACACACACCACTGAGTCACAGCTACACACACACACACACACACCACTGAGTCACAGCTACACACACACCACTGAGTCACAGCTACACACACACACCACTGAGTCACAGCTACACACACACACACACACACCACTGAGTCACAGCTACACACACACACACCACTGAGTCACAGCTACACACACACCACTGAGTCACAGCTACACACACACACCACTGAGTCACAGCTACACACACACACACACCACTGAGTCACAGCTACACACACACCACTGAGTCACAGCTACACACACACACACACACACTGAGTCACAGCTACACACACACACACACACACCACTGAGTCACAGCACACACACACACACACACACACACACACACACCACTGAGTCACAGCTACACACACACACACACCACTGAGTCACAGCTACACACACACACACACACACACAGCTACACACACACACACACACACACACACACACCACTGAGTCACAGCTACACACACACACACACACCACTGAGTCACAGCTACACACACACACACACACCACTGAGTCACAGCTACACACACACCACTGAGTCACAGCTACACACACACACACACCACTGAGTCACAGCTACACACACATTCCACACAAACCACATACATAACAAACACCACACACAATCACACACACTACGCACAAACGCAAACCACACACACACCCCACATATACCATGAAAATGCTCTTGTTTTCAAATATTGTAATTTCCCTGACAATCAGTTGTGTAAGCAACTTATTGTTATAACCAGTTATGTAAGCACTCTTATTGGTTTGGGTTGGTTTTGTGGAGTGTACAGTACAGTTCACCATCTGGTTTTAGGAAGCTAAACATCATAACTTATAACAACAGCTTCATCTGTAAACCCAAGACACTGTAAACTTACATGACTGTAAAATCACTGTTATTGTAAACCTGTTATTGTAAACTCATGTCAGTGTAAATGTATGCCATTGTAAATTCAAGTCACTGTAAATTTGTCATTGTAAAACTTTGCATCATTGTAAACTCGTTACTGTAAATACATCATTGTAAACTTGCATCATTGTAAACTCATGTGACTATAAACACGCCACTGTAAACTTGCTTCATTGTAAAGTCATGTCACTAAACATGTTATTGTAAACCTGCATTATTATAAACATGTGTCACTGTAACACATCACTTAAAACTTGCATCCTTATTAACATATGTACCAGAAGAGGCTAGAGATTACTTCTAGTTAATATTATTTTTAATCAGAATAGCAGTTCAGCGGTAATTACTTTTGAGAATTTTCCCAGATACATAAACTTTATTTTGTATACAATTGTTGATTTTAGACATTAGTTTACATTTACATAGTTTACATTGCGTAGAATCTCATTAACCCTCATTTAAAAAACAGACAAACAAGAAAAAGCAGCTGAAAATGAAAGTGTGTGAAGCTGCGATACTTGAATTTACATGAATTTGCATGAATTTAATTTGTAAATTTAACTAAAAACTGTAATAATATTAGTAGTAATAATAAATAAAAAGCAAGCAATTTCCAGAAGTGTCCAGCACACTGAATTAAAATACGTATGGAACCTTCGTATGGACCTTTAATTAAATACTGTTAACTGCCCAATAGTGGGTGCTGAGTGTGTGTGTGTGTGTGTCGGCATGTGTGGTGCTATGAGTGTGTGTGTGTGTGTGTGTGTGTGTCGGCATGTGTGGTGCTATGAGTGTGTGTGTGTGTGTGTGTGTCGGCATGTGTGGTGCTATGAGTGTGTGTGTGTGTGTGTGTGTGTGTGTGTCGGCATGTGTGGTGCTATGAGTGTGTGTGTGTGTGTTTGTGTCGACATGAGTGGTGCTATGAGTGTGTTTGTTTGTTAGCATGAGTGGTGCTATGAGTGTGTTTGTGTGTTAGCATGAGTGGTGCTATGAGTGTGTTTGTGTGTTAGCATGAGTGGTGCTATGAGTGTGTGTGTGTGTTAGCATGAGTGGTGCTAGCTCTTCTGTCTGTGTGAGCGCAGGGCTTGGTAGTGTCTGCTGTCAGCCCTCCACTGCTCCCTACTGCCCCCTGCAGGACTCCTGCAGACACTCTCTCTCCTGCAGAGACACTGTGGGTCTCTCTCCCCAGTGAGGCAGGGTTGTCCTGATGCCCTGCTGGGGGAGTGGGTGTGGGGGGATGGAGGTGACCCAGGTTGGAATCAGCATGGATGTTGGTATTTAGACCAAGGTTAGGGTTGGGGTTAGGGTTAGGGTTAGGGTAGGGGTTAGGCATGAGACCCTCTGGTTGTGGGGGGTTGGTATTCCCCTCTCCTCCCTCTGCTATACCCAAGTTGGGTATCTCACCAGTGACCGGCAGGATGTAAATCACCTAGGATTGAGAAGGAGGTTGATTGAGGTTAGGGTTAGGGCAAGGGATAATGTGTGTGTGTGTGTGTGTGTGTGTGTGTGTATTTGGAGTTTACCTGCGTAGCATCTCCCTCCTCTGAGCTTCCTGACAGAGACTAAAAGGTGATTGTGTTTTATTACACTTCATACCCCAAAGCTTTACTGTATTATTTAACAAAAGATGAATACCTATGTGCATATATCTGTATATAAACACTGGATATACACTCACCTGCCCAGCCTGGGGAACCACTGACACCACCTGAAACACAAATAAATGCACAATGAGTGACAAAAACAAGTACATATGCACAAACACGAACACACACTCATAAACACACACACACACAATAATCTGAATAAGTCTGACTAATGCCAGTACCTGTGTGTGTCCACCAGCACCTCCAGCAGGGGGCATCCAAGATGTGAAAAATCTCTGGCCAGTCTACAAAACACCATCAGGCACACATTTATACTACACAACTCCATCAGGCACACATTTATACTACACAACTCCACCAGGCACACATTTATACTACACAACACCACCAGGCACACATGTATACTACACAACTCCATGTATTTAGGCATGCAGAATATTTCACTCACTACAATCACCTAATGTGTTTTATGCCATTTGCAACTTTCTAGAACATGTAGCGCTGTTAGCACTGAATGGAATTGTGACTCAGTGGTGTGTGTGTGTGTGTGTGTGTGTGTGTAGCTGTGACTCAGTTGTGTGTGTGTGTGTGTAGCTGTGACTCAGTGGTGTGTGTGTGTGTGTGTGTGTGTGTAGCTGTGACTCAGTGGTGTGTGTGTGTGTGTGTGTGTGTAGCTGTGACTCAGTGGTGTGTGTGTGTGTGTGTGTGTAGCTGTGACTCAGTGGTGTGTGTGTGTGTGTAGCTGTGACTCAGTTGTGTGTGTGTAGCTGTGACTCAGTGGTGTGTGTGTGTGTGTGTAGCTGTGACGCAGTGGTGTGTGTGTGTGTGTAGCTGTGACTCAGTTGTGTGTGTGTAGCTGTGACTCAGTGGTGTGTGTGTGTGTGTGTGTGTAGCTGTGACTCAGTTGTGTGTGTGTAGCTGTGACTCAGTGGTGTGTGTGTGTGTGTGTGTAGCTGTGACTCAGTGGTGTGTGTGTGTGTAGCTGTGACTCAGTGGTGTGTGTGTGTGTGTGTGTGTAGCTGTGACTCAGTGGTGTGTGTGTGTGTGTGTGTGTGTGTGTAGCTGTGACTCAGTGGTGTGTGTGTGTGTGTAGCTGTGACTCAGTTGTGTGTGTGTAGCTGTGACTCAGTGGTGTGTGTGTGTGTGTGTGTGTGTGTGTGTAGCTGTGACTCAGTTGTGTGTGTGTAGCTGTGACTCAGTGGTGTGTGTGTGTGTGTGTGTGTAGCTGTGACTCAGTGGTGTGTGTGTGTGTGTAGCTGTGACTCAGTGGTGTGTGTGTGTGTGTGTAGCTATGACTCAGTGGTGTATGTGTGTGTGTGTGTGTGTAGCTGTGACTCAGTGGTGTGTGTGTGTGTGTGTGTGTGCTGTGACTCAGTGGTGTGTGTGTGTGTGTGTGTGTGTGTGTAGCTGTGACTCAGTGGTGTGTGTGTGTGTGTGTGTGTGTGTGTAGCTGTGACTCAGTGGTGTGTGTACTAGATTCCTGTACGCACCACAGAAGGCTGCAAGGGAACCACAGCAGGAAGGGAGTTCCACACTGGCGCCATCTGGTGGCAGAAAAAAAACTAATAATTTAGATGCGCTAGTGAGTATGTGCTCCCAAATAAATGAGCATCTCATTCATGTGAGAACACTGTAGTAACACCCTGGAGGGTGTGTTACCTGTCCTTGTGGGGGCGGAGTCTCCAGTGTGAGGGAGGGGCTTGGGAGTGTGGCAGCCTGCAGGAATTCGCTGTTCCCATTCTGAGCCCCTACTGCACTCTGACCTTTAACCTAGGGACAAGTTACAACAGGGGAGGAGCTGAACCCCAGACCAGATGACCTGATCAAATAGCTCCTCCCCCAGCATGCACTTCTGTCATAACAGGAAAAGATGTGATTCACATTCCAGATAAATCACACATACACACACACACACACACACACATAGACACACACACACCTACGCACACACACACACACACACACGCACACCTACGCACAAACACACACACACACACACACACACACACACACACACACACACATACACACATACGCACACCTGCTTTCATTCATCCATCCACGGTCACATGATGCTGGTCAGGATGTGTGTGTGTGTGTGTGTTGTCCTTCCACACTCACGTGGTGCTGGTTGGGTTGCGTGTGTGTGTGCATTTGTGTTGACTCTGGCGTTGGGTTTGGGTTCTTCTGGCCAGCCCAGTTGGTGTTGCTCATAGGTACCAGAACCAACTTTGGGCCATTGGAGCCCAGAACCATGACAGGGACCAGGAGGGTGTGGCCTGCTGCAGAAGGGGGCGGAGCCTGAGACAGCTGTGAGACCTGGAGCCACAGGAGAGAGCTGTGATTCTAACCTTCTGACCCACACCTACCTTCTGATCCTCACCTACCTTCTGATCCACACCTACCTTCTGATCCACACCTAACTATTGATCCTCACCTACCTTCTGACGCACACTTACCTTCTGATCCTCACCTACCTTCTGACCCACACCTACCTTCTGATCCACACCTACCTTCTGATCCTCACCTACCTTCTGATCCTCACCTACCTTCTGATCCACACCTACCTTCTGATCCACACCTACCTTCTGATCCACACCTACCTTCTGATCCACACCTACCTTCTGATCCTCACCTACCTTCTGATCCTCACCTACCTTCTGACCCACACCTACCTTCTGATCCACACCTACCTTCTGATCCTCACCTACCTTCTGACCCACACCTACCTTCTGATCCACACCTACCTTCTGATCCACACCTACCTTCTGATCCTCACCTACCTTCTGATCCTCACCTACCTTCTGATCCACACCTACCTTCTGATCCTCACCTACCTTCTGACCCACACCTACCTTCTGATCCTCACCTACCTTCTGACCCACACCTACCTTCTGATCCACACCTACCTTCTGATCCTCACCTACCTTCTGATCCACACCTACCTTCTGATCCTCACCTACCTTCTGACCCACACCTACCTTCACCCATATAATGAGAACTTGTAATAATCAAGCTGAAGGGTTTGGGTTAGGGGTCAAGTGAGGGTTTAGGGTTTAGGGTTTGGGGTAACGTGAGGGTTTAGGGTTTATGGTTTAGGGAGACTGGGGCAGATGGAGACTGGGGCAGATGGAGACGGGGGCAGATGGAGATCCAGACCAAGCAGCTTCATACTCACTGGTAAGCCCTCCGTCATGGGAACGACGAAGCAGAAGATCAGTAAGGCAAACGGCATCACTGTAATTCTACAGGACACAGAATGTGTTAGAACACACACTATTACTGCTGTACTATAGAGAACATAGTGTGTGTACTATACAGAACACACACTATTATTACTGTACTATAGAGAACATAGTGTGTGTACTATACAGAACACACACTATTACTGCTGTACTATAGAGAACATAGTGTGTGTACTATACAGAACACATACTATTACTACTGTACTATACAGAACACACACTATTACTGCTGTACTATAGAGAACATAGTGTGTGTACTATACAGAACACACACTATTACTGCTGTACTATACAGAACACACACTATTATTACTGTACTATAGAGAACATAGTGTGTGTACTATACAGAACACACACTATTACTGCTGTACTATAGAGAACATAGTGTGTGTACTATACAGAACACACACTATTACTGCTGTACTATAGAGAACATAGTGTGTGTACTATACAGAACACACACTATTACTGCTGTACTATACAGAACACACACTATTATTACTGTACTATAGAGAACATAGTGTGTGTACTATACAGAACACACACTATTACTACTGTACTATAGAGAACACACACTATTACTGCTGTACTATAGAGAACACACACTATTACTACTGTACTATACAGAACACACACTATTACTACTGTACTATAGAGAACACACACTATTACTGCTGTACTATACAGAACACACATTACTACTGTACCATACAGAACACACACTATTATTACTGTACTATACAGAACACACACTATTACTACTGTACTATACAGAACACACACTATTACTACTGTACTATACAGAACACACACTATTACTACTGTACTATACAGAACACACACACTATTACTACTGTACTATAGAGAACACACTATACAGAACACACACTATTACTGCTGTACTATACAGAACACACACTATTACTACTGTACTATACACACACACTAAACAGAACACACACTATTACTGCTGTACTATACAGACACACACTATTACTACTGTACTATACAGAACACACACACACTACTGTACTATACAGAACACACACTATTACTACTGTACCATACAGAACACACACTATTATTACTGTACTATACAGAACACACACACTATTACTACTGTACTATACAGAACACACACTATTACTACTGTACTATACAGAACACACACTATTACTACTGTACTATACAGAACACACACTATTACTACTGTACTATACAGAACACACACTATTACAGAACACACACTATTACTGCTGTACTATACAGAACACACACTATTACTACTGTACCATACAGAACACACACTATTATTACTGTACTATACAGCACACACACACTATTACTACTGTACTATACAGAACACACATTATTACTGTACTATACAGAACACACACTATTACTACTGTACCATACAGAACACACACACTATTACTACTGTACCATACAGAACACACACTATTACTACTGTACTATACAGAACACACACTATTACTACTGTACCATACAGAACACACACTATTACTACTGTACTATACAGAACACACACTATTACTCTATACAGAACACACACACTATTACTACTGTACTATACAGAACACACACTATTACTACTGTACTATACAGAACACACACACTATTACTACTGTACTATACAGAACACACACACTATTACTACTGTACTATACTACTGTACTATACAGAACACACACTATTACTACTGTACTATACAGAACACACACACTATTACTACTGTACTATACAGAACACACACTATTACTACTGTACTATACAGACCACACACTATTACTACTGTACTATACAGAACACAC
>JAGXOD010000139.1:0-25000 GCA_020368025.1 Brachyhypopomus occidentalis | reverse complement strand
CAGACGTCATCACACTCTTCACAGACGTCATCAGACGTTCCTCTTCACAGACGTCATCAGACGTTCCTCTTCACAGACGTCATCAGACGTTCCTCTTCACAGACGTCATCAGACGTTCCTCTTCACAGACGTCATCAGGCGTTCCTCTTCACAGACGTCATCAGGCGTTCCTCTTCACAGACGTCATCAGGCGTTCCTCTTCACAGACGCCATCAGACGTTCCTCTTCACAGACGTCATCAGACGTTCTTTCACAGACGTCATCAGGCGTTCCTCTTCACAGACGTCATCAGGCGTTCCTCTTCACAGACGTCATCAGACGTTCCTCTTCACAGACGTCATCAGACGTTCCTCTTCTGAGACGTCATCAGACGTTCCTCTTCACAGACGTCATCAGGCGTTCCTCTTCACAGACGTCATCAGACGTTCCTCTTCACAGACGTCATCAGGCGTTCCTCTTCACAGACGTCATCAGGCGTTCCTCTTCACAGACGTCATCAGGCGTTCCTCTTCATAGACGTCATCAGGCGTTCCTCTTCAGACGTCATCAGACGTTCCTCTTCACAGACGTCATCAGACGTTCCTCTTCACAGACGTCATCAGACGTTCCTCTTCACAGACGTCATCACACATCTCATCATTTCTGTTTTAAGATTAAAGGTAGAAAGAGTAATTATGCGAAGTTCATGTGTCGTGGTGCACCCACACGCACACACACACCCACCCTCGCCCACACACACACACACACACAGACCACAAACACATACACACACACACACACCACACTCACACCCACAGATACACACACACACCACAGATACACACACGCACACACCACACTCACACCAACAGATACACACACCACACTCACACCAACAGATACACACACACACACCACACTCACACCCACAGATACACACACACACCACAGATACACACACGCACACACCACACTCACACCCACAGATACACACACACACACCACACTCACACCCACAGATACACACACACACACACACACACCACACTCACACCCACAGATACACACACACCACACTCACATCCACAGATACACAAATATGCACCCACACGCACACACACACCCACAGATATTCCCCTACACACACAGACACACATCCTGCCCCTCTAAAATCACCCACATTTTAACACCCACATTTTAACATCACCATTTCATGCACCTCTGCCTTGTTTTCTTCCCTTTGTACTTGTCACTGTTACAGTAATGGGTCCAGGTCCAGTTAAAGGTCCAGGTCCAGTTAAAGGTCCAGATAAAGATCCAGTCCAAGGTCCATGTCCAGGTCCATGTCCAGGTCCAGGTCCACGTCCAGTCCAAGGTCCAGTCCACACACATGAATGCACACATTTCAACCCCCCAGTCTTGGGGGACATATAGTGGTTCAGAGAGGCATCCATCACTCTATTTATTTGTCATGTAGTCTCCACTCCCCAAAACCTCCACCCACGCAGAGAAACTAATTATGGAGCAGGTCCAGGTCCATGTCCAGGTCCATGTCCATGTCCATGTCCAGGTCCAGGTCCAGTCCAAGGTCCAGTCCAAGGTCCAGTTAAAGGTCCAGGTCCATGTCCAGGTCCAGGTCCATGTCCAGGTCCAGGTCCAGGTCCATGTCCAGTCCAAGGTCCAGTCCAAGGTCCAGTTAAAGGTCCAGGTCCAGGTCCAGGTCCAGTCCAAGGTCCAGTCCAAGGTCCAGTTAAAGGTCCAGGTCCAGGTCCAGTCCCAGTCCCAGGTCCAGCACTTTTGCAGGTTGTCTGGAGTCCTGGTGATGGCGCCACTTGTGGTTTTTCTGTTTGCTTGGCTCCTTATTTTTATAATGGACATTACAGACGTGCTGCTGGCCCCCTCACACCCCACCTACCCCCCTCACCCCCCCTCACAACCCGCCTACCCCCCACCTTTAACATCCCCCCCCTCACACCCCACCTACCCCCCTCACCCCCCCTCACACCCCACCTAACCCCCCACCTTTAACATCCCCCCTACCCCCCCTCACACCACGTCCAGTCCAAGGTCCAGTCCACACACATGAATGCACACATTTCAACCCCCCAGTCTTGGGGGACATATAGTGGTTCAGAGAGGCATCCATCACTCTATTTATTTGTCATGTAGTCTCCACTCCCCAAAACCTCCACCCACGCAGAGAAACTAATTATGGAGCAGGTCCAGGTCCATGTCCAGGTCCATGTCCATGTCCATGTACAGGTCCATGTCCATGTCCATGTCCATGTCCATGTCCAGGTCCAGTCCAAGGTCCAGTCCAAGGTCCAGTTAAAGGTCCAGGTCCATGTCCAGGTCCAGTCCAGTCCATGTCCAGGTCCATGTCCAGGTCCATGTCCAGTCCAAGGTCCAGTCCAAGGTCCAGTTAAAGGTCCAGGTCCAGGTCCAGTCCAGTCCAAGGTCCAGTCCAAGGTCCAGTTAAAGGTCCAGGTCCAGGTCCAGTCCCAGTCCCAGGTCCAGCACTTTTGCAGGTTGTCTGGAGTCCTGGTGATGGCGCCACTTGTGGTTTTTCTGTTTGCTTGGCTCCTTATTTTCATAATGGACATTACAGACGTGCTGCTGGCCCCTCACACCCCACCTACCCCCCTCACCCCCCTCACACCCCGCCTACCCCCCACCTTTAACATCCCCCCTCACACCCCACCTACCCCCCTCACCCCCCCTCACACCCCACCTAACCCCCACCTTTAACATCCCCCCTACCCCCCCCCTCACATCCCCCCTCCTCCACCCACCCCCCTCCCCCCCAATCCTGTTACATCATGCTTATTGTGTCTTAGGGACAGATCACCATAACAACAATTGGACTGACAGTAGTGAGTCCAGTGAGTTTATAAAGTGACTCAGATCACTGAGCTCCAAACTCCCAACAACAACACCAGTCCGACTCCAACACTTACAACAACACCAGTCCGACTCAAACACTTACAACAACACCAGTCCCAAACAACAACACCAGTCCGACTCCAACACTTACAACAACACCAGTCCGACTCCAACACTCCCAACAACACCAGTCCGACTCAAACACTTACAACAACACCAGTCCGACTCCAACACTTATCCAGCCCAACAACAACACCAGTCCGACTCAACACCAGTCCGACTCAACACCAGTCCGACTCCAACACTTCCAACAACACCAGTCCGACCCAAACACTTCTCCCAGCTGTAAATCAGGGTCACTACCGCTGACCTTTCAGCAGACAAAAATCAGACTCAAACAAAAAAAACATTGGTACAGTTAATCATTCTAAATGGAAATCCTGCTCCATAATTAGTTTCTCTGCGTGGGTGGAGGTTTTGGGGAGTGGAGACTACATGACAAATAAATAGAGTGATGGATGCCTCTCTGAACCACTATATGTCCCCCAAGACTGGGGGGTTGAAATGTGTGCATTCATGTGTGTGCATGTGTGTGCATGTGTGTGTGTGTGTACGTGTTTGCATGTGTGTGTGTCTGGTGAGAGAAAAACAAATCCATCACTCCTACGACTGACAGTGAAGGGATATAACCCTTCGTGTGTGTGTGTGTGTGTGTGTGTGTGTGTATATAACCCTTGCCCACCAGACAGAGGGACACTAGTGTGAAGTCTTCCTCCAGCCGGCTGCTCTGAGGACGTCTGCGCTATGCTGATCTCTACAGCACTCGTCTGTGTGCTGGGCCTGGTCACAGCCCATCCAGTGAGTATATCGCTCTCGCCGCCGTGACTCTTCCTGGTCATGTGATGGTTAACTTCACAGTATAGTGCTGTTACTGTAGTCTGTCTGAATTAAATAACACAGACATATTACATTTCTTAATTTTTTTTTGTAATATAGTAAACATGCTATAAACTGCAAACATAACACAGCATAAAAGTCAACTAATGCCAAGATGAAACAAAACGGTTTTAAACACACATACAAATGACCAGAAAGGCAGTTCATGTACTGGATGTGTGTTTCAGATTTCTCAGACAGACGTTGTGGTTGCACAGAGGACTTCTGACAGAGACACGTACCCAGGACAGCAGGTGGACACTCTGGACAGCTTCACTCCTGTCCTGCCACAAGTGAGAACACACCTGCTCTCTCTCGCGTTACGCTGTTCAAAAACAGGAAACTACAATTCCTGCAATAACCTCTGAGATTTACATATCACATATATTTGTGGTGTTCATTACGTCTGTGGTGTTCATTATATTTGTGGTGTTCATTACGTCTGTGGTGTTCATTACGTCTGTGGTGTTCATTATATTTGTGGTGTTCATTACGTCTGTGGTGTTCATTACGTCTGTGGTGTTCATTACGTCTGTGGTGTTCATTACGTATGTGGTGTTCATTACGTATGTGGTGTTCATTACGTATGTGGTGTTCATTACGTCTGTGGTGTTCATTACGTCTGTGGTGTTCATTATATTTGTGGTGTTCATTTCTGCTGCTCACTCAGTGGTTTCACACTCAGGTCACTGAGGTCCCCTTAACTCATGCCGATGAACAGAGAGTTCCAGTCATACAGGTACACCAACAACACCCAGTCATACAAGTACACTCACGTCACGCAGTCATACAGGTACATCCACAACACCCAGTCATACAGGTACACTAACAACACTCAGTCATACAGGTACATCCACAACACCCAGTCATACAGGTACATCCACAACACCCAGTCATACAGGTACATCCACAACACCCAGTCATACAGGTACACTAACAACACTCAGTCATACAGGTACATCCACAACACCCAGTCATACAGGTACACTCACAACACCCAGTCATACAGGTACACTAACAACACTCAGTCATACAGGTACATCCACAACACCCAGTCATACAGGTACACCACAACACCCAGTCATACAGGTACATCCACAACAGTCATACAGGTACACTCACAACACCCAGTCATACAGGTACACTCACAACACCCAGTCATACAGGTACATCCACAACACCCAGTCATACAGGTACACTCACAACACCCAGTCATACAGGTACACTCACAACACCCAGTCATACAGGTACACTCACAACACCCAGTCATACAGGTACACTCACATCACCCAGTCATACAGGTACACTCACATCACCCAGTCATACAGGTACACCCACAACACCCAGTCATACAGGTACACTCACAACACCCAGTCATACAGGTACACTCACAACACCCAGTCATACAGGTACACCCACAACACCCAGTCATACAGGTACATCCACAACACCCAGTCATACAGGTACATCCACAACACCCAGTCATACAGGTACATCCACAACACCCAGTCATACAGGTACATCCACAACACCCAGTCATACAGGTCCACAACACCCAGTCATACAGGTACACACAACACCCAGTCATACAGGTACACTAACAACACCCAGTCATACAGGTACATCCACAACACCCAGTCATACAGGTACACTAACAACACCCAGTCATACAGGTACATCCACAACACCCAGTCATACAGGTACATCCACAACACCCAGTCATACAGGTACACTCACAACACCCAGTCATACAGGTACATCCACAACACCCAGTCATACAGGTACACTCACAACACCCAGTCATACAGGTACACTAACAACACCCAGTCATACAGGTACACACACACCACCCCCAGTCATACAGGTACACCCACAACACCCAGTCATACAGGTACACTCACAACACCCAGTCATACAGGTACACTCACATCACCCAGTCATACAGGTACACCCACAACACCCAGTCATACAGGTACACTAACAACACTCAGTCATACAGGTACATACACAACACCCAGTCATACAGGTACACTCACATCACCCAGTCATACAGTTAATCTGATTTACATATCAAACTGGACACATTATAAGTGAAGCACTACAATGGTTATGCAATATATTTCAATTGATTCATCAACAAACAAAACAAATGAGCAATTAGCACATTTTACTCAAAAAAGAATGTAATTCACTGTTTGCAAAAACAGCAAATTAACTCCATAAACAGAGTTGACCATTAATGTCCTGTTTGTCATGTTCAGATCACTGAGGTTCCTGTTCCAGCTATTCATGAGCAACAGGTAGGAAGTCTCACACACACACACACACACACACACACACTCATAAAGCCCATCCCCAAAATTAAGATTCAGGATTTAAAGGAAGCATTCTGGAGAATTAGAGATAATTATTAGAATTAGAATCAGAATCAAGTTGTTGTTCGTTTGCCTTTCAGACAGGAACACCCAGCTCCTCTGAATCTGAGAGCTCGAACCAAAGTGAGGTATAATACACACACACACACACACACACACACACACACACACACACACACACACACACACACACACACACACACACACACACACACACACACACAAACACAAACACACACACACACCAGTGTTTAATGCACCGGTACGTGTCATAGACTGAACTGGTCGAACTGGTCTAACCACATTCACACAGATTTGCTTTATTGAAGTAACTGAAAAAAAATGTTTTGTTTGAAATATGAGGTAAGGAAGATGTGGTTGGTTGGTCTTAAAATCTCCCATCGCTGACATTAAAATGCAGTGTGATTAGTCAGTGTGATTAGTCAGGCCCCAAACTGCAAATTCTGTACACTTTCATGACAGAGGAATATAACTGTGTATGTAACTGTGAATGAACTGAATATAACTCAGAATCCACAGACGAGTGTAAAGCCAGTTTCAGACATATCAGAGCAGAGTTGCTCTGTCTCTCGCCATGTCATTATTGTGGGCATGATCCCAGTCATTACTCACAGCCAATCACACCCAAGCTCTTCTCAACAGCTTACTGGGGGTTGGGCATTACCCTCAGTTCTTCAGCATAAACAACAAGCTGTGTGTTTTCAGCATGGCACACAATGTCTGAGCATCACGTGTAACACTGCAATGTGTTTTAATAGAGTAGATAATAGAGTAGAGAGTAGGTTAGAGAGTATAGAGTAGAGTACAGAGTAGAGAAGAGAGTAGAGTATAGAGTAGAGAGTAGAGTAGGGAGTAGAGAAGAGTTGAGAGTAACTTGGTTAGTCAAACTCCACCGTGGACCTACAGGAATGTGAATTTGTAATGACATTAGTAATGGCATTTCATAAAATACTGAATAAAAAATACCTGAATATTAAATACTAAATATAAATACCTCAACTGTCTTTGCTTTCCCCCAAGACATCTGAGGAGACGTCTGAGGAGACATCTGAGGACACGTCTGAGCAAATAGCCGGTCAGATGAAAATGCAGGTAGATTCACCAGAAACAAAGAGTGGGCTGTCACTACATGACTACACCAGCAGGTGGCGCTGCTGGTGCAGCAAAAAGCAGCACCCCATGAGGTCTCTGACCTACAGGTAGCACAGAGCAGACATCCTCGATCCAAGCTCTCAGGGACAGGAGGTGTCATCCTTCCTTGCTCTCAGGGACAGGAGGTGTCATCCTTCCTTGCTCTCAGGGACAGGAGGTGTCCTCCATCCAGGCTCTCAGGGACAGGAGGTGTCATCCTTCCTTGCTCTCAGGGACAGGAGGTGTCCTCCTTCCTTGCTCTCAGGGACAGGAGGTGTCCTCCTTCCTTGCTCTCAGGGACAGGAGGTGTCATCCTTCCTTGCTCTCAGGGACAGGAGGTGTCCTCCTTCCTTGCTCTCAGGGACAGGAGGTGTTCTCCACCCTGGTTCTCAGGGACAGGAGGTGTTCTCCACCCTGGCTCTCAGATGCTGTAGTTACTGGAACTTCAGGGTGCTCTGTGGTGTGCTGGGGTCAAAGGTCACTTTTATATGTCACCTACACATTTATGCTGCGTGTTGTGTACTGTAGACATATATGTGGGCGGGGCTAACACTTTCTCTTGTGTGTGTTCAGCTCACAGATAACACCAACTCTGATGTTGACCTGAGAGACGACAGTCATGGTAATGAAGAGAACATGCAGAGGGTGAGGCTGTATTTTAAACTGGTTGTACACACACTCACTGATATGTGTGGTGACACACTGGGGTCTGGTGTGTTTGGGGTGTGATGTGTTTGTGGTGTGGTGTTTTTGAGGTCTGATGTGTTTGGGGTGTGATATGTTTTGGGTGTGCTGTGTTTGGGGTGTGCTGTGTTTGTAACGCGGTGAGTACGCAAACGTACGCACTGCGTGAAAAGCAAAAATAATGCGGAAGACTCAACGTGTAACAAAATGAAACTCAACCGTTGAGAGACAAGAGATAATAATAAAGGAAATTCAAAAGATGTGGAAAACTCAACACGTGTAAACAGAACAAAAGACGCCAGGGGAAGTGGCTGGCTAGCAGGCCAACGCCACAACAAACAAAAAACCTTTCCCAAAATAAAACTATAACGGATAGGAAAATAACGGGGAGGAAACTTGAGATGGGCCAGGGAGCAGCGCAGGAGATAGAGACTCGAATAAGTAACAGAGGAACAAGAGACGGAGAGTGAGAGGAGAAGGTGGCAAGACACTTTGAAACACAACGTACTGATCAAAAGAGAGGAGAAGGGCTGAAAGCGCAAGGGCATAATACCAAAACGATTCAGCAGTGATCCATTCCCACAAGCTTCCTTAAGTAGAAAGGAAAGCAGGTAAAACAGATCACTGCTGATTGCGCTTACTCTGCCTAGTGCCAACTCGTGAGTCCCACTAGTGGTAATCAGAGGAGCCGCATCCGAGCCAGCCCTGACATTGTTTGGGGTGTGCTGTGTTTGGGGTGTGCTGTGTTTGTGGTATGACGTGTTTGGGGTGTGCTGTTTTTGAGGTCTGATGCATTTGGGGTCTGATGTGTTTGATGTCTGATGTTTCTATGATCTTTTCTCCAGAGCTGGATCCATGCTTTCAGAAATCATCCTCACTACCGAGTGTACACAATGCCCATAAGGGAAATCGTGGCTTCTGAAGCACCTGTGGAAGCAGTGACAGTGGGCGTGGCCGTAGCTGGAACAGTGGGCGTGGCTGTGGCTGGAACAGTGGGCGTGGCCGGGGGAGCTCCTGCGACGGCAGCCCCCACCTCTGTGGCTGCTGTTGCGGGCGCTGTGGTTCCAGAGTTAGAGAGTGCAGCCAGTGAGAGCAGAGAGAGTGTGGAGGGGCTAGAGCAGTGGGTGGGGACAGGGCTGGAGCAGTGGCGGAGCTGCAGGGACATGGGTGATAACGGAGACTGCGCTGAGGCTGCTGACCACGCCCTCAGCTCCCCCGAACACCTGCCCCATGGCACGCTGCCACTAGATGAACATCTGATCATCTGACAATTCTCTGGTACCCTAACAACGCATCACTGCACTACTGTCAGAACATCCACGCCAGTACACGCACGACTGAGGACACTGGGAGCTGATTATAATGATGTCACATTCAGAAGTTAACATCAGAATGCACGGTGATACTGATGGTCCAATCAGAAGCAGAAGCAGGGAGGAGAGAATGAAGGAGGGAATGATGTCATAATGAAACTGCAGTGTTACTGTGATGGAATCCAGACACACGTCTCTCAGTCTCCCACGTGGGCTTTTTGGAACTAACATTTACCTGTAATTCCTTTCAATTTACAGTAAACATTTATACTATATCAATGTAACATTATATGTTTTCATACCAATTGCATTTATATTCATTTACTGGAGGTCATCATTGTGGTTTAATCATTACTAACCCCACTTTGTAATCCTACCAGGATTTTAATCACGTCTGATACACTGACACTCTTATATAATAACACTTACATATCTAAACAGTATTTGTTTACAGTGCAGTAATTCTGAGTATGCACATATTAACCTTCTACTGACATCAACATCATTTCATTCTTCCTCCACTGCAGCGTTTCCCGCCCCCTAACACGCGCTGACCACTGGGGCATCATTACTAACCAACACATGGAATTTATTACATGTAATTATTCAGAACACTTTTAATTTGAGGTTCAAACAGTGTCACATGTATCTAATCAGCATCTGTTTATGTTGCAGTAATCCTAACCCTAATACTAATCCTAATTAACCTTTAAACTCAAGTGCAGTTTTTTTCTCAGTATGTGATGGATATTTTGCAGAGACAGTTAACAGTGCAACAGCTAATCAAACACAGGAGCTGTTAACACTACATTATAATATATCAGGACCTGTTAACACATGAAATAAGTTAAAGAATAAACCCTGGAATGTGTGTCTGTTTGCGTGTGCACTTATTACTGTGACAAACTAACTGTAGGTGGCATGCACACATTCATTCATAGTGGCTCCACACATGAAGAGCATCTCAGTGGAGCTCTCGGAGTACAGCTGGAGACCCTGATGGACCCCTAACTAAAGAGGAGACACGATTAGGACATTTAGCAGACGCTCTTATCCACATTTAGGACATTTAGCAGACACTCATATCCACATTTAGGGCATTTAGCAGACACTCTTATCCAGAGCAACTTACTAGTGATCACTAGGGGGCTGTGGTTATACACACACACACACACACACACTAGTGATCACTAGGGGGCTGTGGTTATACACATACACACACACACACACTAGTGATCACTAGGGGGCTGTGGTTATACACACACACACTAGGGAACACCCTAGTGTGGTACCCTAGGCCAGTACCAGAGGAGCAGTTGGGGTTCAGTGTCTTGCTCAAGGGCTCCTCAGTGGCCTGGAGTCTGGGAATCAAACCCACGACCCTCCGGTCACAAGACCTGTTCCCCAACCACCAGAGCATGACTGCCACCGTCAACTGGTTTCTAAATATGTGACTGACATCTCTGAACACTCTGATTGTGGACTATGAGTGTTTTCTATAGAGAGGTGTTCATTACTGAGTCTCTGGAAACGTGTGTGTTTGTTGTCTGAGCTTTTCTCCAGGTCTGGAAACAGCATTTGGTGTGTAATGATATCCACAGAGGCTGATAAATAAGGTGTTTGTGTGAAGGTGCAGTTTGCTTTCAAATGGCATGGATGTGTGCCACCTGTTAGTTATGGCCCACAGTGTCAGCCAGCCTGGTACAGGACCAGCCTGGTACAGGACATGATCTGTTACGGGACATATCCTGGCATAGGACACGATCTGTTACAGGACATAGCCTGGCATAGGACACGATCTGTTACAGGACATAGCCTGGCATAGGACATGATCTGTTACGGGACATATCCTGGCATAGGACATGATCTGTTACAGGACATAGCCTGGCATAGGACACAATCTGGTACAGGACATATCCTGGCATAGGACACAATCTGGTACAGGACATGGTTTCAATGGTGGTAACTTAATTAAACTTCAGTCTAAGCCTCCCAAATTACTACTTAACGAATTAATTGAACTAATTAAAAAATCAGCACATAAAATCTCATGGTGTAAATGTGTTGGTTGAGGTCCTGGTGCTGATAGCATTCTAAACCCTCAAACAGTCTAAACTCTCAAACAGTCTAAACTCTCAAACAGTCTAAACTCTCAAACAGTCTAAACTCTCAAACAGTCTAAACCCTCAAACAGTCTAAACTCTCAAACAGTCTAAACCCTCAAACAGTCTAAACCCTCAAACAGTCTAAACCCTCAAACAGTCTAAACCAAACAGTCAAACAGTCTAAACTCCAGTCAAACAGTCTAAACTCTCAAACAGTCTAAACTCTCAAACAGTCTAAACTCTCAAACAGTCTAAACGCTCAAACAGTCTAAACCCTCAAACAGTCTAAAATATCTCAAACAGTCTAAACCCTCAAACAGTCTAAACTCTCAAACAGTCTAAACCCTCAAACAGTCTAAACCCTCAAACAGTCTAAACCCTCAAACAGTCTAAACCCTCAAACAGTCTAAACCCTCAAACAGTCTAAACCCTCAAACAGTCTAAACCCTCAAACAGTCTAAACCCTCAAACAGTCTAAACCCTCAAACAGTCTAAACCCTCAAACAGTCTAAACTCTCAAACAGTCTAAACCCTCAAACAGTCTAAACCCTCAAACAAACAAACAGTCTAAACCCTCAAACAGTCTAAACCCTCAAACAGTCTAAACCCTCAAACAGTCTAAACCTCAAACAGTCAAACAAACAGTCTAAACCCTCAAACAGTCTAAACCCTCAAACAGTCTAAACCCTCAAACAGTCTAAACTCTCAAACAGTCTAAACTCTCAAACAGTCTAAACCCTCAAACAGTCTAAACCCTCAAACAGTCTAAACCCTCAAACAGTCTAAACCCTCAAACAGTCTAAACCCTCAAACAGTCTAAACCCTCAAACAGTCTAAACCCTCAAACAGTCTAAACCCTCAAACAGTCTAAACCCTCAAACAGTCTAAACCCTCAAACAGTCTAAACCCTCAAACAGTCTAAACCCTCAAACAGTCTAAACCCTCAAACAGTCTAAACCCTCAAACAGTCTAAACCCTCAAACAGTCTAAACCCTCAAACAGTCTAAACCCTCAAACAGTCTAAACCCTCAAACAGTCTAAACCCTCAAACAGTCTAAACCCTCAAACAGTCTAAACCCTCAAACAGTCTAAACCCTCAAACAGTCTAAACCCTCAAACAGTCTAAACCCTCAAACAGTCTAAACCCTCAAACAGTCTAAACCCTCAAACAGTCTAAACCCTCAAACAGTCTAAACCCTCAAACAGTCTAAACTCTCAAACAGTCTAAACCCTCAAACAGTCTAAACCCTCAAACAGTCTAAACCCTCAAACAGTCTAAACCCTCAAACAGTCTAAACCCTCAAACAGTCTAAACTCTCAAACAGTCTAAACCCTCAAACAGTCTAAACCCTCAAACAGTCTAAACTCTCAAACAGTCTAAACCCTCAAACAGTCTAAACCCTCAAACAGTCTAAACCCTCAAACAGTCTAAACTCTCAAACAGTCTAAACCCTCAAACAGTCTAAACCCTCAAACAGTCTAAACCCTCAAACAGTCTAAACTCTCAAACAGTCTAAACCAAACAGTCAAACAAACAGTCTAAACCCTCAAACAGTCTAAACCCTCAAACAGTCTAAACCCTCAAACAGTCTAAACCCTCAAACAGTCTAAACTCTCAAACAGTCTAAACTCTCAAACAGTCTAAACTCTCATCTGCTAATTACATGGTAGCGCAGGTGGAAATACAACTTTAGACACTAACTCCTATCATTGATACACCAAACCTTACTTATTACAAGTATGTGGATGGACGTTAGCCTAAGTATAGCTGTGTGTGTGTGTGTGCGTGTATAAATCACTGCAGGTATTTCCAGGTGTCCAGTTCCCATCACCAGAGTGCAGGTCAGTGGGTAAACTGGTCCAGGGCTCCCAGCGCCGTTTGAGGGCTCCTCACCCAGCGGGGGGCATCGCACGAGACCTCTGACAATATCTGATGTCACCAGGAATTTGTAGCCGCTTATCACAAGTGAGGACAGTTTCCTGTGTGTAGAGTGAAGAAGCTCGTGAGTAAAATTCCTCACTTTTCCACATCACTGTTATGATGAACTGGTATAGAAAACTGCAGAATGAAACCTGTGCGGGGGAGAGACAGGGCTGTGATGGAATTCAAGGGAACTCATGAACTTTGACCTCATGAACTTTGGCATGATGACATGGCTGGGAATATAATGGGGTTCCAGTAAGTGTTTTTCAGTGGGTAAGTGTGCTGGGGTTCAAGTGTGCACATACAGTTATACTGGCTTCAGAGTCGGGGTTCCTGAGTCTTCGGACATGACGGTTGATGTGATTCCATGTGATAGATGACGTGTTCTCATGTGCTGTGTGGCGTGTTCTCGTGCGCTGTGTGGCGTGTTCTCGTGCGCTGTGTGGCGTGTTCTCGTGTGACATATGATGTGGTTTCTTGCAGAACACGTGTGCCACTATGATGAACGCAGTGATGATGTGTCTGACGTGTCTGATGTGTCTGATCGGGTGTCTTACAGCCAAACCTGCAAGTACAACTCCAAATCTATTCAGTGTGTGTGTCTGTGTGTGTGTGTACAACCTCAAACTATTCAGTGAGAGAGAGCGTGTACTTGCCCAGACTTGCCCTCTCCTGTCTGTGTGTGTGTGTGTCTATGTTTGTGCGTGTGTGCATGTGTGTCTGTCTGTCTGTATGTGTGTGTGTGTGTGTGTGTCTGTCTGTGTGTGTGTATGTGTGTGTCTGTCTGTGTGTCTGTATCTTTGTGTGTATGTGTGTCTGTCTACGTGTGTGTATGTGTGTGTCTGTATGTGTGTGTGTGTGTATGTGTCTGTGTGTGCATGTGTGTGTGTCTCTTCTCTTGCTGTTCCAGGTTCCTTGGCTGGAGGAGCTGCAGTCAGTAAGATCACCACTCACCTCACCACTCACCTCACCACTCACCTCACCACTCACCTCACCACTCATCTCACCACTCACCTCACCACTCACCTCACCACTCACCTCACCACTCACCTCACCACTCACCTCACCACTCACCTCACCACTCATCTCACCACTCACCTCACCACTCACCTCACCACTCACCTCACCACTCACCTCACCACTCACCTCACCACTCATCTCACCACTCACCTCACCACTCACCTCACCACTCACCTCACCACTCATCTCACCACTCACCTCACCACTCACCTCACCACTCACCTCACCACTCACCTCACCACTCATCTCACCACTCACCTCACCACTCGTGGAAGTGGAAATACTAGTGGAACTACAGAGTCACAATTGTCTACAATTGTCTGTAAATAACACGTTTGGGCCAACCAAGCTCAGTAGAACCACATGCCCTTGTGGGGTGGTGGTGGTGAAGGGGGAGTAACTGGCACAGCCTGCCGCAACTGCTGAGGTAAATAACCCCCAAACTGCTGAGGTAAATACCCTCCACTCTGCTCTCTCAGGGAAGTGGAGGTCACCTCATCGATGGCGAGGATCAGTCACAAGGAAATCCTGAGGTATGTTGTGTTTGACAAAAAAAACAAACTGAAATATTAAACATGAGAGGAGGTTTTCTGTAAACAATCCAGGAGTGTTGGGCTTTGTGGGGGTTGGGTGACGTATGAATGTATCGTTTGAGGGAGGAGTTATATGATGTCACATGGGGAGGGGTTAGGTCATGTGATGGAGGAGTTGGGAGTGGCAAGTCTCATGTTGTCATGGTGATATCATGCAGCTGTCAGTCCTCCCAGTGATGTTCCTTACTGTCTATCCCAGACCAGGCCTGCACACAGTGGCCTCCTGGCTGTCTGGCGCACCCCTAGACTGGTGTCCCCACAGGGGGGCCACACCCCCACGCCTGCTGCCCACACACAGCTCACCTCATCAGGGAGGAGCCCAAGGTCGGCGCCCTTATCTGTGAGGGTTCTGGAGGTCACGGTCCCTGAAGCCCCAGCAGGTCTCCCCTCTCAGAGGACCAGCCGCCCCCGCAGACAGACCGCTGTCCAGTGGGGGGCGCTGGTGGGTGACGCTGTGACCCCCCCTGGGAGAGCCAGTCACAGCGTCCAGCCGGCAGCTGCTGGGGGAGAAGGAGTGTTTGGGGGCCTGATCGGCCGTCGTGGGCGGGGTCTGGAACGAGGGCGGGGTCTGGAACGAGGGCGGGGTCTGGCACGTGGGCGGGGTCTGGCACGCGTGCGGGCGAGGAGTGCTGAAAACGACGCTGACAACGAAGGACGTGCCGCTGGACACGAGGGGGAGGAGGTGGACGGAGGGTGGAGGTGGTGGAGGGAGGGGGATGTGGTGGAGGGAGGGCGGAGGGCAGCAGAGGCCCAGAGTCTGGAGTTCAGCTTGGACTGGGATGATGTTGGGATGCAGGCGGATGAGCCTGGAGCCCTGAGCACCTCCCACACAGCACAGCACAAAGGCGCAAAGGATTCTGATGATTCTAGCGACTCCAGCGACTCAAGTTACTTTAGTGATTCAAATGATTCAAGTGATTCATGTGATTCTAGTCATTCCAGCCAATCTAGTGATTCAAGTGACTCATGCGACTCTAGTGATTCAAGTGACTCATGCGACTCATGCGACTCTAGTGACTCTAGTGACTCTAGTGACTCTAGCAATTTAAGCGATTCTTGTGATTCAAGTGACTCATGCGACTCTAGTGATTCCACTGACTCTAGTGATTCCAGTGACTCTAGCGATTCTAGTGATCCTTGTGATTCAAGTGACACAAGCCAATCAAGTGACTCTAGTGATTCAAGTCACTCTTGTGTTTCTAGTGATTCCAGCAACTCAAGTGACTCCAGTGATTCAAGCAGCTCAAGTAGCTCTAGTGAGTCAAGAGACTCCACCAGCTCAAGCAGTTCAGTCAAAACAGCTGCTCACGTATCCAACTCCACTGAATGAATCAGTAAAACAAGCCCAGTGCTGCTCATTAGAATCACTCACTTCTACTGCATTAGACTTTACTGACACAAGTCTGCACACACGATAAGTATCACGGTTCCATGTCAACCAGTAGTGATAGTGCCCTAGTTTCCATGTCAACCAGTAGTGATAGTGCCCTACAGTTTCCATGTCAACCAGTAGTGATAGTGCCCTACAGTTTCCATGTCAACCAGTAATGATAGTGCCCTACAGTTTCCATGTCAACCAGTAGTGATAGTGCCCAACAGTTTCCATGTCAACCAGTAGTGATAGTGCCCAACAGTTTCCATGTCAACCAGTAGTGATAGCGCCCTACAGTTTCCAGGTCAATGATAGCGTCATAAAGGTCAGACATTATAACATTCATTTTTTGACATTGTTTCATATTTCTGTGTGTATTCAGAATAAAACCATTCTTCAGTATACTCTGCATTTCATGTGTGTGAAATCTTACCCACCTCAGTTTCTCTGCTCCTGAACGTTTGAACAGATGGGACTGGAAGCGTTGTAGTGTTGTAGTTGTAGTGTTGCACTGTTGTAGTTTTGTAATGTTGTAATATTTTAGTGTGGTCAGGACCCACTCAGCATATTATGAGTGTTAATGAGCATCACATGTGATACTGGTAATAAACCACTGAGCACTTTGTTGTGCAGAATTAACTCACCACTGCAGCTCTCCTGTGTCCAGCTGAAGGAACATACAGTCCTAGTCCAGATTACAGACACACACAGTGCCAGACACAGACTCACCGGCAGCACTAGAGGAAGCAACAGACTTACATCATTTACAATTGTGTTTTACAAAATAAAAGAAAAAGTATTAAATTTAAATACTACAGACAATCAAACATCAGTTAATTAAATGGGGAGAGTGAAATGTACAGCAGGATGAGAGAGAATGAGAGTTTAGAATAAAACAAAAGAACACATTAACATTACATATATCAGTGTGTGTGTGTGTGTGTATGTGTGTGTGCGCACGCGTGTGCGTGTGTGTGTGTGTGTGTGTGCGTGTGTGTCCACTCACTTCACCACTCACCTCACCACTCACCATCACTCACCACCAGAATTTATTAAAGGGCAATCCATATTCAGGGTTGAACAAACAGGCATTGGTCAGGTCTGTGAGAGAATCAGAACATGAAACATAACTGATATGTACAGACGTACTTAAACAAGAACAAACAAGCAGAAACCGTAATATACTGGAGAACATGAACGTACACGGGGCTGTTAGCAAAACACAATGACCAGCGACATACCGGACCAAACTGAGGATATAAATGGACCATAGCAAACACCTGAATACGTTAACGAGGGGAAGGGTTACAAATCACAAGGCGGGACTATGAAACACACATGGCTACCAAAACAAAACAGGCATGATTGACAGGTGGAGGAGGGGCTAATCGTGACAGGAGGTAAATGTATGGCTAGTTTATTTTCATACACTACTCCTACTATCTGATGCTCCTGCTGTAGACTTTGCTTCAACCAAACACACAACGCGTCCTTGGACGTTTCTTTAAACCTGCAGTACAGAGTGATGTTTTCTCCATGTTCATTCAGGACTTCTCGCTTATCAGGTTTTGTAGTTTGAACAGGACCTACAAAAGGAAATAGATCAATAAAGACAAGATAAGGATAAAATTTAATCCAAAGCAAATAATATATATTGGTTATTAATTCAGGAATTACGGTAACACAGGCAATGATAAACACAGGTAAAGATTTGGTATCATACATGTCTTGTAGAGAAAAACTATAAGTATCCAGACTGGTATCATCACTGCAGAGAAATACTCAGACCCCAGAGGAGACAGTTTGAAAAGAAGCAACTGACAAACTCACCAAACTTCATGAACGTTTAGGTCTCATTACTCACAATCTCATTGGCTGGCAAAAGTCACAAGGTCCTGTTGTGTCCTGTTGTCTTCTAGCCTCGTTTGTCCACAAGCCCAACATACATGTACGTTACAGGGACAGATCACCAACTCAAAGAAAGGGCTGAAATGAAAATCTTGTTTAAGGTATTCAAAGTTGCTCTAAATGTGTATTATTAGAATTATTTTATTTCATTTTTTACTCAGGTCTGTTTTTAGCCAATAGAAGAGAAGCTCATAAAATTAACCACTCCTCCTGTTCTACTGTATGTTCAACCAACACCTGCTGGAACGTGATTGGCTAACACTGTTCCACAGTGATGCTCATTATTTTATGGAACAATATTGAAAAGTGTCAGAGTATCTTTAAAAGGTTTTTGTTGTGTGTGTTATATCATTTTTAAATTTTAGCACACAAAAAAGACAAAAATTATATATTGGAATTATGATCTTTAAATTATGATACTGGGCGGCATGGTGGTGTGGTGGTTAGCACTGTCGCCTCACAGCAAGGCGGTCTGGGTTCGATTCTCGGTCTGGGCTGCTCTGTGTGGAGTTTGCATGTTCTCCCTGTGCCTGCGTGGGTTTTCTCCGGGTACTCCGGTTTCCTCCCACAGTCCAAAGACATGCATCCTAGGTTGATTGGTCACTCTAGATTGCCCGTAGGTGTGTGTGTGTGTTGGCCATGTGGTGGACTGGCGAACTGCCCATGGTGTACCCTGCCTTCGCCCGGAGATGCTGGGATTGGCTCCAGCCCCCCCCGTGACCCCGACTAGCGGGAATAAGCGGTACGGATAATGAATGAAAAATTATGATACTTAAATATGACCAGTCCACATGAGTCAGTGGTACTGAACACACACTAACAGAGCCAGGGTGACTACACCACGGTCACCAGGGAGACCAGTAACTGAACACACATTAACAGAGCCAGGGTGACTACACCACGGTCACCAGGGAGACCAGTAACTCAACACACACTAACAGAGCCAGGGTGACTACACCACGGTCACCAGGGAGACCAGTAACTGAACACACACTAACAGAGCCAGGGTGACTACACCACGGTCACCAGGGAGACCAGTAACTGAACACACACTAACAGAGCCAGGGTGACTACACCACGGTCACCAGGGAGACCAGTAACTGAACACACACTAACAGAGCCAGGGTGACTACACCACGGTCACCAGGGAGACCAGTAACTCAACACACACTAACAGAGCCAGGGTGACTCACCACCACTGAACACCAACAGGGAGACCAGTAACCAGAACACACACTAACAGAGCCAGGGTGACTACACCACGGTCACCAGGGAGACCAGTAACTGAACACACACTAACAGAGCCAGGGTGACTACACCACGGTCACCAGGGAGACCAGTAACTGAACACACACTAACAGAGGCAGGGTGACTACACCACGGTCACCAGGGAGACCAGTAACTGAACACACACTAACAGAGCCAGGGACTACCCCACGGTCACCAGGGAGACCAGTAACTCAACACACACTAACAGAGCCAGGGTGACTACACCACGGTCACCAGGGAGACCAGTAACTGAACACACACTAACAGAGCCAGGGTGACTACACCACGGTCACCAGGGAGACCAGTAACTGAACACACATTAACAGAGCCAGGGTGACTACACCACGGTCACCAGGGAGACCAGTAACTGAACACACACTAACAGAGCCAGGGTGACTACACCACGGTCACCAGGGAGACCAGTAACTCAACACACACTAACAGAGCCAGGGTGACTACACCACGGTCACCAGGGAGACCAGTAACTAGCCAGGGTGACTACACCACGGTCACCAGGGAGACCAGTAACTCAACACACACTAACAGAGCCAGGGTGACTACACCACGGTCACCAGGGAGACCAGTAACTGAACACACATCAACAGAGGCAGGGTGACTACACCACGGTCACCAGGGAGACCAGTAACTGAACACACACTAACAGAGCCAGTGTGACTACACCACGGTCACCAGGGAGACCAGTAACTGAACACACATTAACAGAGGCAGGGTGACTACACCACGGTCACCAGGGAGACCAGTAACTGAACACACATTAACAGAGCCAGGGTGACTACACCACGGTCACCAGGGAGACCAGTAACTCAACACACACTAACAGAGCCAAGGTGACTACACCACAGTCACCAGGGAGACCAGTATGGGTTTTAGGAAGTGTTTGGATCTTTAGGGCCGGTGCAGTGGGTCAGTGTGTGGAGAGCGATGTTGTTTTTGCTGGTGGTTTAGTCTGTCAGAGTCTGGTGTGGATGAACTTGACTGGCCAGCACAGAGTCCTGACCTCAACCTGATAGACCTTTGGGATGAATTAGAGCGGAGACTGAGAGCCAGTCCTTCTCGTCCAACATCAGAAGAGTGGAAGCTGTTCTAGCTGCAAAGGGTGGACCAACGTCATATTGAACCCTATGGATTAGGAATGGGATGTCACTTAAGCTCATATGTGAGTCAAGGAAGCTGAGCGAATACTTTTATAGGCAGTATGGTGTATGTATGTGGTATGTGTGTGGTACATGTATGTATGTGTAGTAAGTGTGTATGTATGTGTGTGTGGTACATGTATGTGTGTAGTAAGTGTGTGGTACATGTATGTGTGTGTAGTATGTATGTGTAGTAAGTGTGTGGTACATGTATGTGTGTGTAGTATGTAGTATGTATGTAAGTGTGTGGTACATGTATGTGTGTGTAGTATGTATGTGTAGTGTGTGTGGTACATGTATGTGTGTGTAGTATGTATGTGTAGTAAGTGTGTGGTACATGTATGTGTGTGTAGTATGTATGTGTAGTAAGTGTGTGGTACATGTATGTGTGTGTAGTATGTATGTGTAGTAAGTGTGTGGTATGTGTGTATGTGTGTGTAGTATGTGTGTGTATGTGTGTGTGTGGTACATGTGTGTGTGTATGTATGTGTGTGGTACATGTGTGTGGTACATGTGTGGTATGTGTGTGTAGTATGTATGTGTAGTAAGTGTGTGGTACATGTATGTGTGTGTAGTATGTATGTGTAGTAAGTGTGTGGTACATGTATGTGTGTGTAGTATGTATGTGTAGTAAGTGTGTGGTACATGTATGTGTGTGTAGTATGTATGTGTAGTAAGTGTGTGGTACATGTATGTGTGTGTGTAGTATGTATGTGTAGTAAGTGTGTGGTACATGTATGTGTGTGTAGTAGGTATGTTTAGTAAGTGTGTGGTGTATGTATGTGGTATGTGTGTGTAGTATGTATGTGTAGTAAGTGTGTGTGTACATGTATGTGTGTGTAGTGTGTGTGTGTAGTAAGTGTGTGGTACATGTATGTGTGTGTAGTATGTATGTGTAGTAAGTGTGTGGTACATGTATGTGTGTGTGTAGTATGTATGTGTAGTAAGTGTGTGGTACATGTATGTGTGTGTAGTATGTATGTGTAGTAAGTGTGTGGTACATGTATGTGTGTGTAGTATGTATGTGTAGTAAGTGTGTGGTACATGTATGTGTGTGTAGTATGTATGTGTAGTAAGTGTGTGGTACATGTATGTGTGTGTAGTATGTATGTGTAGTAAGTGTGTGGTACATGTATGTGTGTGTAGTATGTATGTGTAGTAAGTGTGTGGTACATGTGTGTAGTATGTATGTGTAGTATGTATGTGTAGTAAGTATGTGTGGTACATGTATGTGTGTGTAGTATGTGTGTGTAGTAAGTGTGTGGTACATGTATGTGTGTGTAGTATGTATGTGTAGTAAGTGTGTGGTACATGTATGTGTATGTGTGTAGTATGTATGTGTAGTAAGTATGTGTAGTACATGTATGTGTGTGTAGTATGTATGTGTAGTAAGTGTGTGGTACATGTATGTGTGTGTAGTATGTATGTGTAGTAAGTGTGTGGTACATGTATGTGTGTGTAGTATGTATGTGTAGTGTGTGTGGTACATGTATGTGTGTGTAGTATGTATGTGTAGTAAGTGTGTGGTACATGTATGTGTGTGTAGTATGTATGTGTAGTAAGTGTGTGGTACATGTATGTGTGTGTAGTATGTATGTGTAGTAAGTGTGTGGTACATGTATGTGTGTGTAGTATGTATGTGTAGTAAGTGTGTGGTACATGTATGTGTGTGTAGTATGTATGTGTAGTAAGTGTGTGGTACATGTATGTGTGTGTAGTAGGTATGTTTAGTAAGTGTGTGGTACATGTATGTGTGTGTAGTATGTATGTTTAGTAAGTGTGTGGTACATGTATGTGTGTGTGTGTGTAGCTGTGTGTGTAATACTTTTGGCAATATAGTGTATTATTAATGCAGCGCTGTTTACTTCACATTAGCAGTTTATGCCAATGAGCATTGGCACATTTTATTAAAATTTTTCACAGTACTGCTTTTGCACATAGGAGGTGTCTTATCAGACACCATCAGTCTAAGCTTGTGTGTATGTGTGTGTGCTTATATGTGCGTGTGTCTGCATATGCGTGTGTATGTGTGTGTGTATGTGTGTATGTGTGTGTTCCCAGTGACCACAAAGTCTAAAACGGTCTTCTCACTTCATTCATTCTCATGAAGATACTAAAGAGGAGAGTGAAGTGATGTTAGTTCTGCACTCATGACAAACTGATCTGAGTACAGTACGATGGCCTTACACAATAACACTACTGCACTGTCAGGCTGTGATTGGTTTGACTCTGGATGTCCTGGCCAATAAGATTCAGTGTCAGCTCTGAGAAACTGATGAATGCCACATGTGTGTTAGACTCCAGCACAAGAGTTAAACACACATTTATCAGGAGGAGAGTGTGAGTGTCCTCATAATGTAACATCTACACTACACACGGTCCTCACTCAGGAGTTAAACACACATTTATCAGGAGGAGAGTATGTGTCCTCATAATGTAACATCTACACTACACACGGTCCTCACTCAGGAGTTAAACACACATTTATCAGGAGGAGAGTATGTGTCCTCATAATGTAACATCACACTACACACACCAGATCCTGTAGAGGGAGGAGCACAGGATGCAGTTTAAATTACACTTTGGTGTTTCTACTTTAATCATTTGCATGTTTCTGTTTCCACTGCGTTGTACAGCTTTACCCTGTGTGGTGTATGTCAGTAATATTAATGAACCTTGTGTTCCTGTGTGATACACAGAGCACTTTACAAACATGACCGACTAAATAATCCAGTGACAAAAACTCAAACAGGTGCATAAGTGATTTAGTATCATGCTGACAATACGTGCGGAAAGTTCATGACAGCACTATGAGAGTCTGAACAAGACAGCAGACGTCTGTGGTTTGAGTTGAGCACCTCTGGTCAACAACAATCCAACCAGCACCAGTCCCACCACCTCATTTACATTTACATTTACATTTACGGCATTTAGCAGACGCCCTTATCCAGAGCGACTTACAAAAAGTGCTTCATTGTTTTACTCAGAACAAAATCTCTAGCTAGTTAGTTTAGGCTAAAATCCGGAAGAAACTTTAAGCAAAGATATTATTAGATACAGTCAGTATGGACGCCTAGATATACTCAAATATATACTGAGAAAACCCTACTTAACAGATAAAAGCAAGAAAAGTCATTACAGTCCCAAATATTTAATACATGCTAGTGTAGTAAAATTTAATTTAAGTGCTCTTGAAACAGATGTGTCTTCAGTCTTCGCTTAAAAACAGCAAGAGACTCTGCCATTCGGACACTCAGTGGAAGTTTGTTCCACCACTGAGGTGCCAGAACTGAAAAAAGTCTGGATGCATGTTTTCTGCATGTCCTGAGAGATGGTGGGTCAAGCCGAGCTGTGCTTGAAGCTCGAAGAGCTCTGGGTACAGATCGGGATTTGACCATTGCCACCATGTATGGAGGTGCTGGTCCATTCTTAGCCTTGTAGGCCAGCATCAGGGTTTTATATCTGATGCGGGCAGCTACAGGAAGCCAGTGAAGAGAGCGCAGCAGAGGAGTAACATGGCTGAACTTAGGAACATTGAAGACAAGTCGAGCCGCCGAGTTCTGGATCAGTTGCAAGGGCCTGATGGTACGCATAGGAAGACCAGCCAGGAGTGAGTTGCAGTAGTCAAGTCTTGAAATGACAAGAGACTGAACAAGCACTTGAGTAGCCTCGCTAGACAGAAAAGGTCGAATTCTCCGAATGTTGTAAAGGAGAAATCTGCATGACCGAGTCAGGTTTGCAACATGGGTTGAGAACGATAACTGGTCATCCACAACTACACCAAGACTTCGAGCTTCAGCAGATGTGGTGACCAGCGAGTTCTCAAAAGAGATGGAAAGATCCTGGCGAGGACTTGAAGTTCCAGGGATGAACAGTAATTCAGTCTTGCTGGGGTTCAGCTTCAAGTGATGAGCCGACATCCAAGATGAGATATCAGCAAGACAAGCCGAGATCCGAGATGAAACCTGTGTGTCAGAAGGTGGAAAGGAAAGGACAAGTTGAGTGTCATCAGCATAACAGTGATAGGAAAATCCATGGGAGAATATTACATCACCAAGAGAACGAGTGTAAAGAGAGAAGAGCAGAGGACCGAGCACTGAGCCTTGTGGGACACCCGTGGTGAGCCTGGAAGGAGCAGATGTGGCCCCCTGCCAAGATACTTGGTAAGATCTCCCATCTAGATAAGACTTAAACCACTGCCAGACAGTGCCAGTGATTCCAAGTCTTCTGAGGACAGACAGGAGGATCTGGTGGTCAACTGTGTCGAAGGCTGCAGAGAGGTCAAGCAGAATTAGGACCGAAGACAGTTTGGCAGATCTAGCAGCATGCAGCT
>JAGXOD010001346.1:0-22981 GCA_020368025.1 Brachyhypopomus occidentalis | reverse complement strand
TCAGGTTGGCAGGTCAGCAGCAAGCAGATTCTCTCAAGCAGGGAACTGCAACACATAAGTTGCAAGCTCCCGGCTTCTCAACTTCCAGCATGTGGAAGATAATATGCATTTTGCATCCGAATTGAACATTCGTAAGCTGCACCAAGTGCACAGAGAGTGTCTGGGGAAGGCGTAGATTGTCCTGCTGGAGAGGCGTGCGGCCACATCCAAGCCTTGACCTGTACGGACCGTGTGGCACTGCCTGGTGCCATTGCCTTGAGAGCAATGTGAGAATGAAAAAATTCATAAAAAATCAGAAAATGGTCCGATTTGAAAACGGACTGCGGCGATCATTTCCTGATTCTGAGGCGGGCGCTGATGCCAATGTCTTGGGGATTCCGATGTCCCTAGTTGCAGTTCCAAAATTCCTCCCACCCGTGAGCCCCACTTTGCCCCACCCTATGAGATGGGCCCTTTGATTTAGAGGTCTCAAATTTAGCATGGATTTAAAGTTTTCCAAGTAAGAGATCTGAGAATATATGCAATATTTAGATTTAGATAACATTAGATCGCAACATTTACATGTTTAGTGAAATGAAAATGTTCCTATCTTTTATCCTGGTCCCAAGGGTACAAGGTGTCCCAAGCAAGCCCAACTGGTTGGCTGCTCCTACAGAGCTCCTGCAGCACTCTCGCATTATGAGAGCCAGCAGCAGAGCTCCTTGCATGCCAACTAAGAGATACAGCCCTTGGACAAAAGCTAGTAGCACTAGAAAGCCTGTAGATAGGATGGAGACATTGCATGAGCTGCCCTCATCCGAAGATGAGGGAGAAGAAGATGCTCATCTGGAGAAGATGCTCATCAAAGGCATGGAGAGTGAGCAGGAGGCCCAGTCCAATGTCCACAGTGCCTTGGACAGGATACCCCTGAAGCAAGCTGAAATGACTTTATATCCAGAGAACTGGCTTTATGACTTTGAGATGGGCACGGCGGAGGTATGCAGCACTCCGAAGAAGGACGAGGATAAACACTCCCATAAAATGGAGCAGGGTAAGGAGATGGGTGATGTGCACCTGACAGTGAAGAACACAGACATGGTGTCTGATTGAAAGAGGAATAAGGCAAAGGAGGCAGGGCTGAAGAAAGACCCGATGGACAGAAGGGAGAATCTGGGGGCCAACATCAACAGGACCATTGTTTCTGCTTCAGCTTTGACCTTTTTAGCCTCATCTGCTACCAGGGCAAATGACAGGACCACTTCCAGTGTAGGTAGCTCCAGCATCACTGACAGAGCACCTGAACCTCTCTCCAGTGGAGCTATTACAGCTGCTGCCCCTTGGGTAAACCTCCGTAAGATCAGAGCAAATCGTGTCACCCCTTGGGTGGAGGAACACAGCTCTGGCACCATCCAAGAGATCCCTCGACCCCAGAACTAGAGCACGCAATTCCCTGGAGCAGTGCATCAGTAATGAGTGGGAGAAGTCCAAGGGTCCTATCAACAGAGACACGTCTGCACAGGTATGTGGGAAGGGCCTGGCTAGAAGAGTGGCTTCCATTGTTTTAATGTTATGTAATGTAGTGTGCAAAATCACATCAGCCATGGTGTTAGAATGTCTCTTTATGCCCATCAGACACCCATCACTGATGTGGCAAACGAGGCTGTTGACATTGTGGAAAGTGGTGAGGGAAAAAAACATGGAAGAAAGACCAAGTGGTGGAAGAGGTGAGGTTTAGACGTGAACTCTATTTTGAAATTCAGTGAGGACTGAGAAGCAAGACTTTCAGTGACAGAAGTATCAGTTATGAAACCAGGTGTGCGTTACCCATTAAGATGTGCGGTGCTGTCACGTACCTTTATGACTGGCATTTCTATTACACGATCCTCAGTGTGCTGCCCTGCTTCTCTGGTAGATCTGGCAAAAAATAAACCTAGGAACACTGGAACACCAAGTGCCCAACATCTGCCAGTACACAGACCGGCATGCTTGACTTACTCTTTACCCTCGTCACTCACAATGTCAATACAGGCAGTGACTATTCCTTAATAATAAATAACAATACAACCCCCAAAATGTTTTTTACATTTTATTTGATTATGCAGAGAAATCAAGAACATGAGAGATTTCAAATACCAAGTATAATGGTTATTTATCTCTGGCTTTGCCTTTTGTGATCTGGAAATGTGTAATCATAGGTTTGCACAAGAAAGTATTTACATATTTCATTTACATTTATGGCAGATGCTATTATCCAGAGTGACATATAAAAGTGCTTTGTCATTTACTCATAGCATGTATGCAAGCCATAGCAGTAGGTTAGAGTTCAAGATACTGTTGAACTAGAGTACGGTTGAAATACAGGAATCAATGCTGATACCTAGACGTCTGAAATAAGTAAAAGCTCTACATCAGACAATGATAAGTGCAATAACAAACAGTATCAAACAGTATGTGCTAGAGTTTCAGTTACCCAACAGTAGGATGAATTTCATGGGTGCTGGATCAATGGTCATTTAAATATTCCGCAAACAGAAAAATCTTCAGTCAGTTTGTCAGCATGTACCTTAAAGGACCTGCTCATGTAGAGGATCTATACCACATGCTCACGGACAACAACCCAATGTATCTTGCTGTTCTGTGCAGAAGACTCACCATATTTAACAGGTCCTGATTTTCTCCAATAGGAGCTGCAAATTTACAACTGACAGGTCATTTGAATAATCTTTGACAGCAACAGTTAATGGGGTGTAAGTGGAATTTTACAAATTTTACAGGAGAGCACAAATAAATTTCAGCCAAACTTTAAATTAAACATTAAAAACCCAAGGGCTGATGCAGGAATACCCTCAACTCTGTGATGTCGCCTTGAAGATTCTCCTCCCTTTTGCTTCTACATATTTGAGGCAAAGTTCTCAAAAATGACTACATTCAAAACTAAATACCGCAATCGTGCACAAATCGAGGATGATTTGAGGCTTTTTATTTACATTGTGCCAAGAATTGAGGATCTTTGCAAGGCAAAGCAGGTCTCACATTAACATGGACTACCTGAAAGCTTTGGAGGGGCCCAGCTTGCAAAAGTTTGAGAATTCATGTTTTTGCCATGGTAATGGTCTTAATTTTTATTCTTAGAGGTCATAAAAGTCATTAAATTTGTAGGTCAAAAATGTGCAGATACTCTGCAAGACGCGACCTATCGACACCAGTCGCCTCAGCAAGATCACCAAGGTATGGGAAGCTAGCGGATTTGTCAGTTTCCACTGACTGTACTGGATTACAGATCCCTCATCCTAAAAGATAGTGCTACCCTTCCCTTGGTGTTACTATCTGAGTTGACAGCAGGATATTACCACATCACTTTGTACTTGAGTTGAAAGACACCATTTTAAGGGGTATTTTGTCCAAATGAACATTTTCCGTGCATAATTTGCTGCTCTCGTTCCATTGCCCGGTGCCTTGGACTTCAACAACCAGCTGTTTGCCCCAGAAGGGATTGTGAGGCAGCTGGGGCAAAGGCAGCAGTGGTGGGTCTGGAGTCAAGCCCAGTGGAGAACAGGGTAAGGGTAAGCACCAGCACCTGCTTGGCAATTACATGTTGATCATTGCCAAACATTACAGTCATCAGTAAGAAAGCCCTGTAATAGGTGACTTGCCTTGGTTCTCATCTGGCTCTCTCCTCTTTGAAGAATCTGGCCGACCCACCACCAGCACCCTCAACCACTTCTCCGCCCTTCAGCAGTCAGGATCTTCGTCCACTTCTTCCGCTGTGCACACTGACACATAATTTTAATACAATGTCAAAACAAGCAATTAGACAAGAGCATTCACCCTATTTTAAATGATAGTTTTCCGTCTTTTTGTCAGTTGACTATAGATTATCTTGCTCTGTAACGTAAAATGACTCTGTGGTAAAATGACTCTGTGGTGAATGGATTTAATCACAATGTTCATTCCGTCAAATGTCCACTAGATGGCTGCATTGCGCAAGAAATGGTGAATGGATTTAATCGCAATGTTGATTCCTTCAAACATCTACTAGATGGGGTGAGAACTTAAGGCATAATACGCTTGTGAGTTAGGAGGCGATTTGATGAAGTTTGAAAAGTTCAACTTCTTTGTGATAGCGAAGTAGCAAAAACAAACTTTATACAACGTACCGACGTGAAATCGCGGTGAATCCAACTGTATGTAATTTAAAACATTGCATGAATGTATATCAATTCGCGTACATTAAGGTATAGCTAGCTGTCTATGAAAATATTTTTAATGAACTAATTTCATTTAGTATTTTAACATAATCATGAAAAAAGTCTTGCCCTTTGAATGAGGTCTGTCCATAGCTTGTAAAAAATTTTGTTGGCTCAGCAATTAAACGTCGTGTCCCCTGGAACGTGTCCGGAGGAATCCCGTTTGTCCAGCTATATGATATGTATTATGCATTGATGTATAGCACACTTGTAATACAGTAATATTATTTGCCCATCTATATTTTATACTTATATTTTATTTCATGTTGTGCATTTGTAGCACACTTGTACTTATTTAAAAACTAGTTATTGATCATTTTTAAATGTTTATCTAAAAAAAAAAACGAAAATAATTTCCACCAGGGAGTCAGTTAGTTAGTCAGCCACCAATGCAAACTGTCTATAAGAAACTATTTCTACTTTCTTTTGATTCCCCTCTTGAAGTTAAATTTTATTTATTTGTATTCATGTATTGATGTAAATAGAAATAAATACTGACGTCACAACGTTTTTTGTATGACGTCACTGAAAGCTCTATAAAAAGGCCCAGCTGCGGTCGTTGTTACTACCATTACGGTCTCAGCGCGAACCTGACGCAGCAAGTCACAGATTTTGTGTTATTTTTCCTAGAAAAAAAAAATCATGATACCCGTGTGCCCCTGGACCCCCTGTCTCGTACCTCCAGGTACGAATACTGCACACTAGTGCACTAGTGTCAAATACTGCACACTAGTGGGACAGTGCCCAAAAGTCCCCAAAACAAACACCGAAAGCATGTTCAGTATAACCCACAAGCACTTAGTGTTGTCCTGAAGCCCTCCCTGAGGCTGGTCTGCATAACCACATACACTCAAAGGGGGCGTCTCTTGGAGACTGTGGCCACAGCTCTGGCTGGGGTGGCTCGGACTGGAAGGCTCAGGATTGCTGCACCAGGCGGCGGTAGTGGGGCATGACCTTCGCTCTCGGGCAGGTAGAGGGCATCTCTAGAGCCACCAGCACATTGAAATCAAAGGTGATCTGATCCCTCCAGCTAATGCGGAACCTCTCCAGCTTCTGCAAAGAGAAGAGACAGTGAGGGGCGGAGGGTTAGTGAAGGCTCTGGAGCGCTCGCTCTGATTGGCAGAGCTTTATGGGAACATGTGTTTGGAATTCAGTGAACAGAGCTCCAGAGCATGATTGTACTTAGCTATTATTTTAATGCTTTAACATCGAACTGACATGAAGCGACAAGCAGCCGTCCGAGGCTCCATCTTTTTGCACGATAGTGGGTGAGTGCTGCCCTCTAGTGTGCAGTTATTTAACTACACATTCAGGCCACCTGGAGTAGCAAAGCTCAACACAGGGGCTATGCTCAGCACCACATGTATCTCAAATATAGATGTTTTCTGTAATTAATTATAAAACTGTATATTTACAAGAGACCTGTGAGTGGAGCTTCAGAAACAGAAAATTTATTTTATGTTCTAGCTCCTCTTGAATGCAACAGTAGTTCATTTCCTTACACACTGGCTCTTCCCTCAACATCCACAGCACACAATTATGTGTTTTCCTATGTGATGCTAATGTCATTCATTGCTGTGAACTGAATACACACACACACACACATTTATGTATGTATGTATGCATGCATGTGTACTGATTCCTTCTCCTAGCAGTTTGCTCGTACAGCTCTTTGATTGGTCCTTTCTGGTTTGCACTCACATCGATCAGCTGCTTGACCTCTTGCTTCCGGAGGTCGCTGCTGATCTTGGTGGCCGGCAGGAGGCAGGCGGCGGCCACCAGCTTGCGGTTGGCCTTGCTCAGACGGACCTGCAAGACCAGATTCTCGAAGTAAGCAGCGGCAATGGCAACGGAGCCCGGCTGCAGGCCACACTCCTCTCTGGCTACCCGGATCACTCTCTTCAGGCTACGAGTGACGCGCAGGGGATGGAGGGACAGACATCTCATATCATTTATTCACCTCTAATGGCATCTGTATATTCTTTACTTCTGCATATTTTCAGCTGTTTATAAATCCATCTTCATGCTGTCATACAGACCAATTTAACTGAAATTTGAATAAAAGACATTATTAGCGCCTGCCCCCCCAAAATTACTGTGAACTGGATTACAAGTTTTTGAATTTAGTGATTTTAATTTGCAAGCCCGTCACAGCCTGAAAATCTGGGAAAGAGTAGTGGAAGCTAGGCTTAGAGGAGAAGTAGAGATCTGTGAGCAGCAGTATGGTTTCATGCCAGCTAAGTGCACCACAGATGCTATGTTTGCTTTGAGAGTGCTAATGGAGAAGTATAGGGAAGGACAGAAGGAGTTACATTGTGTGTTTGTTGACTTAGAGAAAGCTTATGATAGAGTACCGAGACAGGAGCTGTGGTATTGTTTGAGGAAGTCAGGAGTAGCGGAAAGGTATGTGAGGGTGGTGCAGGATATGTACGAGAACAGTGTGACAGCAGTGAGATGTGCGGTAGGAATGACGGGTTTAAAGTGGGGGTAGGACTACACCAGGGATCAGCCCTGAGTCCCTTCCTGTTCGCAATTGTCATGGACAGACTGACGGACGAGGTTAGGCAGGAGTCCCCTTGGACTATGATGTTTGGTGATGACATTGTGATCTGTAGTGAGAGTAGGGAGCAGGTGGAGGCGAGCTTGGAGAGATGGAGGTATGCTTTGGAAAGCAGGGGAATGAAAGTGAGCAGGTGTAAAACAGAGTACATAGAAGGGTGTCGGCTATAATGAAAGGTAAGATCTATAGGACAGTAGTGAGACCTGCTATGTTGTATGGACTGGAGACAGTAGCACTGACAAAGAGACAGGTGAGGGAGATGGAGGTGTCTGAGATGAAGATGTTGAGATTCTCACTTGGAGTGACGAGGAAGGATAGGATCAGAAATGAGTTTATTAGAGGATCAGCACATGTAGCTTGTTTTGGAGATAAGGTTAGAGAAGCGAGATTGAGATGGTTTGAACATGTACAGAGGAGAGAGGAGACGTATATGGGCAGGAGGGTCTTGAGGAACTTCCTGGCAAGAGGAGGAGAGGTAGACCTAAGAGGAGGTTTATGGATGCAGTGGTAGAGGATATGAGAGTGGCTGGTGTGTCAGTGGAAGACACTCAGGACAGGGCTAGATGGAGGAGTTTGATCCGCTGTGGTGACCCCTAAACGGGAATTGCCGAAAGAAGAAGAAGAAGAATTTGCAAGCCCGTCAACAGGGGGGAGCAACCGGGTTTGTTGTTCTCGGGCCTCAGGGTCAGAGGGGCCCATAAACGAGCACTATTAATTTATTTTATATTTTAATTCTATTATTTTTAATATAATCTTGGATTGTTTCATTAATATGAAATTTTGCACTTAAAATCAACTCAATAACTACAATTATTTTGTCCTTTAACTGCATACACCCCCACGTCCCACAGAAAATTGTATTGATCTTGCATTGACTGTAGCCGGACTGCGCACAGCAGTGGGACTTTGACATTTCTGACATTTCTGATCTAGATAGATGACAGATAATAATGGCCAGTAGTTACAAATCTGGAGCACAAAAAAAGAAATGACAAAAGGAACAGAGAGAAACATCGTAGAGGTGAAAGAGATTATATGAAGAAGTTTTTTAAAAGAGAGAAAGGACAGCAGGGCTGGACCCTGAGCCCAGAGATGACAGTAAATAAACAACAACCGCTAATGTTGTAGCAGCGTAAAGTTTAAAGCATGTGAAGACCATGCCCTGGTCACCAGCAAGTCTGTGAACTGGCCTGGTCAGCAGTACAAGTGTGCAAGTTGGCATGTGTGTAGGGACGTGTACCTCTTGATCTTGCTGAGTTTGAGCCTGATGTGAGGAAACTTCTCTTTAAAGGTCTCATTCATGTCTTTCTTCAGATCCAACGGTTTCACATACTCGATCACTGTTGTCTAAAAGACGGAGACAGAATGTTGCTGGTATGTTACTCTCTTGTACCAGCACCACCCAACGTGCTGGCTTGCAAGCTACAATCAGTAGGATTAAGATGTGCTAAGGTGTACATTCTGACTCTATATCTAAGTCTGAGTCACACAGATAACCAAGCCTCTTTAGCTGTGTATGCATGTGTGTGTGTGTGTGTGTGTGTGTGAGAGAGAGTGAGCCTGAGTGGTACAATTAGTGAAGATACATTGATCAACCTGAATCTGATCCCATAAAGACACCTAAAAAAACACTTATGGATTCACTTTAGCAAAGACAGACAGGGCTGGAGAAAAGGAACTGATCAGGCATAGTAATAGTGTGGCTTCCACATACAGTCTACTGCAGAAGAAGTTCCCTTGGACTGCACACAGCTTTCTGCTCTTCCAGTAGGTGTGTACGCACAAGAAGCCTAGAACCTGACAATTTCCTTCTAAGCAAAAGCTTAAATATAATAATATCATAATGCCACACCACACACACCAGGAGCTCTAACAGTCACACTGCCCCATTACAGTTCATACCAGCATTGAGCAGCTCTAAATTAGGGCTACACAATATATTTCTTTCTTAATGGTTTAGTAATTTGTGATGATAAGATCATGGAGGGCTTTAGTATGTAAATTTACCCTCTAACAAATCACTTTTTGTTTATTTGTGTGTATTGTGAGCTGAGGCAGCGTGGGCGTTCCAGATAAGGGCTACAAGGAGGTGTGATGAACTGTGGCATTTACACAATCCGACAAATGTAAATAGTTTTGGTCAAAATATTGCAGGCCCCAGCATTGTCCTTCTCGCACCATGTCAGCACACTGCAGTCAAAACGTAAGGCAAAATTTTAGAGATTATTCCCCCTTTACAACTGCTGCCAAATATGCGAATGATCATATGTCCATCCTTCCCTTGTTTGATTAAAGTGATATAATTTAGAGATTTGCATGCAAAGGCAACCTTAAAACCCACTGAGGTCTAAGGGCCTTTATTCTGTTTAAGCATGTATTATATACTTATACTTATTCATAACATTACACCCATATATTTCATACCAAAATGTTCACAACAACCTCAGCTCTCTTCCTAATGAGGTTACATTTGACTTAGTGTATTGCATAAATAAATTATATGGTCCTAAAGCTGAAAATATAGGTCCAACAAATTCTTCTCATATCTCGTATGAAACCACATATTTACTGAAATGAACCAACTATACTGATGTTTATTTAAATAAACTAGTATAGAAATGTGTAAAAAATAATGCATAAAAATTCTTTTTTTTTTACAATCACTTATTGCATAAAAGTGTGGTCTGAGGGACTGAGATAAAATGTGACTGATCAATGCTTTTTTATTACATATCAAGCTTCATGGAGTATCAAAATGTTATTATTCATGTGTGCAAGCAGGAAAAAAAAAATTACAGCAACTATAAAAACAAACAAGCAAACAAACAAACACAGCAGAGCAGTGTTCAGTTTGGCCAAAACATCCACTCATCTATATTCTATACTATTAATCTATACTTGCACACTCGGAAACGTACAAAGTAAACATTTACTAATGGACAGTCAATATAGGCAAAAGTCAAAAAACGAAATCAGGATTATTTTATAATGAATCAATTACATGTACTTTGCACAGAAGCAGCTTCTAGCTAGCCAGCTAGCTAGTAGCACACGTCGTGCCTAAAGGTGAACCTAGCTGTTTCCGTCCAGTATTATAGTGACCGATATTGTAAAACAGCATTCATTTAGCTATCAGTCTTTTATGCTTCTTCATCAAAAACCTCAGGATTTCAAGCTTCATTCATCGCTGCTATGTACTGTAAATCGCTACGTTACCTATGTAGCTAGCTAGCTAGTAGAAGGTGTCGCTTCAGCAGCTGTTTGCAAAATATGATCCGCAAACCAATTCAGAAAAAAAAAATCTCGCCAGCCAACCAGATGTCGAATAAGAACAGAAGGTTCCGCCTTCTTACGATACTACATAGATACTAGAAGGCGGAACTGTGTGTGGCAGGTGTAAATGTGGCAGGTGTAAATCTGAAAATAAAATTTATGCATTATTTTAAAACTCTATTCATTGGTTCATAACTCCGACTATGGCCAAAATTTAAAGAGCCAGACGTCAATTTCATGAAATGTTTTGAACCACGTTTCTACGATGTTTTTTGCGTAGAGATATTTAATCTAAATATCTGGACACACCCATGTTGACGCATCGGTGCGTCAGAGGGTGGACAGCATTCATCATTCTGCTGTTTGATTTGTTATAAATGACCCTTCGTGAACACACTCTCTGTATTGTACACATTGCTCTCTGTACTAGCTAGGTAATGGCCCTCTCTGCACAGTCACCATAACATCCACTATATTACACTTCTATATAAAACTCTTCTTGGATACCCACTCCTTTCTTTAAGTCAGCTACTGCAGACAGTTTTTGGACAAGTATGAGTTCTTTACAAAGTGCTCTGCACTTACAAGGCAGCCATTGTAAAAAAAATATTAGTTCTTAAATGTGTTGCATGGTTAAAATTTAAATAAATAATTCAAAAATGACACACACATGCACATACATATTTGTACAATTTTGAAAAACCAAAAAATATTCTACACTTTAGCTTTAGCATCTGTGCTGACTACTTAAGATTCATCCTGTTGAAAAGGTTGTGTACAAATGGCAGTCTACACATCTATACAAATGACCTTTCCCCAGTAAATGCATGCCTACATAGGTTTATAGAACCTGTTTATGGTAAAGAATAACCTTTTGTTTCAGTTTTTTCAGAACAGACAAAAACAGAATTTCTGAAACCCACTCTTATTATGTGCATCTTATTATTTTTAATATGGTAAGAAATGGAGAACAATTGAGAAAAAAAAGGAAGACTCAGATCCCAAAGGCCCTCAGACACAGAAGCCCATCTCTGTAGCCAGATGCAGAATGTTAGGAATGCCCTTCAGCACGTCTGTCTTGCTTACGGCAGCGTGAAACGTCTCCAGCTCCTCTCCCAGGATGTTCAGGTGAGGCCTCTTGCTGGGAGTTTGGACCCCATCAGCCAGAGCCTCCAGTCCCAAGGCCTCGCTCTTTCTCTTCCAACTCTTAGGTGGTTGAGTTGGACTCTTCTGCCCGACAGTGTTCCCCATGTGGATCTGGTGGAAGGCCACACACCATTGCTCCATGTAGGACAGGTACCAGTTGTACCTGCGTGTGTGCCAGTCCCTGTAGAGCGGCAGACACTCTGGATGCTGCCGACAGAGCTGCTGCCAGTAGAGATGCTTCCTGTAGAACTTCTGCAAGTAGGGGTCCTTCAAGTAGAGCTTTCGCAGGTAGAACTCCACGATCAAATGAGGATCGTCAAGGCTGTCAGACATCTGAGGGCACTCGGTGGCATAGCCACCATCCCCAATAAAGACAGGCACCGGGGGCCTTGAGATCCAGGGGTTTGTACCTGTTATGGACACACATGGCATGATACCAAAGACTGGTTGCTTTCATTACTCTACACCATGGATGATAATGTTTTGATTTTTGAGGATATCAGTAATGTAAGTCAGACCTAGCCCATTTATACAGAAGTAACAACATCTTATGAATGTCTATATGAAAGGAGACAGTTATCGATGAGGAACCCACCAGCAGGCTGGATCTATCTATCTGCCTCACAGCAAAGTGCCTCTGCCTCTCCATGTCAGGGCCTAAATGCAAACCCCCAACCCAGGGCGCAGAGGAAGCATGAACATGTCATGTAGAGAAGATCATCAGGTCTATAAGAAGGCTGCATGATGTCATGTGATGTCATTCAAATGTGGGCAGAACGCTGAAGAATATGTGATGTCATGTTTCTTGGAAACCTGTTTTATTTGCTTTCTCCATGGCAACAGAATGTTAACACTTATGTAACATGGTTGGATTTATGAAAATGGTGCTGAATTAAAGTCAAGGAAATAGCTTGTACTACTTTGATTAATTATATTAATGAAAATGTCCTGTACACATGAAATAAAGACCTTGACAGTCTTCGGTATAGAGTAAAATTTAAATAATATACAGGTTATCTGATAAAGCACTGTACTAAGCCTTAGAAACCTATATAAATGTATTTATTTAATATTTGTTTATGAATAATCTTAAGAAAATCCATACTCATAAGCGCTATTTACTAAATGTAGTGTCTTATATACAAGTATAAAATGATAATGAAAATATTTTTGTCTCACCTTGAACAGTGAATTCTGTCTCTATGAAGTGTTCCTGCCCAGGGTTTGGCAGGTCAGTTACATTAAAAGAGATGGTACCAGGTTTGGTAATAGCAGAAGAATGTATTAAACTACCATTAAATAAAATATATGCGAGCTTGGTAGATAGGATAGTGTGAAAATTAATATAATCAATATATGTGCTGTGTTAAATGTCATACAGCAGGGAAAGGGGTTAACTGCAATATTGTAGTGCACAGAGTTGCAGGGTTTAAGTGTTTTGAAAAACGTGTAGCATAGTTCCCTGAGAACTCAGCTTGCTTAGCTTAACTCACCATATACACCATGCACCTTCATACACAGCTTAATACACACTAGACTCAAACGTTGGTCCCAGACAGGGCATTGACATTATGCTTCCTCACTTATTAGCCATAACCTTAGTCAGAACAGGGCACACCATTTCAAGCCCTCTCGTATTTCCTTCAGGAAATGCAAATATAGTTTTATGTTCAACTCCAAACATTAAAGTCCACAACAGCACACTAAATTTGGTAAGGTGTCTCATACTGTTTAATCTTTTTTTTAGTTTTAATCATTTATTCCATTGAATTGTACTACTCTTGTTTTATTGGTCTTTATTTTCTATTTGTTTCTTACTTCATTTTTAAATTTGAACATTATCTTTATGTAATGCACTTTGTAAACCGTTTCAGAAATGCAATATAAATTCTTATGCTGTGAAATACATTAATCATAATAAACTTAAAACATCACCCAACTTGACATTGAAGTAAGTTCACCATGTGCACTTAAATTTAACATATTTTAAGAATATCAGAGTGTCAGTTATATTACATTATGTATTAACTAACTCAGTTCAGTTTCTAGTAGATCACCTGAAGAGTGCCACCATATCCAAGAAGAGAGGATACATTCTAAAATAACATTCAAGCCATGGACCACAAACTGCACAAACTCAAAGTTTATTTTGTATTTGTGGAAGGCAGGATCTTCACAGACCCAAACACTCAAGCTGCTCATCCTTCTCATGTGGTCCAGAGGCTTGCTGGGGTTATGTGGTCCTGTGGACTCAAAAGGGACAAATCTATGGACTCAATTTGCCCTTTCTGTATCAGAAGTGCAGTTTTGAACATGAGCACATATGACATCATGTCCTCTCTCCTCTGATGTCATAATGCAGTCAACCATTCAAACTACTGCAAGCTAGGCTAGCTCCTGAGAGTCAGGTGAGTCACTGACAGCTTTTCTATTGAGGTCAAAATCTCAATCGCCTGACTCAGCCTGCAAGGCATCATTAGGGGAGCTAGTGTGTTTGGAACACCTATAGTCCTTCCATCTGCTGCCCTGAAGACTGCATGGGAATCTACAGAATATAAACAGAGCCATTTCGTACTCAGCATAAATAAAGGAATAGTACAGATAGAACAACCACTATTTCCTAAATTCCATTTTCTATTGATGGTCAACTGTACTGCATATAATCATATACCACTTATAGCACTCAATTGTTATATAGTACACTATGTCTGATCCAGACTTTTCTGGTCCATAAGCAACAACTTAAATAAGCTCATCTGATACGTTGCACCCTGCATATTACTTAATATCAGTGGTCCAGACAACATGATTTTGCACTGGTGACTGTCATCTAGTCGCGTGTCCAGTTCTACTTACATCTACTCTACACTCCCTGTCTAACCTGACTCAGTTCTGAAGTCCTTCTAAAAACCAATGATGTGCAAGAATGTCCTCGAGCACAGGCCGATTTTCAGGCTCCTTTTGCAGACACCATTTTATCAGATGGCGGCAGGCTGTGTGTGTAGTGATGCGATTAGTTGAGAAAGAAAAAATCAAAGTTACCATCTGAAACTTCTGTTTGCAGATTCACTATCTGATCTGTTCTAATGACTTATTCAACATTTTTAAATGACAGAACTGAACCCTCATCACTAATTACAATTATAAAAAAAGACTTGTTCAGTCTTTTTTCTTTTTTAAGACGGTTGAAAAAATTTATTGACAATTCTGCATCCTACATTAGTCCATTTTATCAATCTGTGGTTGTGTATTACATTACCAGATGAAACAATTACATAAATTATCATTTTGCCATTTAGACTTTCTGGTTATCTTAAAGATCCTTCTGTGTTCTCACCTCTGGATTGTCTACACTTGAAGCGCAGGTGTGCCTCAACAATGTCGCTCTCATTCTCAAAGGGCACAACTCCACAGATAATACTGTAAAGGAGCACACCCAGACTCCAGATGGTGGCTGGGCGACCCTCATACTTTCCATCAACCAGCCATTCAGGAGGGCAGTATAGCTCGGTGCCTGAGACAGAAAGACAATGATCAGTAACAACATAATAGTTTATAATAATCTCTCATTTGATACTAGTTTGTAACTTGAGCTGCACATTTCATCCCTATGGTGAATAACCTGCAAAGAGCCTGTAGGGGCCGGTCTTAAGAAGATCGCCACAACCAAAGTCGATCAACTTGATGTCAAGGGTGTCTGTGTTCACCAGAACGTTCTCTTCCTTGACATCTCTGTGCAGAACTCCACGGTCACGGCAGTGAAGGACAGCCTGAACCACCTGCAGCATGATCACTCGCGCCAGTGGCTCAGACAGCTGGCCTTTGTGTGAGTCGCAGAAGTTGAGGAGATCCACACAGGGGATGGGCCGCTCCAGAATCAAGATGAAGCAGTCACGGCACTCAAACCATTCAAGGAGCTCCACAATATGCTCACAACGAGGTGCCTTGCACACAATCTCCATTAAAGCCACCTCTAGGGGGGAGCCTGCGAGTTTCACTGGGCTAATATTAAGGAAGACATGGTTAGTATGGGTTTGAAGTTTTATAGTGGAATTATGGTTAGCAGGAAGATTAACATGAAAGGGACTTGGATTGGTACCAATCATTAGATGAGTATTCCACCTCTAAAACACATTATAAATATTAGGTAAGGAAACCTGAATATGAATAGTGAACTGTACACATTTGTGTTGGTGGAAGACACTGAATAGAAAATTTGCAGCTTTGCGTTTACACTGTCTTTGCAGTTTTACCAATCTAAAGTTCCAGGCATTGTTGCAATATTACTTAAGTAAAGAGTTTGGACTTACAACAGTGATGAATTGCTCTGCGTGATGCTTCAACACGTATTTAATGGCGACCTGGTCACATAAAAAAAAACACAGCAAGTGAAATTCTTTACACAAAACAGTCAGCACATTTAACATATCTAAGGGCCTGTAGATGGAGTCCGATATTCATCCACAGCTTGTGTCAAGCTCATCAGAACATATAATCAGGATCTTGGTGTTCAAAAATTGAAACCTTAAAATAAAAAGGTCAAGGCACGTTAGATCTGACCACCTGATTGCCATGTGAATAACAAAGGCTCTAAGAAAAACTCACTGCTCCTTTCAAAGTTCTAATCACAACCTAAAATGGAAATTGGGTTCCACAGTCATTCTTGAAACCACCTTAATAATGTGTAAAGCACCACAGATTTGATCAGATTCTCAGAACAGAACAATGATGCTGTGCAGTGCTCTTAACGTTCCCATGTTGTGTGCTGATGTTCACCTGTTTTCCATCCGCCTTGCGGACTCCTGCATACACTGATCCGAAGCCTCCTGTCCCCAGGAGATCTCCCACAGTGTAGCGTGAAGTAAAGCACACTACGTGAAACAAACACGTCAACAAAACCCAAGTTACATGTACATCACAAAATTCAGACAAAAGATTCAGATGATGTTAAATGCTGGTAATGTTGAGGACGTGACTCGACAGACCTCCACGCCCAGGGTTTGTTCGTCGGGCAGGAGGGGTCGCTCTCTTCCTCCCTCTCCGCTCTCTCTTCCTCTTCCTTGCCCGCGTCTCCATGGGGTGGAGTGCTACGTCTTGAGGAGCATCCCTTTTTCTCTGCCTGCGCTGCCTCAGAGGTGCTTCTTCTCTCCCTCGTTTAGCAGAGGAGCGGGACGCCTCCACGGGACCTTCAGTCGAGGCAGAGCGCTTCCTCATATTCTTTCTCCCACTGGACCACGAGGTTTGTGTGCAATTCTCATGATATCCAATGGGCACCTGAACAGGGACGTCATCTTCACTCTTGATCTTCCTGCTCCAGGGACTTGGTTTGCCACAGTCGGAAGAGGCTCTACTTGCCGTGGCCTCACAGTCCCTGTTCCTGGAGGGTCCAGGCACCACCATGTTCTGCCTGAGCTGGGACACTTTCCTGGGCTTGAGAAACCTGCCCGACAACTTGCAGCTTCTGCTCACCTTGCCCTCAGCTAACATGAATAGAACACACAATATTTATGTAACCTTTAAGTAACATTAGGTTTATTTTTTTGACATTAGCCAAAGGTTGACATCTGAATTACACAAGGAAAAAAATAAACCATATTTCACATTTCAAACAGAATCATTAAATGGAAATAGAAATGCTACTGAAAATATTATTTGTTACTATTTCACATGTTTTTCGCATTGTTCCTCGTCAATGCAGAATTATTTTAAAATTAATTTGCATTTGCTATGCAGTTTACTGGGCAAAGTGCTCAGAGATTCAGACACTACATTAAAATGCCTGCTGGAGGAACAATCAGGTTAACCAAGTTACTTTTGGAAAACGTTTGAACTGCATTGTTGTGCATTTTTAACCTTCAAAATGGTTATGCTGAAGATGTAGAAAGTCTATAAAATATATAATCTATAAACGTCAGTGCGGAAGGAAGGCGGGTGCAACAAATCACAGTAACCGTCGGTCCTTCAGTGTTCGTTTTAAAACCCACACGCGCTGGCGGCCGTGCGCTCCTCTCCAACACACGTGCAACACTTTTTCCGCATGCCTCTTCTTTAATTAATGGGGCACTTTAGGTTCATGTTAGCTAGCTCCTTCGCTTTTATGAAAATGACACGACCAACAACAGATCCGCAAACAATATACGCTAGCAACATAGTTATAGCTACCAGACACCAAGATTACTGAAGGAAAACACAACTAGCGAGTTAGCTACATTAAAAACGGGGCTTGATGACGAGCGGGGACAAGATGCACACTAGCTACAATGCATCCACGTTGATTAGTTAAATCGCAAAAATCCTTAAATCTTGCCGGTATCCGGTAATGAGTGAGTTTGAACGGACCTTTATATAGACTTGGGTATGCCGTCACTGTGACGTCATAACAGTATTGCGTCATTCTCCCACCAGCCGCTATACCTGTGTTTTTGTGATGAGTAAATTAAAGCCGTTTTTTTGGGCCACAAGCAGCTGCCATGGCTGAAAAGCAGCATTATTGATTTGGCTGAGCGCCGCGCCCATTACGCCCATACTAATACCTAGAAGCACAAGTTTATTTTATGTTCTCCATTTTTTATTATCTCCATTATGTTCTCCATATTTTATCTACTCCAAATAATAAAGTCCACGACAGCACACTAAAATTTGCAAGGCGGTTTGATCTGATACTGTTTAATCTTTTTAGTTTTAATCATTTATTCCATTGAATTGTACTACGCTTGTTTTATTGGTCATTATTTTCTATTTTCTTCATTTTTAAACTTGAACATTATCTTTATGTAATGCACTTTGTAAACCATTTCAAAAATGCAATATAAATTCTTATGCTGTTAAATACATTAATCATAATAAACTTAAAACATCACCAAACCTGGCATTGAAGTAAGTTCACTATGTGCACTTCAATTTAACATATTTTAAGAATAACCACCGGAGTGTCGGACATTACATTATATACAGTATATATACATACATACATATACATACATATATATATATATATATATGCATACACACACAGCAAGACTGGTGAAAGATTGGTTTGATGAACATGTAAGTGAAGTTGAACATCTCCCATGGCCTGCACAGTCACAAGATCTAAATATCATTGTGCAACTTTAGGGTGTTTTGGAGGAGCGAGTCAGGAAACGTTTTCCTCCACCAGCATCACATAGTGACTTGGCCACTATCCTGCGAGAAGAATGGCTTAAAATCCCTCTGACCACTGTACAGGACTTGTATATGTCATTCCCAAGACAAATTGACGCTGTATTGGCCACAAAAGAGGCTCTACACCAGGGGTGTCAAACTCAAAAACACAGTGGGCCAAAATTTAAAACCTGAACAAAGTCGCGGGCCAACATTGAACAAATGAACTTTTTAATATGGACCGAAACATTGAATATAGAACAAGCAACGCTTATTACCATACATTATATATAACTTAATAGTGGAGACATGCAAAATCAAGTTTCAAATAAAAAATTCGTCGTAGCCACGTTGACCCCACAAACAAGACAAACAGGCCTGTCTTTTACATATGTAAACAGATATTCTGCCTCCCACTTGTCCAGAAAGCTTCTGTTTTCTGCCTTTCTTTTCGCCATTTTTGGGAAGGGCACAGTGACAGTTGTAGTGTGAAGTCGCTATGCCTACTGTCACAGAGGAGAGGGAGTTTCTGGGTCCTGTCCTGATTGACGCACCAAAACAACAGCAGGGCATTATGGGATTTGTAGTATTAGCGGCGGTGAATGTCCTGTACAGCAATGTCCTGTCCCAGCTTGAGAGAATCTGCTTGCTGCTGATCTGCTCCAATCTGAGCCAGGTTTCTCAGCTTCTGGGCAAGATACAATGATTGTCACTGTATATCTTAAAAAAAGCATATCCTCCACTTTAAATCCATGCTAAATTTGAAACCTCTAAGTCAAAGGGCCCATCTCATAGGGTGGGGCAAAGTGGGGCTGACAGGGTGGGAGGATTTGGGCACCTATGGTGAATGGACATCACAGCCCCCCTAATATGGATACCGGCGTGCGTCTCACACTCAGGAAATGATTGCCGCTGTCCGTTTTGAAATCGGACCATTTTCTGATTTTTAATGAATGTTTTCATCCTCACATTGCGCCCAATGCAATGGTGCCAGGCAGTGCCACACGGCCCGTACATTTCAAGGCTTGGGTGTGGCCGCACGCCTCTCCAGCAGGACAATCTAAGCCTTCCCCAGACACTCTCTGTGCACCTGGTGCAGCTTAAGAATGTTCAATTCGGATGCAAAATGCAAAATATCTCCCACATGCTGGAGGTTGAGAAGTCGGGAGCTTGCAACTTATAAGTTGCAGTTCCCAGCTTGAGAGAATCTGCTTGCTGCTGATGTGCTCCAATTTGAGCCAGGTTTCTCAGCTTCTGGGCAAGATACAATGATTGTCACTGTAAATCTTAAAAAGCACATCCTCCACTTTAAATCCATGCTAAACTTGAAACCTCTAAGTCAAAGGGCCCATCTCATAGGGTGGGGCAAAGTGGGGCTGACAGGGTGGGAGGATTTGGGCACCTATGGTGAATGGCCATCACAGCCCCCTAATATGGATACCGGCGCGTGCGTCTCACACTCAGGAAATGATTGCCGCTGTCCGTTTTGAAATCGGACCATTTTCTTATTATTAATGAATTTTTTCATCCTCACATTGCGCTCAATGCAATGGTGCCAGGCAGTGCCACACGGTCCGTACAGGTCAAGGCTTGGATGTGGCCGCACACCTCTCCAGCAGGACAATCTAAGCCTTCCCCAGACACTCTCTGTGCACCTGGTGCAGCTTAAGAATGTTCAATTCGGATGCAAAATGCAAAATATCTCCCACATGCTGGAGGTTGAGAAGTCGGGAGCTTGCAACTTATAAGTTGCAGTTCCCAGCTTGAGAGAATCTGCTTGCTGCTGATGTGCTCCAATTTGAGCCAGGTTTCTCAGCTTCTGGGCAAGATACAATGATTGTCACTGTATATCTTAAAAAGCACATCCTCCACTTTAAATCCATGCTAAACTTGAAACCTCTAAGTCAAAGGGCCCATCTCATAGGGTGGGGCAAAGTGGGGCTGACAGGGTGGGAGGATTTGGGCACCTATGGTGAATGGACATCACAGCCCCCTAATATGGATACCGGCGCGTGCGTCTCACACTCAGGAAATGATTGCCGCTGTCCGTTTTGAAATCGGACCATTTTCTTATTATTAATGAATTTTTTCATCCTCACATTGCGCTCAATGCAATGGTGCCAGGCAGTGCCACACGGTCCCGTACAGGTCAAGGCTTGGATGTGGCCGCACGCCTCTCCAGCAGGACAATCTAAGCCTTCCCCAGACACTCTCTGTGCACCTGGTGCAGCTTAAGAATGTTCAATTCGGATGCAAAATGCAAAATATCTCCCACATGCTGGAGGTTGAGAAGTCGGGAGCTTGCAACTTATAAGTTGCAGTTCCCAGCTTGAGAGAATCTGCTTGCTGCTGATCTGCTCCAATCTGAGCCAGGTTTCTCAGCTTCTGGGCAAGATACAATGATTGTCACTGTATATCTTAAAAAGCACATCCTCCACTTTAAATCCATGCTAAATTTGAAACCTCTAAGTCAAAGGGCCCATCTCATAGGGTGGGGCAAAGTGGGGCTGACAGGGTGGGAGGATTTGGGCACCTATGGTGAATGGACATCACAGCCCCCTAATATGGATACCGGCGCGTGCGTCTCACACTCAGGAAATGATTGCCGCTGTCCGTTTTGAAATCGGACCATTTTCTGATTATTAATGAATTTTTTCATCCTCACATTGCGCCCAATGCAATGGTGCCAGGCAGTGCCACACGGTCCGTACAGGTCAAGGCTTGGATGTGGCCGCACGCCTCTCCAGCAGGACAATCTAAGCCTTCCCCAGACACTCTCTGTGCACCTGGTGCAGCTTAAGAATGTTCAATTCGGATGCAAAATGCAAAATATCTCCCACATGCTGGAGGTTGAGAAGTCGGGAGCTTGCAACTTATAAGTTGCAGTTCCCAGCTTGAGAGAATCTGCTTGCTGCTGATCTGCTCCAATCTGAGCCAGGTTTCTCAGCTTCTGGGCAAGATACAATGATTGTCACTGTATATCTTAAAAGAGCACATCCTCCACTTTAAATCCATGCTAAATTTGAAACCTCTAAGTCAAAGGGCCCATCTCATAGGGTGGGGCAAAGTGGGGCTGACAGGGGTGGGAGGATTTGGGCACCTATGGTGAATGGACATCACAGCCCCCTAATATGGATACCGGCGCGTGCGTCTCACACTCAGGAAATGATTGCCGCTGTCCGTTTTGAAATCGGACCATTTTCTGATTATTAATGAATTTTTTCATCCTCATATTGCGCCCAATGCAATGGTGCCAGGCAGTGCCACACGGCCCGTACAGGTCAAGGCTTGGGTGTGGCCGCACGCCTCTCCAGCAAGACAATCTAAGCCTTCCCCAGACACTCTCTGTGCACCTGGTGCAGCTTAAGAATGTTCAATTCGGATGCAAAATGCAAAATATCTCCCACATGCTGGAGGTTGAGAAGTCGGGAGCTTGCAACTTATAAGTTGCAGTTCCCAGCTTGAGAGAATCTGCTTGCTGCTGATCTGCTCCAATCTGAGCCAGGTTTCTCAGCTTCTGGGCAAGATACAATGATTGTCACTGTATATCTTAAAAAGCACATCCTCCACTTTAAATCCATGCTAAATTTGAAACCTCTAAGTCAAAGGGCCCATCTCATAGGGTGGGGCAAAGTGGGGCTGACAGGGTGGGAGGATTTGGGCACCTATGGTGAATGGACATCACAGCCCCTTAATATGGATACCGGCGCGTGCGTCTCACACTCAGGAAATGATTGCCGCTGTCCGTTTTGAAATCGGACCATTTTCTGATTATTAATGAATTTTTTCATCCTCATATTGCGCCCAATGCAATGGTGCCAGGCAGTGCCACACGGCCCGTACAGGTCAAGGCTTGGGTGTGGCCGCACGCCTCTCCAGCAAGACAATCTAAGCCTTCCCCAGACACTCTCTGTGCACCTGGTGCAGCTTAAGAATGTTCAATTCGGATGCAAAATGCAAAATATCTCCCACATGCTGGAGGTTGAGAAGTCGGGAGCTTGCAACTTATAAGTTGCAGTTCCCAGCTTGAGAGAATCTGCTTGCTGCTGATCTGCTCCAATCTGAGCCAGGTTTCTCAGCTTCTGGGCAAGATACAATGATTGTCACTGTATATCTTAAAAGAGCACATCCTCCACTTTAAATCCATGCTAAATTTGAAACCTCTAAGTCAAAGGGCCCATCTCATAGGGTGGGGCAAAGTGGGGCTGACAGGGTGGGAGGATTTGGGCACCTATGGTGAATGGCCATCACAGCCCCTAATATGGATACCGGCGCGTGCGTCTCACACTCAGGAAATGATTGCCGCTGTCCGTTTTGAAATCGGACCATTTTCTGATTATTAATGAATTTTTTCATCCTCATATTGCGCCCAATGCAATGGTGCCAGGCAGTGCCACACGGCCCGTACAGGTCAAGGCTTGGGTGTGGCCGCACGCCTCTCCAGCAAGACAATCTAAGCCTTCCCCAGACACTCTCTGTGCACCTGGTGCAGCTTAAGAATGTTCAATTCGGATGCAAAATGCAAAATATCTCCCACATGCTGGAGGTTGAGAAGTCGGGGAGCTTGCAACTTATAAGTTGCAGTTCCCAGCTTGAGAGAATCTGCTTGCTGCTGATCTGCTCCAATCTGAGC
>JAGXOD010000138.1:0-381125 GCA_020368025.1 Brachyhypopomus occidentalis | reverse complement strand
AAATAAAACAGCTGTTTTTCACATTATAACACTAGTTTCTAACGAAATATGTGTAAAGGAGGTGTTCTGTCCCAAAAAAGCCACAGTAAGCGTGGGACTGCGCAATCACGCTTCTGGACCCAGGATCATGCCCCATAAATGTCCGTTGCATCCACTGTCCCAACAAGAAGAGCATGTCATGGAGTAGTACATCAGGGAGACTTTAGCACAGGCCATTTCGAGTACCATGTGCTGGCATGGACTTGCCACAGCCCCTGTGTCTTCCAGACGTTTATTATTGAGGTCCTAAGGGGATTCCTGGGACATTCTGATTTATTCCGCTTCCCTGGACCAACATGTGCATGACGTGCGAGTCCCAAGGACTCTCATGCACAATTTCCTGTATTGCAAGCTGGAGAATTGCAAATTATTTTTTTTTTATTGGAAGAGGAAGAGGTACATTACACCTACAATCACAAAAATATGGTATTTTGTTAGAAAGAAAACAGAACAAACCCAGAAAAGAATATATATATATTTATATATATATATATATATAAAACAACCAAAAAAACAACCCCTCCCATACCCACCCGGCTCACCACGACCAACCAACACCCCACTAGCTATTATGCACTATAGTAAGGTACTAAACAAAACAGGAACAGAGCACACATTCAATTGGGCAAGACCTTCAAATCAGTGAAATAAGAAATGAAAGGTTGCCATTTGTAAAAAAAATTGGCTGATCAAAGGGTGTATTTAATCTTTTCAAGTTTAAAAAAAACATGACATCCTTGAGCCAGCAGGAAATGGGAGGATATTTGGTTGACTTCCATTGCAATAATTAGGAATGTCTAGCTATTAGGGATGTGAAGGCTATAATATCCTTTTTTTGTAGAATCCAGGGCAAGTGAGGCGATCAGTGGGCACGGTTGTAGATTTACCCCAAGCACAGTGGACATAGTTGCAAAATCCTGGGTCCAGAAATTTTTCAAACCCGGGCACAGGTAAAACATTTGGCTAAGATGACAAGGGGAGCCACAATATTTGTCACATTTATCCTCCACATCTGGGTAGAGTGTAGACAATCTAGCCTTTGAGAAATGCACCCTGTGTAAGACCTTAAATTGGATCAGTCCAACACGAGCACAAGAGGTGGTAGATCTAATCCTCCCCACGGCCTGCTCCCAGGACTTCTCATGTATTTGCATTCCCAACTCTGTTTCCCATGTATGCTTAACCTTAGTTTTGGAGTAATTACCAAAAGCAGAGATGGTGTCATATAGCTTTGAAATAACTGTTGTGGAGTAAAAAGAATGCAAAATCTCCCATCTTTGTTCTGGAGGTAAAGAGGGGAAATTAGAGAAACATTTGGATTACGGACTTGAAAATAGCGAAGTAAATGACTACCAGGGAGGTCGTATCTGGATGACAAAAAAATTATCAAAGACACCATCTACATATAAGTATTTGAACTGTGTAATCCCCTTGTCAAGCCGTACTGCAAATGTTGAATCAGAGTGAAGGGGGAAATAAATGGTTGTTATGTATAGGTCCCAAGGAAGATGCAGCCATAAATTTAAAGTGTCGCCTAAACTGATACCAAATCTTGACTGAGTTAAGAACCACTGGATTATACGTATATAGAGAAGGTCTCGCTGGTAAAGAAGAATAAAGTAAAGCAGATAAAGAAGACACCTTACATGATGATAACTCCAGTTCACACCATAAATATTGATGAGATTTTAACAAATAACAAAGTTTGTGAATGTGTGCAGCCCAATAATAAGTTAGAAAATTTGGCAATGCAAGTCCTCTGCTAAGTCTGCATCTCTTTAATGAACTATCAATGTACTAACCCTAGGTGGTCCCCCCCCCCCCCAAATAAAAGACAGAAGTATTTTATCCAATCAGTTAAAAATGTTTTGGCAAACAAGACTGCAAACAAGTATACCCACTCTACACTATCGAATGCCTTTTCAGCGTCTAAAGAGATCACGAGTTCAGGAAGTTCAGCCACATGTTTTGAATAGGTTATATGGGTGCACGGGTGTTATAAAACAATTGATGTGCCTTTATGAACCCATTTTGATCTTCGGAAATAATATGAGGGAACACATTCTATAAACGGGTTGCAATGATTTTGGCTAACACCTTTAAAATCAGCGTTTAGCAGAGATAGTGGTCTGTAGGAGCTCCATAATGTTGGGTCCTTGAGAAGGAGAGCAACAGTGGCCTGTGTCAGTGAGGGTGGTGTCACGGTACAGCCCTGGACCCCTCCCTTTGGGCGTGTGTTTGTGTTGTCTGTGTCTAGACTTGCCCTTATATGTATTTCCGTGGGGGTGGTTAGATATGAATATGTTCATCGGTCTCACCTGTGCCTCGTGCCATTTTCACTCGGGTCTCGTGTAGTTTGTCTATTTAATGTGCGTTTATGCAGTGTCCCGTGCTCATCTTTGTTTGGAGTGTCGTATTAATGTTCTTTGTGCGCTACCCAAGTATCTTATTCTTGTAATAAACGCGTGTGTACTGAAAGGTCTTCACAGCGTCCTGTTCAATTCCTTCGCGCGTTACAGGTGGTAATGAACCACTAAGGATTCATTGAAGACTGATAATAGTAGTGGAGCCAATTTGTCATTAAATGTTTTAAAAAATTCAATTGGGAACCCGTCTGGTTGTTAGACTGCATGGCTTTGAATGCCTCAGATATTTCTACTAGGGAGACAGGGGAGTTTAGGCACTTGACAGTATCCATTTCGACAATAGGATTTGAAAGAGTCTGAAGAAATTTGTTTAGTTTTGTGTTGTCTGTGAGAGACTCAGATTTATATAATGATAAAATGATTTGAAAATGGCATTAATTTCCAAGTGGTGGATGTCTAGTGGGTGTTTTTAATTCAATTCAATTCAATTCAATTTTATTTATATAGCGCTTTTTACAACACATGTTGTCACAAAGCAGCTTTACAAATTGCGTGGGTCCAGATCCCTAATGAGCAAGCCAAAGGCGACAGTGGCAAGGAAAAACTCCCTAAGATGGCAGGAATTTAGGAAGAAACCTTTGGGAGGACCAAGACTCAAAAACGGGAACCCATCCTCCATTGGGCAGCCCGCTAGCAATGTCCACATTCACAGTTCAGGTATAGTCCAGATATAGTCCTGTAGTTATGATTCTAATTCCAGGTATAGTCCAGAGTAGTCACAGTTCCTTCAGAGTAGATGAGCCTCAGGTGGGAGTTGGCATCAGCGCGTACTCTTGCGATAATGGCACATCCAACCACGGCATCGGCACATCCACTGGCAAGCCAGACCATCTCCTAGATGCTTGTATGGGGTGGGTAATGGGAAAGGCTCGTCTTTCCTTGTCCCGGTATTTCTCGGGCAGCCATTGGGAAGAAGAGGGACAATTAGTTCTATATGGAATATGTTAGACAAAGTAAATGTAAACATTTCTGGAGTGTGGCAGCGACTCCGGCAATTAAATTATTACAGCCTAGCTAAAGGGCAGAGAAAGAAGGTAACACAGACTTGGGAGCATCCTGAGACACTGGCATCCATCCACTACACCGTCGACAAACTTGAGTGACCGCGTGCAGTGATAGGATGACAGCACCAGCGCCCCAGTTTTCCATAAAAACCCTTTGCCCATGAACCCCTGGATCTGTTACCTTATCTAAAGGGGCACATTAATTACCAAATGCTAGATCAAACAAGTAAGTTTTCAACCTAGACTTAAAGATTGAGACTGTGCCAGAGTCCCGGACACATTCTGGAAGACTATTCCATAGTTGGGGGGCCTTATAAGAAAAGGCTCTTCCCCCTGCTGTTACCTTATTAATTGATGGAACTAAGAGGCCAGCACCTTGGGATCGTAGTGGACGCGGGGGTTCATAATAAGAGATAAGCTCTTGGAGGTAGTCAGGAGCAAGTCCATGCAGTGCTTTATAAGTCAATAGAATAATTTTAAAATCAATACGGAATTTTACTGGGAGCCAGTGCAGACTGGGCTGATATTGTCAGGGCTGGCTCCAGGTCCGCTCCCTCTGCCACCACTAGAGGGGGAGCGCGAGCCAGCTCTTAGTTAATTTTGCAATTAGCGGTGACGACCTGCAGCCGTCCGCCTTCCTATTTAAGGTGGATGGCTGCAGGCTGTCTTTGCTGAGTTGTATTGTGGTTAATCCTGCTTTCTTCCCAGCTCTCCGCTACGTTGGACCTCCTTGGTGTCTCGCCACCATTTCTAGTTCCCTGTTTATTCGAGTCCTTTTCTCCTGCGCCCTTTATCTGGCCTACCTCAAGTTTTCTTTGCCCTTTGATTATTTTCCTGTCGTTTGTTGTTTTTTTGGTTTTGGCCTTGGTAGGTGCGTTTTCTGAGTGTGCTTGTGTATTCGGACACGTTGAGCTTTCTCCGTGTGGTTTTTGTTCTTTCCCTGTTTTCCCTAGCTTCCATAGTCTAGGATTTTTTCTTTTTGTTGTTCGTTTGTGCTCCCTGGTTTTCTCCCTTAAATAGTCTGACACGTTGAGCTTTCTCCGTGTGGTTTTTGTTCTTTCCCTGTTTTCCCTCGCTTCCTTAGTTTAGGATTTTTTCTTTTTGTTGTTCGTTTGTTATCTCTGGTTTTCTCCCTTTAATAGTCTGACACGTTGAGCTTTCTCCATGTGGTTTTTGTTTTTCCCTGTTTTTCCTCGCTACCTTAGCTTAGGATTTTTTTTTTCTTTTTGTGGTTTTGTGTTGTGGCATTTGAGTCCTCTATTCCCCAACCCTGCGAGTAGTCCTTTCGGGCTACTCGCTTCACAGATATGTTCAAATTTCCTAGTTCTAGTTAGAACTCTAGCTGCGGCATTTTGAACTACTTGAAGTTTATTTATATTCCTATTTGAGCATCCTGACAGTAACGAGTTACAATAATCTAATCTGGAGCTAACAAAGGCGTGTACTAGTTTTTCTGCATCATGCTGGGATAATGCATTTCTTAACTTGGCAATGTTACGGAGATGTAGAAAAGCTATCCTGGTGGTATTATCTATGTATTTATCAAATTATAGGTCAGAGTCGAATAAGACGCCGAGATTTTATGGGGTAATGGGGTAATCTGCAAGATTTAACATTAGATCTGGTATTTTCTGTCTTGTGGCCTTTGGGCCCAGAAGGAGAACCTCCATTTTGTCACCATTAAGGTGGAGGAAGTTTAGCGACATCCAACATTTAATATCACTTACGCAGGCCTCAATTTTTCCTAAGCTGGATTTGTCATCAGGTTTGGCTGATATATAAAGTTGGGTATCATCTGCATAGCAGTGAAAGTTGACACCATGTTTATTTATAACTATTCCTAATGGTAACATATATAATGTAAATAATAGTGGTCCTATGATGGAGCCTTGCGGGACTCCATATTTCACTTCTGAGTGTTTGGAGGGAATATTATCGAGCTCTACAAACTGATAGCGATTGGTTAAGTAAGAATTAAACCATGAAAGGGCTGTACCCGAGATTCCAACCCAGTTTTCTAACCTTTCTAGCAGGATCTTGTGATCTATTGTGTCGAAGGCTGCACTAAGATCGAGAAGCACTAATAGAGATACATAACCTTGATCAGAGGCAAGAAGGAGATCATTTGTTACTTTAACTAGTTAATACTGGGTATCAGACGGGACGTGGCCTGCCAATGTATTTGATGAGCCAGCAAACGGGATGCCTTATCACCACGTTCATATTATGAGCCACAACTGCATAGTAATAAATGCTCTGCTTCTTTAGTTGAGATGAGATTGAATTCTGCTTGTAAATCCAATTGTTGTTTAAATATTTCTGGTGAAGGACACAGTGCACATCTTTGATCGAGGTTACTAATTGCAGCTCATTAAGTTTAGAATGGAACACCACCATCCTAGTGGTCATGGATCGCTTCTTTAAGATGGGTCAATTCATACCACTATCGTCTGGGCCCAACCGCCGAGCTGCTATTTCAACACATCTTCAGGCAGTCGCCATTATACCCATGGAAACCCCCCCGAGTCGGAGCAACTGACTGTGGAGAAGTGATGCCACAAGAGTGAGAGAGTGTGGGATGAAGTGCACAGACGACTGCGCATGCCAATCCGGCGCTACAAGGAGAAGAGAAAGGAGAAACGCCAGTCTACAAACTAGGTGACTGAGTGTGGGTGGTGTGAGCAAGAGTAGTCAAAAACATTTGGGTAAGGTATCAAAGTAAAATACAAAGTTTAAAGATGGATCGATCCAGAGATCTCCGTTACACACACTCAAAGTGTCTGCAAGAGAGAGCTGCCCCCCTCTCATGGTTCTTATAATATTTTGCTTCATGATTACATCATAATTCAGTGACATGAGATATGGATGTTGGGCCTCATTGGTGGTCCCGATGAGGTGAGGTGCCATCTCTCCCCTCCAGGGTCATCAAGTCAAGGCCTCCTCTGGTCCACCAGATGTGCTATCACTCTTGATATGATAGGCTACACTCAGGAATGTCTGCCTTCTACTTGCTAAGGGTGTTCACACACACCATTACTACAGAGAGAGAGAGTGGAGAGAAAGAGAGAGCCTACAAGCAAGTAAAGTATACAATGATAAACGTGTAACAGGCCTTACATATGTTCAATATATGTTAATAAAGTGATTTCCATTCTACTTGTTACTTGTGATCAATACATATATGTATACTGATGAATATGATTACAGAAAGACAAATTTCCACCACAGTGGCCACCAAGGACGGCCGTGTCACAAACTGAATGCCAGGTATTGCGGTCCGTTCTCCATCGTCTGTCAGATCAAGCCGGTGACCTATTGGATCGGCATACCAGGGAGCAGCCGTGCATCATTGGCTTTCCACGTGTCTGCACTCAAGCCCATGAAGAAGGGCACTCTCAGTGAGGAGGAGCTTGAGGTGCTTCCTCCGCCCATCATCCTGGAGGGCGGTCCAGTCTAGCATGTAATTTCGCTCCTAAACTCCAGATGGAGCGGTGAGTTGCTGCAGTACCTGGTGGAGTGGGAGGGGTACAGTCCTGAGGAGAGGAGCAGGGTCCTGGCCTCCCAAATCCTGGACCCAACACTGATCGCCTGCTTCCACAGGGCCCATCCCGACAAGCCTGTGCCTCACCGCCCTGGGGGTCCTCGCTCAAGGAGGCAGGTGGGACCTTGGGGGGTTCTCTGTCATGGTAGGCCGGCCCAGATCCTTTGGGGAGACGCCCACTTCACAACACACCCCTCTTACATCACTCCCTCATTCGCAATCACCAGTGTGCTAATTTGTAGCACCTGCACCTAATCTGCCGCTGCCATTTTTAAGACCTGCAGGTACAACCGTCCAGTGTTGCGCATTCCTATTGTGTGGTGGTGATCCCGGAAGGCTACAATTCCACGTGGGAGTTCAAGAGAGAGATAGAGAGAGACTTTGGCTTGGCTTACAGCCTTTTGTCTTTATTGATCCCTGTATTTATTTATCACAGCAAGCAGGTAGGGTAGTTAAATATCACGACTAAAACTCCTACACTTATAAGAGATTATATTGATATGATTCAATATTACTACATTATATTGATGTGATTACTATGATTACAGTTATCTGATAAATTTGCTTGGGGAAATGGAACGTAACATAACTCATGCTATAAAATGTTCTTTTGCACTTTTTGTGCAATCACACATTTACAGAAAGACAATCTCTCAGAGTGCAGGTTTAATAAACTGCAAAATTAAAGAAAAGCAAATTTGGCTTTAATCAATGCATTAACATTTCATACATTTATTTTCAATTAAGCATGCCTGTCAAAGTGCACATTGGTTGAACAGTACCAACATCAAAGTTTTAGGACCAAAGATGGGCTTAGAAAACAGCCCATATATCCCCCCCATACACTTTGTTTTTTCGGTAAGTTTTCTCTGGGTACTCCGGTTTCCTCCCACAGTCCAAAGACATGTATGTTAGGTTGATTGCCCCTAGGTGTGAGTGTGTGTGTGTTGGCCGATGGTGGACTGGCGACCTGCCCAAGGTGTACCCTGCCTTCGCCTGGAGATGCTTGGATTGGCTCCAGCCCCCCGTGACCCGACTAGCAGGAATAAGCGGTGCGTACGTACAAAAACATTGCGTACGTAATGTTTCACGCAAACGGTCAGATGTACTAAATGTGACTTGAACGTGAGAAAGTGCGTACCCCCACGCCACTCTCATTTCAGGCGTACGGAGGTTTGTCGTACGTATGCGACACTTAGAGGTGATGCATTGAAATTACAACTATTAAGATATCCTTTACGCACACATTGTTGTAATCCCTTATAGGGTAAAATTAAGTAAATTAGACAATTAAAGAGTAAATTAATCAAACAATTTCATTGCCTTACTGGAATAATCATTCAATGTGTTTCCGCCTAGATTATATAAACATGCATGAAATGTTGCGCTGGAGTTCTTGGGAGATGGCAGCGTTGGCATTACTGGAGGTTATTGCTAATGGCCGAATTACCGATAAGCGCGTTTTCCGTGACCATTATGATTTTGGCCCATGATTATGACTGGCTTATAAGCCGTTTCAGATTTCCAAGAGCTGTCCTCTTGGAACTCTGTGCTGAGTTGGGTCCAGTTTTGGAGAGAGAAACGGCGAGGAGTCGCATTGCCAGTTCCTTTACAGGTGCTGACCATCGGCTTCCTGGCAACTGGCTCGTTTCAAAGAGAACTGGCAGACCGGTCAGGGATATCCCAGTCATCTTTGAGCCGTGCCATGCCAGCTGTGTTGGATGGGATCATATGCATGTCAGCTAGGTATATAAAGTTCCCATATGATGCGGTTGACCAGGCAAACATTAAAGCGCAATTTGCAGCGATAGCGGTTTCCGATTGTAATCGGAGCGATCGACTGCACACACATTGCTATAAAGACACTATCTGAGGAGGAATTTGCTTATGTGAATAGAAAACACTTTCATTCCATAAACGTGTATCAAAATAATCTTTGATGCAAAAATGTGCCTTACTAATGTAGTGGCATTACAAGCTGGCAGAGTGCGTGATGGGTGGCTTCTTGGTAAGCAACAAATTTAAACCATTTGACATTGACATCTTAGAATAATTAATTTAAAACATGGGTAATTGTTAAATTACTTAGGAGACAGCGACTATGCGCTCAAGACGTGGCTGATGACCCCACAGCAATCCACAGCGTTCCAAACAAACATTTTTTCCGTGTCTCTACTTCATTTAGGAGCGTCTCCACTTCACATTCGATTAAGTTTCTCTTCTTTCTCCGTTTTGACATGCTTTGTGATAGATCAGAGAGGAAACTCCTCCGGTTCAGGACATATTTAAATTAATTTGCATATTTATAGGGGGCGTGTCTCTCATGTGCGCTAAATTCCACGTTGATTGGGATGTACAAAAGAAAAAAAAAATCCGGATGTATCAAACCGTGCTTACGCCGTAATCCACGCACGTTTCTTTTGTACATCCCAATCAACGTGGAATTTAGCGCACATGAGAGAGTGGCTGACTCCGCCTGTGACACGCCCCCCTATAAATATGCAAATTCATGTAAATATGCCCTGCACCGGAGGAGTTTCCTCTCGGATATATCACAAAGCATGTCAAAACGGGGAAAGAAGAGAAATTTCACCGAATGTGAAGTGGAGACGCGAAAAAACGTCTGTTTGGCACGCTGTCCTTTGGCATTACGGCAAAGCGCAAAAGGTCTGAGTGGGACAGCGTGTGTGAAGCTGTAAATGCTGTGGGGTCAGAACAGCGCACACTAGCAGAAATAAAAAAAATGGTCAGACATTAAGGTGGATGTAAAGCGGAGGCTGACTGCACATCGCCAGAGTGTGACCCAAACAGGCGGGGGGCAGGAGACATCCAACTCACTGCATTTGAGCAGAGAGTTGCCTGTATTATGGGTGACACGGCCATAACCGGCCATGATTTGTTGCCTTGCTTCTATGGCACCTGGGTTAGGCTGCGCGTTCATTTCTCCTGGCTCTGGGTCCGCTGGTTGCTCCACCACCTCCAACAATGGCATGCCGTACCTTAGCGCAACATTGTGCAGGACCCCACATGCCCTCACAATACTGCACACTTTCTCTGGCCGATACAGGAGCATTCCCCGGTCCTGTCCAGGCAGCGTCACCGGCTTTTCAGCTGCCCATTGCCCTTTTCCACGACTGACCGGGTGCGAGAATGGAGAGAATTGTATCTCCGCCCCGGTCAGTCGTGGATTGCAAAGGGGGTCATCAGCCACGTCTTGAGCGCGTAGCCGCGGTCTCCTAAGTAATTTAACAATTACCCATGTTTTAAATTAATTATTCTAAGCTGGCAATGTCAAATGCTTTAAATTTGTTGCTTACCAAGAAGCCACCCATCACGCACTCTGCCAGCTTGTAATGCCACTACATTAGTAAGGCACATTTTTGCATCACAGATTATTTGCACGTTTATGGAATGAAAGTGTTTTCTATTCACATAAGCAAATTCCTCCTCAGATGGTGCCTTTATAGCAATGTGTGTGCAGTCGATCGCTCCGATTACAATCGGGAAACCGGCTATCGCTGCAAATTGCGCTTTAATGTTTGCCTGGTCAACCGCATCATATGGGAACTTTATATACCTAGCTGACATGCATATGATCCCATCCAACACAGCTGGCATGGCACGGCTCAAAGATGACTGGGATATCCCCGACCGGTCTGCCAGTTCTCTTTGAAACGAGCCAGTTGCCAGGAAGCCGATGGTCAGCACCTGTAAAAGTAACTGGCAATGCGCGACTCCTCGCCGTTTCTCTCTCCAAAACTGGACCCAACTCAGCACAGAGTTCCAAGAGGACAACTCTTGGAAATCTGAAACGGCTTATAAGCCAGTCATCATCATGGGCCAAAAAATCATAATGGTCACGGAAAACGCGCTCTCGGCCATTAGCAATAACCTCCAGTAATGCCAACGCTGCCATCTCCCAAGAACTCCAGCGCAACATTTCATGCATGTTTATATAATCTAGGCGGAAACACGTTGAATGATTATTCCAGTAAGGCAATGAAATTGTTTGATTAATTTACTGTTTAATTGTCTAATTTACTTAATTTTACCCTATAAGAGCTTACTACAATGTGTGCGTAAAGGATATCTTAATAGTTGTAATTTCAATGCATCACCTCTAAGTGTCGCATACGTACGAAAAAACATACGTACGCCTGAAATGAAAGTGGCGTGGGGGTACGCACTTTCTCACGTTCAAGTCACATTTAGTACATCTGACCGTTTGCGTGAAACATTGCGTACGCAATGTTTTTGTACGTACGCACCTTTGTACATGAGGCCCCTGGTCTTAGTCTTGGTTTGGGCAGATCTTACCTTAACTTTAGTACTGCATACAAGTGTTTTAAAAGCATTCTTTAGCTAAGTTTTCATCTTGTTTGTTTTTGTATAAGGCTTCATCTTTAGTGTATCATGATCTCTGCAGTATTGAAGTTGCAGTGTAATCCTGGTTTCCTGCACTTCATCGCTGGAGACATACGGAAACTGTGAAGGATAGCAGCATTTGCCAAAAATACTGGAAACATGTGTAACCTGCAACAAAGGACAAAAGTTATATTATATTATAAATATATATATATATATATATATATATATATATATATATATATATATATATATATACACACACATAAGTGTATAAAGTCTCTATTAATAATGATATGGTATATGATGAGGAAATGAATCAATCGTACCATTGTTCCCAGATCCCTTCTCTCTGGATACTGTAGCAAGGGTTTGGGAGGGGAGGGGGGAGGTGTTGATTAAAGTAGTCTGAATTTAACAAAGAACTCAAAACATATTTTGTAATAGTTTCCATTTCCTTGCTTTCCTATTGATACATACACATTCTCACACACCTCACACCTACCATGCTGATACATACACACACACACCTCACACCTGCCATGCTCCCAGTCTCCTGATTACTGATTTTCTGAACCTGCACTTTGATTGCTTAGTTTTCCCTTTTATTTAACTCCTCAGGAAAGGGCATTCCAGTGCTGTGTATTATTCTTTTTGCTACTGCGCTCAGACACCCTGCATTTGTTGCCAGCTCTCTGCTCAGTTTTTTCTCTACTGTGTGCCTGTGTTCCACTACCAATACTATTCAATTTTCATTTGCTTTCGCCAGCTCACCATTATGTTGTTTGTTTGCTATGGAGAATAAAGCAATATGAAATTCAAAGCATATGTTCATTTAAAAGTTACAGCCAGTTTATATTTTTAAACAACTTGAGCAAGCTGCACCTAGGAAAATGTGTCCATATTTTGTGAACTTCCGCCCTGCCCCTCTCCTACCAATTAGTTCTCATTCTAACTATAAGAAGTGAGAAACAACATATATTAATCATATAGGCAAAATGGTATTAAAAACTCTGGTCCTACTTTTACTTAAAATGAATGCTGAAATGTCAGGAAACGATTAAAGCAGTGCTTTAGACCAGGTATAAACAAAAAAATAATTTGTGAGATTTGTAGGAGCTTTGCTTATTAACCTTTTTTCAGGATCGTGAAGGTGGTTTCCATGCCAGCATGAATGTGGTCTGCTACATGGCAGTGAAGGAGCCATGTTCCAGGAGTTCCTGCTAGTAGTTCTACAGTCTGGAAGGTTCCAGGAAACAGGTCATACACATCAGCTCTGTGGGCGTGATCCACCTGAGAGAGAGAGGGAGTGAAAGACCTGAAAGGAATGTATAGCAACCTTGTTGTCTACATACCTGCATGAATACATTAATGTACCTTATATATGAAGCTTTGACCATGGAAGTGTACTGTGTGCATATCTATCTCATTCCCCAGACCCATTAGATACCACTCAGTGCGATCTCCTTCCTGCATGTTCAGACCATGCAAGTTACCATACAGCTTTCCATTAATACCTGATCAATGAGAAAGAGAACATTAATACACTTAGTGTAGGGTAAAAATTATTTTAAATATATATATGTTTTGAGCAACTGTGGAATATTCCCTTGAATTTCAAATAGACCTTAATTCAGTAGACTAAAAACATTGAAAATCCAGTAATTCTTACTTTATACAAGAATTTTGCCATAAGGTAGTGGCACTTTATTTTCTGTCTAGCCCCTGGCCACAGCTATTATTATCACTGCATTTGGACTGGGTATGCAGTTGTAAACTGAAAATGTATAATTTGTGAGCAACTAACCATGCATCATGTTACCCTCCATAAAGTGCTCATCATCCCTGTTGAAATTGTCTTGTTTGTTCAGGTAATTTCTGATATTCTCCTCCAGGTACCAGGATTCATTTTCATCAAATACCATAAACAGCAGAGCAAATTCTTTATCCACATCTTTTCGTTGTCTTTCTTTATTATCCAGTGTCCCTTTACGGCACACGAGCAATGGTCCAACCAAACCACTAGCTAGGTCCTAAAGCAGGCACATATAGAAATGCACACATAATGATGATGATCACATCACAACCCTCATTGTTCAATAGAAATGCACACATATTGATGATGATCACATCACAACCTTCATTGTTCAATTCCAAATTTTTGTTCAGATAGGATGACGGTTCATACACAACTGGAAGTAACCTATATTTGTCTGTACTGTGTAATCTGCACTCCATAGCATGTACATTCATACAATTTCAATTACATTTTTTTTTATATAGCGCTTTTTACAACACATGTCTCAATTTTGCATGAGTCACCTCAACAAAGTCAGATAAAGTAGCTCATTTGCATTTTTTTTTGGAGGACAACAAACAGTTGGTCAGGCATACACAATTAGGTAGAGAAAATGGCCAGCTTTTGCTATTTTCATAAATATTGCTATCACTGCTATTTTCCTCTATTGTTGTTTTGACATGCCGCAGGTGCCGGCTAATGACAAGAGTGCGAAGTGTGGGCACGGGTAAAAAGCTACATGAATTTGATTTGACTGTTCTCATTCAAGGAACGTGGCTGTGAATCGGATGCAAATTTGATGTATACTAAAGTGACTCAAATCTGATTCGAAAAGGCAGGATTTTGTGTGTCCACAAAGCCCTTAAAAATTCAAATGTCCATGGCATTAAGGCAAAAACTTAGATTAATTGTCACTTCAGGTTGGTAATTGTTCACAATATGGGTATTACACTATAATCTTAGATACGGAAAGAGATACTCTTACTATCCATAGAAACAGGCATTAAATGCATATGAAACATACTCATCTGCATATATTTGAAGTTTATCCATTCAAAGCTATTAAAAATAAGCTATTGCTTATATGACAGGGCTGTTTCTGTCAATGTGACTTAGTTCCATTATGTGTGTATATGTAGCAGTATTGTATGAAAAGTTTGAAAGTTCTGTACCTTGACAAAGTCAACTGATGAATAGTAAGCAAAAGTTATACAATTAGGCTCAGTGGGGCCAGGGCCTGCACTGATAGTCCAATTATAGCTCATCACCTCACCTACAAAAATATACAAATACAGAAATATATTCTACACAAAAGAGCCTACATTATAACATTCCTCAGCAAGGTGTTTTATTTGATTGGTGTTTGTAGCATACCTGGGGGAACAGGTGACAGGTGAGCCTCATTGGTCTTCACACCATGAGCATTGACTGAGAATGACTTAGTTGCACTGTTCTTAAACACAACTTGAACCCTTTCACCAACCTCCATTCTAAGGATGGGACCTGCAAAAAACACACACATAATGGAACTAAGTCACATCGACAGAAACATCCCTGTCATATAAGCAATAGCTTATTTTTAAAAATCAAACCACATACTAAACCATAATTAATCAAACTCAGGCTTCTGATCCATCACAAAATATGGACACTTTTTCCTAGGTGCAGCTTGCTCAAGTTGTTTAAAAATATTATCTGGCTGTAACTTGAACATATGAACATATGCTTTGAATTTCATTTAGGATCTACTTTAATTCTTAATTAATGAATGCTACTCCACTGCACTTTCCGTCTTTGAGCGCTTAAGCCCACTGAACATTTCATTGCATGCATTTAATTTTAATTTTGATAAAAAAAAAAATTGTAGAACACTACAGTAACATTGCAAAGCACTCAGAAGGAGTATATCAATAAACATCAACCCCTACAAAACAAAGAAAAACATATTGTCACGATTAGCCCCTCTTCCACCTGTCATTCATGTCAAGTCAAGTCAAGTCAATTTTATTTATATAGCGCTTTTTACAACACATGTTGTCTCAAAGCAGCTTTACAAATTGTATGGGTCCAGATCCCTAATGAGCAAGCCAAAGGCGACAGTGGCAAGGAAAAACTCCCTAATTCATGCCTGTTTTGTTTTGGTAGCCATGTGCATTTCATAGTCCCGCCTTGCGTTTTGTAACCCTTCTCCTCGTTAACATAGTCAGGTGTTCCTTGTTTGCTTTTGGTCTATTTATATCCTCAGTTTGGTCTGGAATGTCGCTGGTCATTGTATTGCATTGTATTGTGTTTTGCTTACAGCTCTGTGTACGTTCGTGGTCTCCTGTATTTTACGTTTTCTGCTTGTTTCAGTATGTCTGTACGTATCGGTTATGTTTCCTGTTCTGATTCCCTCACGGACCTGACCCATGCCTGTTTGTTCGACCCTGAATTTGGATTGCCCTTTAATAAATCTCGCTCTAATGAGCATTTTTGTCCGCCATTTTACAGAATGACCAGCCTACCAAGGACACAGTGAGGGATTGAGACTCTCTTTACAGCGTGGTCAGTCGCTGTAAAGAGACGTTGGCTGCTTCCGTGCAGTTCAAGTCTCCGGTGTTGCAGCGCGAACAAACCAGAGACAGGAATTCCCCTGGCGCTGTGGGAACAAGGTCTCGTCGTTCATGGAAAAAGGTACAGTTACTTTCCATGGCTTTTGCGACGAGACCCCAGGTATGCGATGTGAGTCTACCCGTCTTGGCAAACACTACAGGGAGGAGCGACCTGTAGTGCAAGATGTGGCTAGACGGAATGAATGTGCATTCTCGGTTGGCTTTCAAAAGCCACTGCAAGCTCCCTGTGCCTCGGGTGAGGCGGAGCCGTCACAGAGAGCAACCGAGAAGCAGTTGTGTCTGTATGCCGCCTGTTCCCACGACCCGGAAGGGGTCACCGCCGACACCTGTTCCCATGACCCGGAAGGGGTCACCGCCGCTGCCGGACGTCCCCACAGCGTCCCTGGTGGATCCAGACCGACCGCCGCCGCTGACCGTCGCCGCCGCGCCTCCAATGGACCCTTGGTAAATTCTTAGACTGTCCAACTACAGGTCAATGTCTATCAATTTAGTGCCGCTTTCGACGCCATCACCAACAACATCCTACTGGATAGGCTGGAGACACTCATTGGCATAAGAGGTCAAGCACTCTTCTGGTTCAAATCCTGCCTGACAGACTGAAAAACAATTTGTCCTTGTACATAATGAATGCTCAGAACACACCAAAGTAAAATATGTGGTCTCACAAGAATCTGTATTGGGACCCATATTATTTTTATTATATATACTACCATTAGGCACAATTATTTGTAGGCATGGTATTAGCTTTCATTGGTATGCAGATGATTCCCAGTTGTATATATCTGTCACGGTTAGCCCCCCCTCCAGCTGTCAATCTTGTATGTTTTGTTTATTTAGCCATGTGCGTTCGTAGTCCCTCCTTTGTAACCCGGCCCTCTTGTTATTGATATGGTTGGTCTTGTCTATTTAAACCCTGTTTGGTCTTTTGTGATCATTGTTTCACTTATAGTCCATGTACTTTCGTGTTTTCGCTTCTGTGTTGTATTACGGTTTGTGCTTGTTTGTTCTAGTATGTCGTTGCATGTTTGTTTGTTAATATTAAGGACTCATTAATGGATTTGACACAAGCCTGCCTATACGACCCTGAATTCGGGAATGCTCTTTAATAAATATCGCTCTTCTAAGCGTTTGTGTCCGCCTCTTCGCTCCACAACGCCACATGCGTTACAATATCATTTAATCCAGATGATGCCAATACAACCAAAATTGAGCACCCTGGAAATAAAAAACTGGATGGTGTTCTTCTAAATTTTAAATAAATTCTAAATAAGATTGAGGTGTTACTTCTTGGATCCAAAGCTGCAAGAAGGAATTTGTCTAATATTCCTATTGTCTATTAATTTGTGTATTCCTCTCACTACAAATGGTTTTCAGCAACATATATTGTAAAATTAATCATAAAAAGCTTAGGTGTCACTATTGATTCTGACCTTTTATTTGACACACATATATGCAATGTCACAGAAGCATAATTTTTCTGTTTACGTAATATTGCCAAGCTGAGACATTTACTTTCATTAGCTGATGCAGAGAAGCTGGTCCATGCTTTTGTCTCGTCAAGATTGGACTTCTGTAACAGTCTTTTAATTGGATGGTCTAAAACGCCCCTAAGGAAACTCCAACTCATACAGAATGCTGCATCCTGAGTAACTCCTATAAAGCAACATATTATGGAATAGTCTTCCAGCTCCAATCAGAGATTCTGACACAGTTCCAATCTTTAAATCTAGACTTAAGACTCACCTATTTAATCAAGCCTTAAGTTAATATTGTACATGTGAAGGTGTGGAGCTTGGACTACTACTACCTGAGGCCCAACATCGACATTGGAGGGATTGTGACTGCTCTGCCTGGAATTAGAACTATAACTGGAACTATAGAACTATATTAGAACTATAAATAGGGACTTTTACTTGTGGGCCTCCCAATGGAGAATGGGTTCCCTTTTGAGAAAAATTGACTTTGACTTTAAATAATTTATAAACAGAAGGCTAAATTCATTTTGTCCAAAGTGAGCATTATCAATGTTGAGCCTAGCTCCGCCCCCTCCTGTCACTCCTGTTGTTTGGTTCCCTTTAGCTCTGCCAAGACTTCCCCCTAGCACTTCCTTGTTTGTTTACCCATGTGCTGGTGTTTTTCCGTTTCTGTCAGTTACGCTTTTCAGTCTGTGTCTCCGCCTTCAGATTATTGTGTCCACCTGTTCCCAGTCTGAGTCCCTTGTTAGTCTGTCCTACTTAAGCCCTGTTCTTTCCCTTGTTCAGATCTGGTTATTGTATTCATTATTGCTGGTTATTGAATGTATGTATTGGTTTGTTGGAATCTGAAATCATGTGTTTCTAGTATTTTGTTGTGTATCTTCCTTAGTGTCTTGTTAATTTTCTTTTGTTAGTTGTTTCAGCTCTGTTTTTTACTATGAGTATTCCTGTTTGCTTGTTGACCCTGGACTGTGACCCCAACCCTGATTATGGATATTCCCTTAATAAACCTTGCTCTGCTCAGCGCATACTTCCGCCTCATCACTCGCTGACGCCCCAGCCGTTACAATCAAGATATTTGCCAATTGATTATTCAAGATTCTCTTTTTGCTGATCCTTTAACTATTCTTGTTTCCATGACTAAAAATCCAACTCCCTACATGCCAAATTAGCATAACAGTGTCTCAGTTTTGTATCATACCCAGGATCCCCAAATGCTCTTCCTCAGGGAGTCTGATCTTCTTTTTTGTGAACGTGTCGTCTGTATACTGCTTGAACACCACTTTCTTGTATTCAGAGCCAATGCGATTATCTGATTTACTGAGATAAACACTTCCATAGCTGAAAGAGAAAGGTGACATTCAATATGTTTAATTTCATATTAGAACAATATGAAATATGCTGAACAATAATACGCATTTGTGTGACACAGAATAAGGGAATAACTTTCAAGTTCTATAATATTTGGATGGCTGGAGGGTGCACTAAGGACCAATATTTGCACTGACCTGTTCTCCGGAGTTTCATTATGTTTCTGCAGCTCCCATGTCCGGTTGGGGGCATAGTTCCACTTTACTTCTTCTGCAGCTAAGTAGTAATACACATCAGGCTGAAAGTCCATGTCCTCTGATCTAGGGTTTAGGTTCTGTGAACAGGACTTGACGGTATACTGCTGGCGCATACCTGCGCGGTAGTGATCAGTTGTACGACAGCTGAGCTCAAAAGCACCTGGATACAAACATCATTAAAGGTCAAAAGAGGATCAAATTTGTCTACAAAACTAAAGGAAATAATGCTTTCAAAATCAAATCAAATGCTTCACATTCCAGCCCCTGTCATTGCAATATCCGAGTGACTGGAATGGAAATCCAATACATTCTCTAAAGAGAATTATTGTCATAGCTGAAAAGTTGAAGTTTAGAACAGGAGTTAGATTTGGCTGTGTTGCTTCAGGACAGTGAAAGCTTACAATCCCTGAGACAACAATGCTTAAACAATGTACCAGAAAATACTTCAGCTGAATATAGTCACTGAATATGATCCAATATATAATATATATATAAGCAAAAAAAACAAGCATGAGCCTTCTAGAAGTCTGGACCTTCCAGAGCTCTCAAAGCTGTTACTTGGCTGTTGCTAATTTCATTTTTGTTTGAGCTCTAATGTTTCACCGCTAACTTCAGGGTAGAACCACTCACCATTATTATCGGGTACCATGGAAACAGTGACACTGGTATGAGGAAAGAGACTGAGTGTGTCACGTGTGATGTTGTTCTGCTGAAACGTGTTGCCCTGGAAATAAACACCATGGATGTCCACCTCTGTGCCCAAACCCATCATGTGCCAAACAACATGGTCCCCCTCACACAAATCCAGGCCAATAAGGTTTCCATACATGCGACCATTAATCGCTGAAAGAATACAGACAAACATAAAACACACAAGTGGGTTCAACACAGTACTTCATAAATAGAAATAAATCTGTAAATTTCCCCTTCATGCTTACAGTGCATTTTATTGCTCTCTTGAAATCCTGCATTTTCATAGTCTGTCTCGTGGCTGCCAAACTCCTCAATGTTTTGCTGCAGATACCAGCTTTCATTCTCATCCAACACAGTAAAGAGAAGAAAAAACTCCTTTTGTACTTCCATCCCTGTATGCTGCATAAATACAAACACATATATGAAAACAGACATTAGGTATTTGCCATCTTCTAATGTCTTCAAATGTGTCATTGCACTAATTCTGCATTAATTTGGTAGTGGTGATATTTGTTTGAATTCTACACAATTTTGTGCATAACTTTATATAAACACATTTTCCCATTTTCATTTTGTGTCTAAATTACTCAAAGAGGTTTTACCAGTTGTAATCGAACCTCTTTTAAATATAGTAAACTCATCCATCACAATGGGTCACATGCCCAGATCCTGTAAACTAGCAGTCATTAAACCCCTGATCAAGAAACCAAATCTTGATCCTAATGTACTATCTAGCTACAGACCCATCTCGAACCTATCATTTATATCCAAGATCATAGAAAAAGCTGTGGCCAAACATTCATTCATTCATTCATTCATTCATTATCCGTACCGCTTATTCCCGCTAGTCGGGGTCACGGGGGGGCTGGAGCCAATCCCAGCATCTCTGGGCGAAGGCAGGGTACACCATGGGCAGTTCGCCAGTCCACCACATGGCCAACACGCGCACACACACACACACACACACCTATGGGCAATCTAGAGTGACCAATCAACCTAACATGCATGTCTTTGGACTGTGGGAGGAAACCAGAGTACCCGGAGAAAACCCACGCAGGCACAGGGAGAACATGCAAACTCCACACAGAGCAGCCCAGACCGAGAATCGAACCCAGACCACCTTGCTGTGAGGCGACAGTGCTAACCACCACACCACCATGCCGCCCTGTGGCCAAACAGTTATGCTTATATCTGCACAGGAACCACATATTTGAAAAATTCCAATCTGGATTTAGGCCCCACCACAGCACTGAAACAGCACTAGTTAAAGTAACAAATGATCTCCTTCTTGCCTCTGATCAAGGTTATGTATCTCTATTAGTGCTTCTCGATCTTAGTGCAGCCTTCGACACAATAGATCACAAGATCCTGCTAGAAAGGTTAGAAAACTGGGTTGGAATCTCGGTACAGCCCTTTCATGGTTTAATTCCTACTTAACCAATCGCTATCAGTTTGTAGAGCTCAATAATATTCCCTCCAAACACTCAGAAGTGAAATATGGAGTCCCGCAAGGCTCCATCCTAGGACCACTATTATTTACATTATATATGTTACCATTAGGAATAGTTATAAATAAACATGGTGTCAACTTTCACTGCTATGCAGATGACACCCAACTTTATATATCAGCCAAACCTGATGACAAATCCAGATTAGGAAAAATTGAGGCCTGCGTAAGTGATATTAAATGTTGGATGTCGCTAAATTTCCTCCACCTTAATGGTGACAAAACAGAGGTTCTCCTTCTGGGCCCAAAGGCCACAAGACAGAAAATACCAGATCTAATGTTAAATCTTGCAGATTACCCCATTACTCCTGGCTCGGTAGCCAAAAATCTCGGCGTCTTATTCGACTCTGACCTATCATTTGATAAATACATAGATAATACTACCAGGATAGCTTTTCTACATCTCCGTAACATTGCCAAGTTAAGAAATGCATTATCCCAGCATGATGCAGAAAAACTAGTACACGCCTTTGTTAGCTCCAGATTAGATTATTGTAACTCGTTACTGTCAGGATGTTCAAATAGGAATATAAATAAACTTCAAGTAGTTCAAAATGCTGCAGCCAGAGTTCTAACTAGAACTAGGAAATTTAAACATATCAGCCCAGTCTTATCGGCCCTGCACTGGCTCCCAGTAAAATTCCGTATTGATTTTAAAATTATTCTATTGACTTATAAAGCACTGCATGGACTTGCTCCTGACTACCTCCAGAGCTTATCTCTTATTATGAACCCCCCGCGACCACTACGATCCCAAGGTGCTGGCCTCTTATTAGTTCCATCAATTAATAAGGTAACAGCAGGGGGAAGAGCCTTTTCTTATAAGGCCCCCCAACTATGGAATAGTCTTCCAGAATGTGTCCGGGACTCTGGCACAGTCTCAATCTTTAAGTCTAGGTTGAAAACTTACTTGTTTGATCTAGCATTTGGTAATTAATGTGCCCCTTTAGATAAGGTAACAGATCCAGGGGTTCATGGGTAAAGGGTTTTTATGGCAAACTGGGGCGCTGGTGCTGTCATCCTATCACTGCACGCGGTCACTCAAGTTTGTCGACGGTGTAGTGGATGGATGCCAGTGTCTCAGGATGCTCCCAAGTCTGTGTTACCTTCTGGTTCTGCCCTTTAGCTAGGCTGTAATAATTTAATTGCCGGAGTCGCTGCCACACTCCAGAAATGCTTACATTTACTTTGTCTAACATATTCCATATAGAACTAATTGTCCCTCTTCTTCCCAATGGCTGCCCGAGAAATACCGGGACAAGGAGAGACGAGCCTTTCCGTTACCCACCCCATACAAGCATCTAGGAGATGGTCTGGCTTGCCAGTGGATGTGCCGATGCCGTGGTTGGATGTGCCATTATCGCAAGAGGACGTGCTGATGCCAACTCCCACCTGAGGCTCATCTACTCTGAAGGGACTGTGACTACTCGGCCTGGAATTAGAATCATAACTACAGGACTATATCTGGACTATACCTGAACTGTGAATGTGGACATTGCTAGCGGGCCGCCCAATGGAGGATGGGTTCCCTTTTGAGTCTTGGTCCTCCCAAGATTTCTTCCTAAATTCCTGCCATCTTAGGGAGTTTTTCCTTGCCACTGTCGCCTTTGGCTTGCTCATTAGGGATCTGGACCCACGCAATTTGTAAAGCTGCTTTGTGACAACATATGTTGTAAAAAGCGCTATATAAATAAAAATTGAATTTAATTGAATTGTGTGTAAAGTATGTACACAGATGCACTTGTGTAGTTGAGTATTGTGTTTTACCGTTACCTGTAAATATCTACCTATATACATGCTGAATGCGGTTCTTATTAGAATCCGATATCTTGACCGCATTAGCCATACTTTTGTAATTGTATATTGGCCAGCTATTATCAAATCAAATGCTTCACATTCCAGCCCCTGTCATTGCAATATCCCAGTGAGTGGCTGCCAACTTAGATATGTTTACTACAAAATGCTACTACTGCTACAATCACAAGTTCCAGACTCCTTACCAGGGGTGTAATTTAGAAATGGTTCTTACACACAGACCTGTTTAAGTAATGAAAATTCACATTTAGATTATGAACACATTAATTGAAATTTGTTTCATAATTAAAGGCCTTCAAATTCTGAAAAACTCTCAAAATGTCCTGATATTTCAAAGAGTTCATGATCATCCTTACAAGGTTGGTGTTACGCCAGACCCACCCAGAGTGTTTGTTGTTAAAAAGCTCTATCTTGGTCTCATCTAACCATCTAATCCCAGTTCCGCTTGAATGAAGATGAAGACAACCTGCTTGAGCTTCTGGTTCTACCATGCAACATTTTAAAAGTTCAAAAGATTATCAAATACGTCTGCAGATACAGCTATATTCTCATTTGCATTTTTTTAAATATATATTTGTAGTTTAATTTAAAAAATAAACATTTTGAATGGATTTATTTTACAGAATCTACTACTACTACTGTTATTGTTTATCACTAATATGACGAGCAGTTTCTGGTTCTACCATGCAAAAGTTTAAAAAGGCAATATTTTCATTTGCACTTTTTTCATTCATTATCTGTACCGCTTATTCCCACTAGTCGGGGTCACGGGGGGGCTGGAGCCAATCCCAGCATCTCCGGGTAAAGGCAGGGTACACCATGGGCAGTTTGCCAGTCCACCACATGGCCAACACACGCACATGCACACACACAAACACGGGCAATCTAGAGTGACCAATCAACCTAGGATGCATGTCTTTGGACTGTGGGAGGAAACCGGAGTACCCAGAGAAAACCCACACAGGCACAGGGAAAACATGCAAATTCCACACAGAGCAGCCCAGACCGAGAATCGAACCCAGACCGCCTTGCTGTGAGGCGACAGTGCTAACCACCATGCCACCATGCCGCCTTCATTTGCACTTTATCAAATTTATTTTTACAGTTTTTTTTATTTGAAACATTTACATTTAACATTTTGAATTTATTTATTTTATGACCATAATTTTATTTATTGAATTGTCTATTTTTGTTATTATGTTAAAAAAAGCTATTTTTGTGTTGGTAAACCTGAGTGGTCTTGTAACGTTTGTTCAGGGACAGCAGGAGACAGGTGTTGCGGGCAAAAGGATTTATTATCCATTCTAAACAGCAACAAAAATACTCAGGCCTATCGGCAATGCAAAAACAAAAGAGTAATAACGAGAGCTGGGGAGGATGCAGACAGATCACCAGCATAGTAGCACACGGAGACGTCACCTTCCAGTGCTAGTACTCAGACGTAGGCTCAAGGAATGCGCAGCACTGGATGGCATAACCTGTGGGCTTAAATGTGCGACAGGTAACAAGTGACAGGTGCTAGTAGTGCGGTGATTGAGAAAGAGGGAGTGGTGCGTTGCTAGGGGGCGTGTGAGCAACGTTGCCATGGCTGCGCGTCCACACACACGCCCTCTGGTGGCCTCTCCTTCTAGCCACCGTGACAAGTCTGTTGACTGACCATTGTATTTGTTCAAATAATTGTTATGTTAATAATTGTAATTATATTTTCATTTATTCAATATAAAAAAGTGTTTGGCATAATCATGTCTTGTGATTATTTGAGAGGAGTTACTTTTAAACTGCAAGTGTATTTAAATTACTTATAATGCAAATACAATACAAACTAAACCAAAATTTAGAATAATTATCTAATTATTAAATGGTTGCCTTAAAGTTTGCTGCTGGGCACTCTGCACCCCAAACACACCAACTTTTATCAGTAGCCTATCAGTGTAGACCATCATGGTATCCATGATGATTTCCGTTAGCATTTTGACAGATCGTTAGCTAACCAAGAGGACGAGGAAGATTTAACTTGTTGTTGAACAGTTTACAGTGAAGGAAAATTCAGTTTTATCCTTACAAACAAGCCCCTTCACCATGCGTTCGGATGAAGAAAAAAAGGATAAAGGAGCTTGGAGTGGACAGACCCAATTTCAGGGTTTGTATGGGTGCTTGAAATCCTTGAAAATGCTTGACTTTTAATGTTGCATTTTCCAGATTTTAAAAAGATTTTAAAGTACTTAAAAATGCTTGAAATTAACTATTTTGTTTCACAAGAAATAGCTATCTGTTACAAATAAATAACTTACAAATATATAAGAAATGTAACACCTCTTCCAGAGCACTACTGAGCACTATTAACTGTGCTCAAATCTAGACTTAAGACTCACCTATATAATCAAGCCTTCAGTTAAATATTCCCCTAGTAAGGTGCGGGGCTCAGGGGCCCCCAGACGCTGAGATTTCTGGTAATCTGAGATATTGATGCTGTCATCCAGCTGTGTCACGGCATCACTCTAGTTGTGACTGACTTGACTGGAAAGCAATGTCTCAGTGAGCCCTCATGACTGTGGTCACCTCTGGACCCCTCCCTTTAGTTATGCTGCTATAGATTAGCCTGCCGGAGCTACATGCTAATCACTGGCACATGAGCTATGTACATTTAAATCAATGGTGGTTAAATTGACATCCTCACACTCAGTCTGTATTGTCCATCTTTTTGCATGCTTCTACCCAAGACGACTGCATACAAGCACCTACAAGCACCTGGGAGATGGTCTGGCTCGCCGGTGGATGTACTGATGCCGGGGTTGGATGTACCATTGCCGTAGGGGACGTGCTGATGCTGGCTCCTACCTGAGGCGCACCATCTGCACTGAAGGGACTGTGACTACTTGGCCGGGGAACAAGAACTTTAAGCTATAACTGTAGAACCACCTCATGTTCACAAATACGGACTGGTGCTAACGGGCCGCCCAATGGAGGATGGGTTCCCTTTTTGAGTCTTGGTCCTCCCAAGGTTTCTTCCTATTTCCCCGCCATCTTAGGGAGTTTTTCCTTGCCACTGTCGCCTTTGGCTTGCTCATTAGGGATCTGGACCCATACAATTTGTAAAGCTGCTTTGAGACAACATGTGTTGTAAAAAGCGCTATATAAATAAAATTGACTTGACTTGACTTGACTCAAATAACTATGCTACTTTTAATGTCAGATGCAGAATAGTTCATTAATTCATTAATTATTAATAAGCTCTAATGAATATGCTGCAATTTCATTTGAAAAACATACACAAATAACTTACACTTAAAATTAAATTGATATATGGGTAGGAGGTGTTACCTGTCGACCACTCTCATCCAGAATTCCTTTCTTGCACACCTGTAAAGGCCCCAGCAGGCCAGAATTGGTGTCACGAACAGGATCTGTAGCAGAGTAATATAAGAATGACAGGCAGGGTGGATCACTGAGCGAGGGGCCTTCCATCACTCGCCAGCGATAGGTGAAAGTCTGGCCAGGAGGTACAATGTTCCCATGTTTCTGAGCAGCTGAATAGACAAGAACATACATTTAAAGAAAATGCATGCATTCAAGGATGTATTATTAATGTCTTTTTATTCATATGAATTTGTTTTAATTTGTCTTTGTTATTGAGATTTATTGTATGCAGTATTCATATATATAGTAATGCATATTTTAGCTGAAATCTCAAAAAAGAAGTAGTATGAGTAAAAAGGTTTTTGCGCATGCATGTGTTAATGTGCCTTACCATCTTGATACACAGCTCCTTCATAAGCTTTATCATACTGGACACCATGAGGCTGCATACTGAAGTTATGCTTAGCATTGTTCTGAAATGTTACCACAATGATATCTCCAGTTTCTGCCCTAATGACAGGACCTATAGTACGTGGGAAAAGGTAAGAGAAAAATAAATCCCCACAACACAAAGGGTGAAAACACAACTTTTTGTGGACACTGTGGGCATTTTTTTTACCCACACTGTTTTCTAACTTTTTTACAAATATGTTCCCTTGTTTTTCCACCAGAGGTCCTCCTTGGAATACTGATGTCATCTCTCACCTGTTTCTAATGAGTCATGATTAGTGCATCCATTTAAAATCCTCAAGTCACTTCAATCTTCAACCATTGCCTGTTTTTTGGTTTTATCTAGCCCTTGTATATTTTTGTGTTCTCCAGTTTATTCCCTTTTTGTCAAGTCTGCTATTAAAATACCCTGCATATGGATCCTTCTCTTGACCCACAAGCATCTCAGCATGATCAGTTCTAAAATCCTGCTGTCATATAGAGCTGCTGTATCTTTTTTAGGCATAGACCAAAATAATCTAAATAAAATATCCATCCATCAATTTTCATTCACATATCCAGGTCCGGGCCGCGAGGGCATTAGCCTAAGCAAAGAGGCCCAGGTTTCCCTCTCCCCAGCCACCTCTTCTAGCCCTTCTGGGGGGATACAGAGGTGTTCCCAGGACAGCCGAGAGATATAATCACTCTAGCGTATCCTGGGTCTTCCCCGGGGCCTCCTCACCGGTGGACATGCCCGGAGCGCCTCACCAGGTGGCATCCGGACCAGATGCCCAAACCACCTCAACTGTCTCCTCTCTTCATGGAGGAGCAGCGACTCTACTCTGAGTCTTTCCTGGATGAGCGTACTCTGTACCTTATCTCTAAAAGAGAGCCCGAACACCCTGTGGAGAAAACTAATTTCAGCTGCATGTATTCACGATCTCTTTCTTTCAGTCACTATACAGAGCTTGTGACCATAGGTAAGAGTCGGAACGTAGATTGAACTGTAATCTTCCCAGAGGGACACGGTCGAATGCCTTCTCCAAATCCACAAAATACATGTGGACTGGTTGAGCAAACTCCCATGCACCCTCAAGGACCCTCGCAAGGGTGAAAAGCTGGTCCAGTGTTCCACAACCAGGATGGAACCCGCATTGTTCCTCTTGTAACCGAGATTCGATTATCGACCGGACTCTCTTCTCCAGGACTCCTGCATAGACCTTACCGGGGAGGCTGAGGAGTGTGATCCCCTGTTAGTTGGAGCACACCCTCTGGTCCCCTTTCTTAAAAATGGGAACCACCACTCCGGTTTGCCAGTCCAAAGGCACTGCCCCCGATGTACAAGCGATATTGCAGTCCCACAACATCCAGAGCCTTAAGGAACTCATGGCGGATCTCATCCACGCCAGAGCCTTGCCGCCAAGGAGTTTCACAACTACCCTGGTCACCTTGGCCCAAGTGATGGGCAAACTCTAGTTCGAGTCCTCCAGTTCTGCTGCTTCCTCTATGGAAGGCGTGAGGGTGGGATTGAGAAGATCTTCAAAGAATTGTTTCCACCGCTTAATGACATCCCCAGTTAAGGTCAGCCGATCCCCAAGGACCACAAGAAAACCGGGTACTCTGAACTGCCATTTGGCGCATAAGCACAAACAACAGTCAGAGCCCGTTCCCCAACCCAAAGGCGCAGGGAAGCAAACCTCTTGTCTCCCGGGGAAAACCCCAACAAACAGGCAGCAAGCTGGGGAGCTATGAGGAGGGCCCACCTGCCCTCCGCCTTTCACCATGAGCAACTCCAGAAAAAGAACATAAGTCCAAGTCCAGCATCTCTCGAGAGGATTGGTGCCAGAACCCAAACTGTGTGTTGAGGTGAGCTCAAGTATATCTAATTGGTATATCTCAGCCTTGCGCACCAGCTCTGGCTCCTTCCCAGAGAGATTACGTTCCATGTCCCAAGAGCTAGCTTCAGTAATCGAGGATCGCCTGATCCACAATGCACCAGACCCCTAGTACTAACTCTGCCAGAGGTGGATGACCGATGGGAGAGTATATCATGAACATGATAAGAATAAAATGAGAAACACCAAAATCCTATTAATAAAATAGGTGGCATACACTGTTGAGTATTTAATAGGACAGACAGTGACAATGAAAAAATCAGTAAAGGTTTTACCCAGAATGCCAAGGTGCTGTTCTGAGCCTTGTTGCTCTATCTTTGTGGTAAATGTGCCATCTTTATAAGCAATGTATCTGACCTTCCAATACTTTCCACCCAGTTTACCATCCTCTGTACGAAAGAATTCTTTAGAGTAACTGCAAAAGTGGGAGAAAATAGAAACAATATATTTCACATTAACAGACATTTATTCAAGAATATATTGTGTTTGTGTTATGTTTGTGTTTGTTAAGGGGTGGGAAAAGGCTGACAGTTTCAGAAGTAGCCTATATTACATTCTCCCTAATAATTTGCCCATAAAGGATAAAGCAATCTTGTCTTTTATACAAGAATGGGAATCTCATTCTTAAGTTTCATAAAAATGCTTGTCAGCTTAACACAACAATTTGTTTACTAACACAAATGAGCTAGCTAGCATGTAGCTGGCCTGACATATGTTATGTTCACATTAAAGCATACCTTATTAATAGTAGTAGTAGTTTAATAATGTGTATTTGTTTTTAATTAATAGTAGTGGTAGTTTAATAATGTGTATTGTGTTTTTGTTTACATGCAGCATTGATTAATTGTTTGTTGAATATTTAGTTACCATGTGTTTGCTTCCTTGATTATCTGTATCTATTTATTTACAGTAGTTCACAAAATATTTATATATATTACGTATATATTATGTATATAATACGTATATATTTACCTTTCATCTGCAGTTAAAAGTTCATTGGTAAATCCATTTCTCCCTGAGGGGGCATAGTCCCAGAGCTCCTCCTCTGCTGCAATGTAGTAATGTCTCTCACGGGCAGGGGGTGCTGTGGGTTCAGTTTTAGTCCCACACATAGACACCTGATAGAAGCCCTGCATACCTGCTACTCATTGCAGCAGTAAGGAAGCAAAGGGACAAAAGAAAGATTTTTCTAATGAACATCACAGTTCTTTAACATCTTACTATGATAACAGCCAGCACAATAAAATGCAGGACAAAACATGAAATATTTTCCGGTCACTTTAAATGTTCTTCTACTTTATATGGTAGTTATATTGATGCTATATGTAATACTTTATACATATATTTTTTTTCAGAAACAGAAAGGTAGAATGAATACCTTGCATGTGATTACTGACATGGCAACTTAGCAGCCACGTTCCTGTTATAATGGGAATCATTTTTGCAGTGACAAAAGTCGCAGGAAACAGGCTGAGCACATCAGTGCGGTGACCACGGTCAAGAAGAGTGTGGCCATGAAAGTAGGCAGAGTGAATGTCAACTTCATTTCCAATGCCAAACAGATGCCAGGATACAGTGTGTCCAACACACATATTCAGTGGTGGCAAGTTTCCGTAAACATAGCCATTTATTGCTGGAGGAAACAATCAAGCAAATTAAAGTGACCATTGTAAAAGAAGCAAAACCTTCTAAAATGTGTGCTTTGCAATTATTTTAAGTACAATCTAAAATGGGAGAAAACAATCAAATATATTCTAAACAGAACATTAATCACATCTCTAATGATATCTCTGTGATAATCTATTTGAAATACTTGAAATACCATAAAACTCCCATCAAACCAAGTGAATTTGTGAAATATATAGAGCACAAAGCTTAGGAAAGGGAACACCTGCGAATCAAGCGAATTCAACCTGGGTCCTCAGGAGCTGTACATAACAACTCGCTACTATCTTTACATGCATATGTTTCATATATCATCATCTTAGCCTCTCCAAGACCAGGGAAACTTTGATGAACAACCAAGGTAACAAGGCTGAATGATTAATCACAAGTGACTTTTAGTTGTACGGTTATTAAGTTCCAGGAAAAGCTAATTATCCCAAGGTCTTTGGGCCATTTCAGTTTACTTTTTGCATAAATGGGTCAGTGGATGATGCTACACTGATTGTGGTTTTATACTGTAGTTATACCACAGATTAGGTATGATCCCTAAAACGTTAACTAGATCATTGGTTTTAAGGAATCTGGTTGATCTGCCAATCTCAAAGTTCTCAAATATTCTAGCTATTCTGGGGAGGCTGAAGTTCTGATTTTACATAGAATTGCTTGGGTTTGTCGCAGTTTCCCCCATTCATATTGCAGTTCCTGTGACATTTAGCTCCATATTGTAACGATTGGGACTCGTTGTGAAGGAGGCGGACACAACTGAGAGAGTTTATTAGCAGTACCAGTGTTATCATCATAAGGGGAACAGGCAAGGGACAAGCAACCAACACATACTGGGTCTAGATACAATGGGTCTACGGGAACAACGAGGCATGGTAAAATTAATATGGCACCATGACAGACAACACCAAATAAACTACCTCTCTGGGCATGTGTGCATTCACTGCCCCTACAGTAGTGTTCACTAGTGTGTGTGTGTGTGTTCTCACCACACAGATGGGTTAAATGCGGAAGACAAATTCCAATTGGGGTGAAAATCACAATTGGCAGATAACACAATTGGCGGATAACAACCACTAGATACGAAACGAGGAATAATTCAACTAAACACACAGCAGCGAAACTAAAGGCACAGGGAAAGGAATAAGATAAATGTCACAATGAACAAGGTAAGAAACACACGGAGAAAATAACTGGCTAAGGAACAAGAACAAGGCAGGGGAAAAACCAGACACAAGGTAACCAAACAAACTAAAACACACACTAAAGGGAGGGACATACGTAACCGCTTAATGACATCCCCAGTTAAGGACCCCAAGAAAACCCCCACATGTTCTGTTTTTGTGACGGGCAGTAGGTGCGAACGAAAAGGAAGCGATCACGCCAAGTCTCAGAGAAAAAGAGGGGTTTAATGAATAACGTGCGCAAACCAAAATCCCGTGCACTGATCCAAATTAAGGATATAATAACCAGCAGTCAACTGGTACACAGACAAGGCATATATAGACAGACAAACTACCGTCAGGTGAGGGAGCTAATAAGCCCCACCCACCTGAGGGAAGCACAAAACGCAACGACAACAGGACAACTGCCGCTGTACCGAGGCGACCGGTAGGGGAGCCTCCCTCACCGTGACAGACCCCCCACCAAGCCGCACTCACGGCCCGATGTGCGGTTCACAGCGGCAGAACAAAAGACGCAAGACGAAGGGGCAGGAAGAAGGGGGACAAGGCAGGGCAACACCTCCTGCGGTCCGGGAGCTGAAACATAAAACATATAACACAATTTAGCTCCCGCCCCCTGGGCGGGACCCTGGACCGACTGGGCCGTCAACAATAGACAACCACGCCCCAGTCGGTCACAGAGCCCTCACGCCCCAAGGGCCCCACAACGTGTGTGTGTGTGTGCAGGTTACCTCCCAGGAGCGGTTGGGCCTGGACCTACCTCTCGGCTCGAGGAAAACCCTTGCACCCAGCAAGGCGTGACCTGAGCAACCCCGAGCACGAGGGGGGATCTCTGTCTTCGGCAGGAGCTCTTCAGTCCGGAGCCCTATAGTCACCCACACATCTGGGAAGCCCCTTTTTTCCCCTTCAGGGAGGCCACTTATGACCAAGGCTCCGGTCACCCCACAACATAAGGGGCTCCTGCCCACAGCAGGAGCTCTTTAGACCGAGCCTTATAGTCCCCACACGCACGGGCCTTACCCTTCCAGAGGGGCTATTTACGACCAGGGCTCCGGTCACCCCATAACATCAGGGGGCTCCTGCCTACTTGGGAGATCCCACAAGGTCCAGGGACGCCGCAGCCAACTGCCAGGAGGAACCTGCACACAATATACATGCACAAACACACACACACAGACACAACACAAACGCCAAGACTTTACCCTTACCCCTGGTCAGAGCCTCCCGTAGGAGCTGCGCCTTCCGTGCCACAGACCGTGGCACGGGACCCTCCATAGCCCCTCCCCCAAACGCCCTTTGGAGGAGGAGCGTACGGGAATTACATAAAACAGTTCACAAACACGCTAGGACAAACTCAAACACGAGTTGGGCGACAAACACAAAACATACACGCGCACTTACCCTTCTCACCGGCGGGCCTCCTTCAGGAGCTGCGCCCTCTGTGCCACTCCTCATATAGAGGACATAGACGGTGGCACAGAACCCTCACAAGACTTACCCTTCTCACCGGCGGGCCTCCTTCAGGAGCTGCGCCTTCTGTGCTACAGACGGTGGCACAGGACCCCATCTAGCTCCCCCCCCAAAACATTTTTTTGGGAGCCCTTAGGGGAATTACATAAAAACACGCCAAGACCAACACAAACACACAGGACAAACAAACGACATGCACATACTGCACTCGCTAGCGCCAGTCCACCGTCACATATATATATATATAAACACAAACACATAACGACGATGGACTGGCTTAACGCGAGGCACGCGCAGACACACTGGAGGAGAGCACTGTTATGGTCACTAGCTCCGTTCACCGCCGTGCTACATAAAATACATAAACAAAACATTTAAGCACGGCGGGACGAGCAGTGAGTGACCAGGCTCTCCTCACACACAAAACAAAGTAACAAATAAAACGCAGACAAACACTTACCACGAGACATGACCACAACCGAAGGAGAAAGTAAAGGAGACTGGCGGCTTCCGAAGGTGGCTGGTTATTCTGTGACGGGCAGTAGTGCGAACGAAAAGGAAGCGATCACGCCAAGTCTCAGAGAAAAAGAGGGGTTTAATGAATAACGTCGCAAAACCAAAATCCCGTGCACTGATCCAAATTAAGGATATAATAACCAGCAGTCAACTGGTACACAGACAAGGCATATATAGACAGACAAACTACCGTCAGGTGAGGGAGCTAATAAGCCCCACCCACCTGAGGGAAGCACAAAACGCAACGACAACAGGACAACTGCCGCTGTACCGGAGGCGACCGGTAGGGGGAGCCTCCCTCACCGTGACAGTTTTGTGTTCATTCTGTTTCCAATGCAATGCAAGGGCAGCTATTATTTATTAATGTCATTCCATTATTTATGTAATTAGGTAAGATGTTACAGGGGTGGAATACATCCAATAATTATTTCACAAATAGAAACCTATGTGTAAGAAAAAAATTCTTGTCGTTAGAAGAAAATTACTCTGTTAGTCAATGATGAAGATGATCATGTTTGTTTCAGGCCATGGACTGTAATGATATGACAACATTGCCAAAACTGGCTAGGACTATGGACAGAGAACTAATAACATATGGACAGAGAACTAATAGCTAATGAAGTCAACTAATGAAGCACACGTATGAATATCAAAAATGAAAAGAAGACAGATATTACCAAACCGGTTAGAGATAAACACAAAAGACTGGGAACAAGAATACTCACAAAAGCCTAAAACCAGGAAGTCAGGAAACACAGTTTAAATGCAAGAACAAAACTAGACATGGGTGTGAACACTTTCATGAGACTGAAGCAATGAGAACTAAATGAGAGGAGTGACAACAGAAACAACACAGAAGCACAGAAATGAGAAACAAAACACAAGGGGCATCAGAGTGGGAACTGCAATGCAAAAGAGGGGGTGATAGTGAGCTGGACTGACTCTCCCATATGAACTAATAGCATATGAACTAATAGCACCAATAGCAAATCCAACTGCTTCCAGTTCCCTTGATTATACGTCTGAACTTCTTTCCTTCTGACCCTGCTTTCCCCTACCTGCCTCACTTGCCTCTTCCTCTCACATACCTCAACCCTACAAAAACCATCCCTTTGCTACCAATACAGCATAGATGCTCTGACTGACTCTGGTCTCTTAACGGTCAGGACAGAAAGAGTGTGGCAGTGCACTGGGACTTAACTGTGGCTACAGAGGTTAAATAACCTTACATCTTTGTTAGAGATAGTTTAGGTTAAATTTCGGTGGTGCTTTATAATGTGAGATGTTTATTACAATATTAACAAATATACGAATTACTGTAAGTGCCATTAATCTAGCCTGTTTTACTTTGCATAGTATGGGGGGAAAACAGATTTTGCTGCTATGACTTGCAAACAAAGCAGCTATTTTCAAGCCAACATGTATATTTATGAGCTCTCTAGTTCTCTTACATGAAAGATCAGTTGCATTTTAATTAATGAGAATCTTACAGTGCAGTAGGTTGGACTCATAAAATGCATCTTCTTCCAGATTATTAGTATCAGGGCAGAATCTGTTAAAGTTGTCATCAAGATACCAACTGAGATTTTCATCCACCACACTGAACATTAGAAAGAATTCACTATCCACATCAGACCGCTTAAGTCCAGAGCTGTCCAGAACTCCTGTAAATGAAAACATAGAGAACTTTGTGCACAAGAAGCACAACTGTCTTCTGTAAACCTCTATTTGTGCTGTCTTGAATGCCTACTCCTGTCATCGATTATAACCCAAAAATCTAATCTCTGTTCATCAAAAATACATATTTATAAGCAAAAACAAATGGCCTAAAATTGGCTTAGTTGTATATTGGACTTCATTCTCTATGGCCACCAAAAATGCACAAGTGCATGTTTGTGGTGCATATACACATATATATGCATGCAAATGAGTATATGCTTCTACATGTATGAATGTATGTAAGCTCAAGTGTTAGTTACCCTCCTTGCAGGTGAGCAGTACACCAATGAGTCCAGCTGCAATGTCTTTAGGAGCATCAACATGCGAATGGTAAATCCAAGTGAGGCAGGTGGAGTCGTGTTCTAAGGGGGCAAACTCTGCTTTCACCTTCCATTTGTATCTGTAGGTCTCACCCGGAGACACAGCATCATCTTTCTTGTTCAGACCAGATGTACCATCTGGATACATTGCACCTAGTACACAGTGTCAGAGTGAGTAATATGATACAATAATCATGGGAAATAGAGGTGTGGTAGTGATACTTTTAGATTTCATTCATCTATTACACTATTTATTCAAGTATTACACTTATTTGTGTTCATAATTAATTAGTGTTAAGTATTATGAAACTTTCTTGGTTGTGTTTGTGACAGAGAGCTTCTGTCCCAGCCTTTGCATAGAGGCACTCCCTGTTATGATAAACCTAGCCTTTACCGCACTGGAACAGAGATAATGCAAGGATTGATAGCCAGTAACACAGCTGTTTGTGACTAGGCAGAAATGTAAATGAGTATTGTAAGTCACTGTTTGTGGCCAATTGGTTGTCATGTTTGTCTCTAATGACCAATGAAGGTTGACAACACCCATTCCAAGGGCCTTCTTTGGAGATGGTTTATGTTGAATAAATGTATTCACCCTGGCTGTGAATAAAAGCCACAGAGGAAGAGCTGTAAACTGGCAAGCTTTGCAGCCAGGGATAGGACTTCTGGGTTATAAGGACATTTCAGAGGTGTTAATATGTGTCAGAGAAGCAGTGAGGATGTAGCTGCATTTTGTATTTGGATAACAACCTTATATTCCCTGGCTGTGGCTGTATATATGCTGTAGTCACTGTAACTCACAAACTCTAACTATATAACTCTATTGTTGTTTTAGTATCATTTCTCTATGAATTTTAAAACATGGGGTGTGGGTGTATACATTTGTATAAAATCATTACAACAGCATTTTTATTATCAGTGTTATTAGTAGAAATTGCACATGAATGGATTCTAACTCAAAGCACAGCTACATCATTTTCTGCAGAACAGTCTTTGTAATTGAACTGAATATACTTTATTGATCCCAAAGGAAATTATAGTTTAGTCATGTGGAAGTGAATTTATAAGAGTAAGTGATTTTTATGACAATAAAACATGGTTGTACAATTTATATTTTGTCACAGTGCGCCGGATCCAGCCCAGTAGAGGCTGAGCATTCTGAGGTTTTCTACTGTTATAGTGTCATCTCTAATTCCCTGGGGAGTCTGACAATGCCATTATCTCAGAGTCTTGAATTGTCTTGTGTTTTAATTAGCAGCCAGGAATATAGAGGTTCTGAGGTTTTCTACTGTTATAGTGTCAAATTCCCTGGGGAACAATGCCATTATCTCAGAGTCTTGAATTGTCAGGCAGGAATGGATTGGCTGCCCCCCTTGATTTGAGGTGGTGTGGTGTCCCTTTTAGAGAGTGCAGTTGTATAAATTATTTGTAGTTGCTGTTCCCTTGTTAAGGTAATTTTTGTGTTGGGTATTTTGGGGGTGTGTAGTAATTTATTGGGTGGGTCCTTTTAAATGAACTCCTGACCAATGCTTGTGGCGATTGCCTGACTCTTTATATTTGTACCTATAATAATGAAAACTACTGATGGGGGCTGAGCATTCTCCTATAAAACTAACAAACTTTGGAATGAATAAATAATTTGAAAATCAGACACAGTCTCAAAATGTAAGTGTTCTGCCATCTGAATTCGGGTCAGTAAATAGAGAGACTGAACCTGATTCATTCATTATCCATACCGCTTATTCCCGCTAGCAGGGGTCACGGGGGGGGCTAGAGCCAATCCCAGCTTCTCCAATCTAGAGCCAATCTCCGGGCAAAGGCAGGGTATACCATGGGCAGTTCGCCAGTCCACCACATGGCCAACACGCACAGGCAATCTAGAGTGACCAATCAACCTAACATGCATGTCTTTGGACTGTGGGAGGAAACCGGAGTACCCGGAGAAAACCCACGCAGGCACAGGGAGAACATGCAAACTCCACGCAGAGCAGCCCAGACCGAGAGTCAAACCCAGACCACCTTGCTGTGAGGTGACAGTGCTAACCACCACACCACCATGCCGCCTTGAACCTGATTGTTAGTTGTAATTAGAACATAAGCATTTTACAGCAATAGCGCTCTTGTTTGTATTTGGTTTGTTTCAGACTCTTGTTTTTGACGGGAATGCGGGAGCAGGCTGTGAATTATGGGATGGGAGTAATTAGCGGGAATTTGCTGTGCAGAGCAGACGCTAGTGTAAAGAGCAGACGTAAATGTGAAGAGCAGATGCTGGTGTGAAGGCCTTCTTGTTCGCACCTTTCTCATTCCCTCAAAACCAACAGTCGTAAGTTGTTTTATAAACAAGAATTATTTATAAGCCCAGTCGAGATTAACAAGTAGTCTAGACCTGTCTTTGTTACGCATAGCGTTATTTTATTAGTACGAGTCCGCGACTAACATTAGCATTGCTAGCTAACTGTGTTACAGGTATTCAGTGGTGTTTTGAGCTACTTAAGAGACACTAAGATTTCTGTTTTATATTTGTTGCAGTTTTACTCTTGAACTTTCACATGCACGAAGATTGTCAATAAAGGAGCAAGGTGCTCACTTCCTGGCTTGTGAAACTGAGTTTGGCTGGCTGTTTAACTTCGTTAACATACCGAGTGTATAAAACACGTAGCGAGAACAGTACAGTAAGGCTAGGCTGAAAACCCACTTGTATAGTCAGGCATTTTATTAAATAATTACCTTCTTAGGTAAAGCTGTTGATCTGGGGGTTCATGGGCATTGAGAGTTCTGCTAAGCTGCCACTCAACTTTGTTTTATGAGAGTACCAAAGTGCTGATCCCCCAGCGAGCCCTCATGGCCATGCTACCTTCTGGCTCCGTCCTTTTAACTGTGCTGCCATAGATGGATCTGCCTGAGTCCAATCCTTGCACATTAAAGTCCTTTAATTTACATTTCTCTGTACTTAGACATGTCTAAAAATCTTTTCTCTCCTTCTGCCTACTCCAGATGTCATGCTGCTACTGAGTCTCAGCCTTTCTCAGCTGCTATGGTGCCTCTCATCACTTAATGATGCCCTCCTTTTAATCTTTATAGTAAGCACAATGGCAGCATTTACTGCAGTTGAGAGAGAGAAAAATTAGAGATTGAAGAAATTAGGCAAAATTAACATATTTGTTTTAATGTCAAGACTTTGTATCTCACAAAAGTGAACATACCCTCTATTTGAGCATTCACATTATCTTACTCTCGGAGGGAGGAAGAAAAGGGCAAAGGCACAGCTTACCTTCAGAGTCCTTCTCATAAAATACTCCATGTGGATGAAGTGAATAAGGTCGAGATGCAAAGTTCTTCATGTGCACCACAATGTCATCACCCACTTCTGCTCGGATCACAGGTCCAAGAAAGCCCAGCCATTTGGGCTTAGGGATTTCAGTGGAGAACCCCTCATCTGTGTACTGCTTATACACAGCTTTTTTATATACACTTCCAATACGCTGTGGGCCACGTTTCAGGAATGTAGAGGCATACCTTAGAGAACAGAGAAGGAGAAGGGTGAGGTTTATTACCTACCTGTAAATGTCTGTAGAAGTGCCCTATGTCCCTATGTGCCCTATGTCCTTTTTTCTGTTTATTTACGTTAACTTATAACAAATTTAGATTTACCTACATTTTTTAAACAAACAATAGCGTCAGACAAACAATGGAATTTAGGCCAAGTCCATACGTCGCCGGGTATTTATAAAATCGAATATCTCCCCCACATCGTTTTCAAAAATATGTCATACACACGTGATCGTTTTAAAAAAAGTTTTTATCCACATGAACCCGCACAAATACGCCATTGAGTGTTGTCGTAAACACGCCAAGCGCATAGATGTCAGTATAACATAAAGCTAAAATCTGTGTAAGCCAATCAGAATCCCTCAAAACAAACACAACTTCCTGTTGTCGCACTGTAACAATTTAGTTTGTAAAATAAAACAAGCAAAAATCGCCTGAATCAGTATAAGCAGTACATATCTGGTAGCGTTCATTTTCATCAAAACAAAAAGTCAATACCAGTCGCATGTGTGATGGCATCGTGGCATTTGTCGCAAACTGTGACGTTTGAGACAGTAAAAATGCCGTTTTATAAGTACACATGCATACACTAAAACAAAAATCTCCACTTTGCCCGGAGTTTTCATTTATAATCGTTTTTGGTGATGCAAAACTAGGTTTTCATGTGGACAAAAGCCCCAAATGCATAAAAATGTATTCGTTTTACAAGATACCCGTCTACGTGTGGACTAGGCCTTAGACCTTTTGTGTTCTGAGAGTTGTGTGGCCAGTTCCAGAACCCCAGGTCAAATTGAAATACTTTCAGAGAGACAAACTGGAAAGCAAGGGGTCTTCATTATATAAATATTTTGACATCGTCCGTTAGTCAAAAAGCTAGCCTTCATTACCTGACTTTGAAGTTACTTCTCATTTTCATGTCATGTATTTTTGTATTTATTATCATGTTTCTATTTGGGCCTGCCTTTGTACTTTTGTGTCTATGATGTAACTAGCTAATATGCCTCATTCCCTCATTCTCTCTCCCTGCAATTTCCCAATCTACAATCTCTATTTGAAACTCTGCTATTGGTCAGTGTAGTTAGGCAGTGACTAAGACATAATCATTTTAATATCTGATGACAAATTTCTAGGAGAGAACAGAAAAAAGTGATGTACAAGAAAATGTGTTCACGTTGCATTACAGAATTCAAAGGCAGTGAATTGAGATTCATACTCCATGATGTTCATAATGTGGATGTGTGCACTAACAGGTAGCATCCAAAAGAAGAAAAGAAGATAATCGTGCATTTGTTAGAAAACTGCATGACCTACAGTGTGAAGGGTCTTAGAAAAAGGGTCTGATGGGATGTCAAATTCTTCTGTTCATCTAGGTGTAATGTGGGTAATGCAGACTTTTGCGAACTTCTGTTGAAGTGGCAGGCTTCTGCAGGCTTTGCTTGTGAAATTGCAACAAATGTTTGTAACGGTACTACATACTGACAACCAACAAGGCGTCACAGTCGTTTATGTTAATTACTATTTACCGCCCCCCTGGTTCTTACTCTGAGTTCTTGCAGGAGTTCTCAGACTTCCTGTCTCATGTAGTGCTATCAGCCGATAAGGTGATTATACTTGGTGATTTTAACATCCATTTTGAGAATCTTTGTGACGCTTTAAGCAAAAATTTTCAAGAAATTCTTGATTCAATGGGTATCACTCAGAATGTGGTGGGTCCTACGCATAATTGTAGTCATACTTTAGACCTGGTTTTATCATTTGGTATTAACATATCCAGCTTAGCAATTTTACCTCAGAGCGAGGCCGTTTCAGACCACAGCCTCATAACGCACAAGTTATGCTTGACTGACGGTATTCATCAGCCGCCCGCTACCGAATGAAACGAACTATAGCACCTAGTACCATAGCCGCACTCACTGACATTTTACCTGGTTTGACAGAAATTGATACACCTGTAGCTCCGGAAGGACTAGAGCATTTTACCGAGCACATTGAGACTTCTCTTCGTACAGCATTAGACAAGGTTGCACCATTACACTATAAGAGAGCCTCTGAGAGAAGAATAGCGCCATGGTATAACGAGCACACGCGTAGTCTCAAACGAGCCGCGAGGATCCTGGAGCGTAAATGGCGAAATTCAAAGTTAGAAGTGTTTAGACTATCATGGAAAAGCAGCCTTAGTGAATATAAGCATGCCCTCCATACGGCAAAATCCTCATACTTATCAGCTTTAATAGAAAAACATAAAAACAATTCTGCACTCCTATTTAAAACCGTTTCCAGTCTAACAAGGAGCCATGATCAAATCAATCCACTAATCCCACTAGAGTGTAGCAGTAATAATTTTATGAAATTCTTTAATGATAAGATTGATAAAATTAGGGAAAAAATTGTTTGTGCTATCTCAGAGCCTGTCAACATGCCTATGCACCTTGACAGCTGTCTGGTCAGCTCTGATGTTAGAGTCCTTCTCCCCAATTGGTCGTGAGGAGCTTATTTCATTGGTGGAATCTGCCAAGCCCTCCACATGCATACTAGATGCAGTACCAACCCATTTACTTAAAGAATTACTGCATAGCAATATAGAACCTTTGCTCACTATAATAAACTGCTCTCTGAGCCTGGGCTATATTCCCAGTTCATTTAAACTTGCAGTTATCAAGCCGCTAATTAAAAAACCTGGTCTTAACCCCCAGGAAATGTCCAACTATAGGCCTATCTCTAATTTGTCATTCATATCCAAAATTCTAGAGAAAGTAGTTTCTTCACAACTCTCTTCCTTCCTACAGACAGAACATGTCTTAGAATTATTTCAGTCTGGATTTAGACCCCACCACAGCACTGAAACTGCGCTGACTAAAGTAGTAAATGATCTCTTGATATCCTCTGATAAAGGACACATTTCTTTTCTCATACTGCTAGACCTCAGTGCGGCTTTTGACACCATTGATCATAATATTCTACTTAATAGGCTGGAGACACTCATTGGTATAAGAGGTCAAGCACTCTCCTGGTTCAGGTCCTACCTGACAGATCGTTACCAATTTGTACTAGTAAACAACGAATGCTCAGAGCGTTCTAAGGTAAAATATGGTGTCCCACAAGGATCTGTACTGGGCCCCATATTATTTACATTATATATGCTTCCACTGGGCACTATCATCCGTAGGCATGGTATTAGTTTCCATTGCTACGCTGATGATACTCAGTTGTATATATCTTCCAATCCGGATGATATCACCACTACTCTCAAGATTGAGAGCTGCGTCCAGGACATTAAAAACTGGACATCTAATTTTCTTCAACTAAATTCTGATAAGACTGAGGTGCTGATTCTTGGGCCTAAAGCTGCTAGAAGCAGCTGGGCTGATATTCCCCTTACCCTAGATGGGTTTTCAGTAACACCCAAGTCTACCGCAAAAAGCTTAGGTGTCACTATTGATTCGGATCTTTCATTTGACACACATATATGCAATGTCACTAAGGCTGCCTTTTTCCATTTACGTAATATCGCCAAGCTGAGACACTTACTTTCATTAGCTGATGCAGAGAAGCTGGTCCATGCTTTTGTCTCGTCAAGATTGGACTACTGTAATGGTCTTCTAATTGGATGCTCTAAACAGTCCATAAAGAAGCTACAACTTGTACAAAATGCTGCAGCTAGAGTCCTAACTAAGGCTAGAAAATTCGATCATATTAGTCCCACTCTCGCGGCATTACATTGGCTTCCGATTAAACATCGAATTGAATTTAAAATTCTTCTCTTAACCTATAAGGCGTTAAATGGTCTTGCCCCACAATATCTGAGTGAACTCATTGCTTACTACAACCCATCTCGCCCTTTACGCTCCCAAAATGCTGGATTTCTCTTAGTTCCAAAAATTTGTAAGACTACAGCCGGAGGCAGAGCTTTCTCCTTTAAAGCCCCTCAATTATGGAATAGCCTTCCAGCTCCAATCCGAGATTCTGACACAGATCCAATCTTTAAATCTAGACTTAAGACTCACCTATATAATCAAGCCTTCAGTTAAATATTCCCCTAGTAAGGTGCGGGGGCTCAGGGGCCCCCAGACGTTGAGATTTCTGGTAATCTGAGATGTTGATGCTGTCATCCAGCTGTGTCATGGCATCACTCTAGTTGTGACTGACTTGACTGGAAAGCAATGTCTCAGTGAGCCCTCATGACTGTGGTCACCTCTGGACCCCTCCCTTTAGTTAAGCTGCTATAGATTAGCCTGCCGGAGCTACATGCTAATCACTGGCACATGAGCTATGTACATTTAAATCAATGGTGGTTAAACTGACATCCTCACACTCAGTCTGTATTGTCCATCTTTTTGCATGCAAGCACCTACAAGCACCTGGGAGATGGTCTGGCTCGCCGGTGGATGTACTGATGCCGGGGTTGGATGTACCATTGTCGTAAGGGGACGTGCTGATGCTGGCTCCTACCTGAGGTGCACCATCTGCACCGAAGGGACTGTGACTACTTGGCCGGGGAACAAGAACTTTAAGCTATTGTCACGGTGTGGGAGGCTTCCCCTACCGGTCGCCTACGGTACAGCGGCAGTTGTCCTGTTGTTGTTGCGTTGTGTGCGTCCCTCAGGTGGGTGGAGCTTATTAGCTCCCTCACCTGACGGTAGTTTGTCAGGCTATATATGCCTTGTCTATGTACCAGTTGACCGCTGGTTATTATATCCTTAATCGGGGTCAAGTGCACGGGTCTTTGTTTGCGCCACGTTATTCATTAAACCCCTCTTTTTCTCTCTGAGACTTGGCGTGATCGCTTCCTTTTCGCTCGCACTCACTGCCCGTCACAGAATAACCAGCCACCTTCGGAAGCCGCCAGTCTCCTTTACTTTTTCCTTCGTTTGTGGTCATGTCTCGTGGTAAGTGTTTGTCCGTGTGAAATTTTGTTGTTTGAATGTGTGTGGAGGAGAGCCAGGTTGTAAATCGCTTGTCCCGTCGTGCCTACCTGCTTGTTTGTTTGTATGTTTGTGTAGCACGTTGTGTGGCACGACGGTGACAGTAGCGAAAGCCTGGTAGCGCTCTCCTCCAAGGGGGCGGCGCCTTCTCGCTAAAAGTGCTCGCCCGCAGTCTGTGTTTGTGCATGTGCATGTGCATGTGTGAGATGTTTGTGATGCGTGTATGAGACTGCGGGCTGGAGCTAGTGAGTGGAAGGTGTGTCTGCCGTTTGTCTTGCGTGTTTGTTTGTCTTTCGTGTTTTTATGTAATTCCCCTAAGGGCTCCCAAAATATGTTTTGGGGGGGAGCTATATGGGGTCCTGTGCCACTGTTTGTGGCACAGAGGGCGAGTCCATTAGGAGGCCCTGACCCACGGGAGGGAGTCTCCTGAGCAGGTAGGGTGTCCTCATGCTGAGACGGAGCTCCCTCCTCCCATGTAAAAGGGTGTAAGTGGGTCAGGGTAAGTGCGCGTGTATGTTTGTGTGTTTGTGTCGCCCACTTCGTGTTTGTGTTTGTCCTAGCGTGTTTGTGAATTGTTTTATGTAATTCCCCGTACGCTCCTCCTCCAAAGGGTGTTTTGGGGAGGGGCTATGGAGGGTCCCGTGCCACAGTCTGTGGCACGGAAGGCGCAGCTCCTACGGGAGGCCCTGACCAGGGATTCGAGAGTGTTCTCCTGAGACGGTAGGGGCCCCTTCCTCCAGTGAGGGGCGAGCAAAGGGGTGTCCCCTCCTTCCGAGAAGGAGACCTCTCCCCTGTGTCAGGGGTGCCAGAAGGTCAGGGTAAGTGCTCGTTTGTGTCGTGTGTCTGTGTGTGTGTTTGTGCGTATGTATTGTGTGCAGGTTCCTCCCGCGGTTGACTGTGGAGTCCCTGGACCGGCCCTCGTGCTCGGGTTGACGAGGGTTTTACCCTGGAGCTAGCCGGTCCATTAGAGGGAGGGAGTGCTCTCCAGTTGGAACCTCCGGCAGGGTGGAGGAGTCTACCCTTGCTCCGTACCCCTCCATAAGGGGGTGGTCTCCCCTGGCCGGGCTAGGTAATGCCAGGGGTACTCCAGGCCCTGGATAGTGGTCTGCCCCGAGCCGAGAGGTTGGTCCAGGAGACGTTCAACTGTGCAGTAGGGAGGTAACCTGCACACACGCACATTCTGTGGGGCCCTTGGGGCGTGAGGGCTCTGTGACCGACTGGGGCGGTTGTCTATTGTTGACGGCCCAGTCGGTACAGGGTCCCGCCAGGGAGGCGGAGCTAATTTATGTTATATGTTTTGTGTTGCAGCTCCCGGACCGCAGGAGGTGTTTCCCTGCCTTGTCCCTGCCTTCCCTGCCCCTTCGCCTTGCGCCTTGTGTTCTGCCGCTGTGAACCGCACATCGGGCCGTAGTGCGGCTTGGTGGGGGGTATGTCACGTGTGGGAGGCTTCCCCTACCGGGGTCGCCACGGTACAGCGGCAGTTGTCCTGTTGTTTGTTGCGTTGTGTGTGTCCTCTCAGGTGGGTGGAGCTTATTAGGCTCCGTCACCTGACGGTAGTTTGTCAGGCTATATATGCCTTGTCTATGTACCAGTTGACCGCTGGTTATTATATCCTTAATCGGGTCAAGTGCACGGGTCTTTTGTTTGCGCACGTTATTGATTAAACCCCTCTTTTTCTCTGAGACTTGGCGTGATCGCTTCCTTTTCGTTCGCACTCACTGCCCGTCACAGCTATAACTGTAGAACCACCTCTTGTTCACAAATACGGACTGGTGCTAACGGGCCGCCCAATGGAGGATGGGTTCCTTTTGAGTCTTGGTCCTCCCAAGGTTTCTTCCTATTCCCCGCCATCTTAGGGAGTTTTTTCCTTGCCACTGTCGCCTTTGGCTTGCTCATTAGGGATCTGGACCCATACAATTTGTAAAGCTGCTTTGAGACAACATGTGTCGCTATATAAATAAAATTGACTTAACTTGACTTGATTTCTCTTAGTTCCAAAAATTAGTAAGACTACAGCCAGAAGCAGAGCCCTTTAAAGCCCCTCAATTATGGAATAGCCCTCCAGCACCAATCTGAGATTTTGACACAGTTCCAATCTTTAAATCTAGACTTAAGACTCACCTATTTAATCAAGCCTTCAGTTAGCATTTTACTTGTGAAGGTATGGAGCCTGGGGTCACTCTAGTTGTGACAATTACTTGGGTGGAAAGCAATGGCTCAGTGAGCCCTCATGACTGTGGTCACCCCCAGGCCCCTCCCTTTAGTTATGCTGCTATAGATAAGCCTGCCGGAGCCACATACTAATCACTGGCACATGGGTCACCCCCAGGCCCCTCCCTTTAGTTATGCTGCTATAGATAAGCCCAAGGTTTCTTCCTATATTCCTGCCATCTTAGGGAGTTTTTCCTTGCCACTGTTGCCCCTGGCTTCCTCATTAGGGATCTGGACCCATATGATTGTAAAGCTGCTTTGTGACAACATGTATAGTGCGCTATATAAATAAATTTGACTTTGACTAGGCACAATCAGCCGTAGGCATTATATTAGCTTCCGTTGCTATGCAGATGATGATCAGTTGTATATATCTTCTAATGCAGATGATGTCAAGACTACTCCCAGAATTGAGAACTGTGTCCAGGAAATAAAAAAACTGAATGGAGTCTAATTTTCTTCTCAATTCCAATAAGACTGAGGTGTCAAAGCTTGGACCCAAAGCTGCAAGAAGCAATTGGTCTAAGATTCCCCTAGATGGTTTTTCAGTAACACTTAAATCTACCACAAAAAGCTTAGGTGTCATTATTGATTCTGATCCTTCACATGACTTAGTAACGCGTTACTCTAATCTGACAACTTTTTTCAGTAACGAGTAATCTAACGAGTTACTATTTCCAATCCAGTAATCAGATTCAAGTTACTTACAAGTAATTGTGCGTTACTATTTTTATTATTTTCCTTTGTAAAGATATATATATATTTTTTAAAGATATACATCTGGCCTATGCGATAATTAAGACTGTATTATACTTTCGTATCTGACCGTAGAGCATCCGTTGACTGTCGACTTTGCATACTAAACGTGAACCTGTGAGAGCGGCGGAAGCGTTTATACTTGATGCGTCACATTCTTTGCAGTGTTCTCCCAAATGATATGTGGTAGCGTAAAGGAATACCCCTGCAAAAACAGGTGAAGGAACATTTACCTGACGAATTTTAAAGTTGCATTGTGTTCCAGGTTTGAAAAGTGCTAGAATTTTGGCAAAACATTTTGGTACTTGAAAATGCTTGAAATTGTAACTGTATTTCGTTTCACAATAAATAGCTATCTGACTGAATAATTAACTTGTATTACGTTTACAAATACATTTACAAATAATACCATGCAGCAACACAAACGTAATGTCAGGAGATACATTGTCACTCTTTAAAACGCTCTTCCAATTAAGTGAGCATTGGCAAAATCAGTTTTCATTTTGTCATTGTCGCCAGCTGCTGAATGTCACTAATAAAGTAACTTGTAATCTAACTTAGTTACTTTTAAAATCAAGTAATCAGCAAAGTAACTAAGTTACTTTTTAAAGGAGTAATCAGTAATCAGAAATCAGATTACTTTTTCAAGGTAACTACACCTGACAACACATGTGTGGTCCATGCTTTTGTCTCATCAAGACTGATTACTGTAATCTAACCCTCTAAATCTCAATTCAGAGGGAGCATATCTGTGATATTTATGAGGGCTTTCATGTTGTAATAATTGTAATGCTCTGACATTTACTGAATGACACTGTGAGCCACATCCAATATCTCAGGTTCTAAAATAAAATAAATGCAATATTGCCCTTGAATAAGTGTTTGTTCGATTTTTATAATTTTATAATTAATTTTATATAATTTATTACTGACTGACTGACACAGACATTAACTGCGTTCCAAATGCTATGCTGCAGCCGAGGTAGGCAGGTGTTGTGCCGAATTCCAATTTACCGGCAGAATCCGACTCCCTTCGTTTGCACATGCATTAAGACGCTACAGATGATATTCGGGAGTATAATTTCGGCAGGCAATGTGTTGCCATCGCAAACATTATACTCCCCTTATTAAAATAACCCTTGTTGAATGTAGAGATATGTGCTTCATAGGGAATAGCGTACACATCCAGATAAGTCACAAAAATTTAAAAAAGAGTTAACCAGACATATCAATCCTCAGTTTATAACTTAGTTCACTGAACACTAGTTTTGTCCTAACTAGATATTTAGGCGTAATACTGCCGTAATACTGCTAAATCATGTCAGAGGTGAACTTCGGTATAGCCAGTGTGGTTTTTTATTTAAAATATTTAACACCCTTGAGTCAGTGTGTCTTTGGACATAGATAATGATGTGCCGTTGCTGTAATGGATAATTAAAGTCTAGCTCTTATCGTTCACTTTTTATGCGTGTAACGTTCCTAAATGAAAAAAATGAATAGAAACGTAAATCGCGAATATAATCTGTAGCGTCTTTATGCGCGGGTAAACGAGGGGAGTCGGATTCTGCCGGGAAGTCGGAATTCGGCACAAGACCGGCTCCTCGGTAGCGCTGCCCTGTAAAGACTCCTTTGTCACTCTCTTACCGTAATGTCTAATATATACACGTCCCACAAAACAATGTGGCGGCTAGCCGGGTTTGTCGAAGTGTAGGCTGCACTGACCATAGTTAACGTTGCTGTGTTGCCATTAAAAGCATATTAATAGTCTGCTTATGTAAACGTTAATTTGAAGAAATTGCAACAGAATTGAAAAAGCTTGTGTCGTTCATACCCACGTTGAATCATATTATCGCTTAATACAGTAGTTGAACATTTGTCAGTGAGCACGTTAGGGCGTATCAGATCCTCTGCGAGCTACCTACAAAAAGCTTTCTGTAAGGGAATTTGATTCATGATTAATGATTTACATTCTGACATTTTGTTAATTCTGTTATCTGTGTGTCTGCCCCTCATTTAGAACTTCTCCTCTCCTTCTTGTTCCCTCTTTATCTTGTACTTTCACCTACCCCCACTGTACCTCCTTACCCGATAAGGACAACAATCATACATCTGTTTTCATTCTTAACCAATTGTTTTAATCCACATCATAGTTCTTCCGTATTTAACTAGATTCCCTCCTTAGTAAACTTTAGAATGCTTTCCTGACACTCGTGAATCTGTTCTCCTGGTGCCAGCTTTGAGGGATGAACAAATTCACAGTGTTGTTACTGAGCCCTGATGGCTATGATTTACGTCTAGAGACGATCTCAGAGCCTAACACTGTGTTACAGGCTGCTGTGCAGATTTGCACAGGTATAATTCGGCTTTAGGATATAGCATAACAATGAAGCAAGTGTTTCAGGTTCACATATATACAACATTACCCCCACGGCTACTAGTCTAATTTAGCATGACTAAGCGGAATAGTAATCTTAACCTGTAATTTTTACACCTTAAATGTTTACAGACAACCGTGTGCATATGGCTGCAGCTGTAAACATTGATTCTTTTTTTAGCCGAGTTTAGTCGCTACAATAATAAATGACTGTATAGTGGCAGTCTACAGACTTTTTTTATAAAGGTCAAATGTCTTCTGTCGTTAATAATTATTGTTATTTGATATGTTACAATGTTTGCTGTTGTAATCATTCCGTGAAAAATACTGGACTGTTTAACTTACTTGTCATTAATGATATCGTGGCCATTGATTAGATTTCGTCCACTGGGAGCGTAATCCCAATCTTCTTCCCGAATTGCGATGTAGTATGTCCTTGTAACGCACTGAATTAAAGAAAACAAACTAAAGACTGTAAAGCAGAAACACAAGGCTTTAGATGTCATTGTAGGAGGAATGTGTGTTCTTGTATCCAATCTACAGCTGACGATATCCGTGAATAAACACGTAGCACTAACTCTCTTTCACAAGGCGGCAGCTTACAGCTGTAAAATTGAAACTGAAAGTGACATTCAAACGAGCTGCTCCCTGCGCTCTACAGGCCGACAGTTGACGGAACTTTGGGAAACCACCTAACCACCCAGTCTTTTCATGTTTCCACGCCCATAAATATTTCAGTGTGTTTCCTGACCTATAAACATTTATATATGATCCTTAATTTCATTGCTGAATGTTTTGCATCCTGCCTGCTCTCATCGCACGTTTCTGCAGAATGTAAAAATCGGGTCATTCCTACAATTCGGTCCCCAGCACTGATCACTATATTTATTATGTAAAAATGCAGACAATATAAATTCTGTAAATCCCAGTGAAATAGTAGGACACTTTTAAAATGTTAAACATAATGCAGTCTACCCCAAAATTTATTTTTCCCATGTCCCTGGGGTTGTGCTGTCTGTTTTTGTGATGGAAAAATATATAATATATAATCATAAGAATATTTCATTATTTTAATAATGTTTAAAAATATTGCTTAACTCTTCCCTAAACTATATATATTGTATAGTTTATTTTATCACCAATTTTTAAGGGTGTATCGCACTGTCCATTTACTGTACTTATGCCTAAGTACTGTCTCATTAAATGAAGAGCTGTTTTGCATACCAACATAATTTCCTGGAGCTCACATGTTTTCAGAGGGAAACAAATGTAGAAAGTGAGTGGCTATCTCCTCATGTCAATGTCTGTTATTCCTCATTTTATCAGTCTGACATGGTCAACCTCAACATGTCCACCCTGTTTGGAGAAATATGAGAGCAAGCAGAAAGTTTTAATAATTTCATAATAATCATATTAAAAAGCATACAATTATTTGTCTAATTTCACTTTTTTGTCAGATTGGTTTTGCTCACACACTGGATAATGGATAATTTTATGTCAGAAAGTCCACCCTGTTATGGTCCACCCTCTTATGGTCCACCCTGTTACCATCAATGACCTAACAGGGTGGACTTGCACATAACAGGGTGGTCATCATAGTGTATCTATGAAAATATGTTTTATGTAGCTTTATTATTCAATTTAGTTATAATATTACTAGAAATGTTGATATTAAGTATGCATCTCTTAAAATAATGTCCTTAAGTGCTGCTGAGAGACAGAAGCATTACAGGGAATGTTGGGATTCTGATCCTGAAAGGAGGATGAAATACCCACAAAAAGAGAGAGAGATAAATGGTGGAGAGACAGGCAGACAAGCAGGAAGAAGACAATAGCTGAAGTCAATGTCATGGTAAAATGCACCACAATGGATATAATAAATACTTCTGGCCGAGTCCATGAAAGAATATCAACTGGTCATCAACGACCATGTACTCTGCCTAATGCAAAAGCCACACCCTTTGAACAAATGGTTATTTCAACTTGAAATCACATGGAAGTATGTAGATTACCTGTTTGAAAAAATAAGATTTGATTTTTCCCATATCATATTGTCTGTATTTAATTGCTGATTTTTTCATGATGAAGGCACAATACATTGTTCATATAGTGCCATATACTGGACCGTTGTGAATTTTTTTTTCATTTATTGTATAGGCAACCAGTATTGGCAAAGTTCATCTCATTGGCAAAGTTTATGTTACAAGAATTTTTTTAAACAACCTTTAATAGCATAATTTATTACTCATCGTATATATGGCCTGGGGCAATGGCCGTAATTTGTACCATGAAAAACCTTTCCGCACGTATCGTGCACCAGAGCCTTACCGTGCTAAAGACTATCTGCATTCAGTGGACTATAAAAAGTTGTACATTAATAAAATAAATAAATGTATTATCGTTGAGCAGAATGTCTGCCATTGGAAAACAGGCATGACACATAATGGTGACCTGAATGACCTCTGCATTTTGTTAATGGCAGAACATAACCTTGAAAAAGGTCAAAATGGTGATAATGCTACTAGCCTGTACAGGCAGCTGAGGCCCTTGGTAAGAGCACACTTTTAGTAGTTTAGTTTTGTTATAGTTTGTCAGTCTGATCCTGATATGCCTCATGTACAGTATTCAAGACCGCTCCCCCACATTGTCGAGAAATGATTCAGATTGTGTTTCCTAAAAGGTTCATACTTTTTTTGATTCTACATTCTGCATATTTTTGTACATCTTGTATCTTTTGTAATATAAATATTTTTACTATATTACTACAGTACATCATTATGCACCATGACTGTAAAAAAAGATACATATGTGCCAACACAGACATTTTAATAAAACAAATATTTTCATTAAAACAGACTTTTTCACTTCAAAACATTTATGTGAACTAAGCCACATAATTTTTATATCTAAAATAACCTTTTCAATTTGAGATGAACATTTGATTTTACTGATATCAAGCAATCTAATTTCGTAAAAACAACTCCGTTGTAAAACACTAAATCCATTGAGTAGTATTTTGAGTGCTACAAACCTGTTATACTCACATTGAATATTTTTGTCAGCAGCAAGAAAGCACAACATGTGCAATAATAACATGAAAAGCACAAGCTGTGCATTAATAACAATTTGTGGCACATTTTGTCGTCACATGCTGTCACATTTGTGATAAGAACTGGGAAAAAAACACAAAGTGTTTAACAAAACAACAACATAACACAGAAAGCACAATATGTGCAATCCAAACTTCTAAAACTGTGACGGGCAGGGAGTGCGAACTAAAAAGGAAGCAATCACACCAAGTCTCATGGAAAAAGGAGGGTTTAATGAATAACGTCCACAAACCAAAGACCCGCGACATGATCCGAATTAAGGATATAATAACCAGCAGTCAGCTGGTACAAAGACAAGACATATATAGACAGACAAACGACCATCAGGTGAAGGGGATCATAGGCCCCGCCCACCTGAGGGACGAACACAACACAATAACAACAGAGACTGCCGCTGTGGACAGGGGCAACCGGCGGGGGGGGGGGGCTCATATCGTGACAGAAAATATTAATAAGGAAGTTATAATTTATTTAAATCCATGGTTCCCTTGTCCATACAATGCACACAGAATAAGTAGCGATGTAGAAAAATATGGGTCTGTAGTGGAAGCATTATTTGATATATGATATTAGTCTATCGAGATATGCTACCCATGGAAAATATCAATAAGGAAGTTATAATGGATTTAAATCCATGCTTCCCTTGTCCATACAGTGCACGTACTTGATTTTGTAATTAAAATGCATCATAATACTGAGTTAGGCTATATTTTATGGGAAACACACAACTGCAAGTGTAAACCGATAAGGTAGCATTTCTCAATGGAGTAACACAGATCGATAAAGTCTACTGACAATTACCGCTACAGTAGCATTTTTTTCGACAAAGCAGCACAATTCGACAGAACACTGGTAATGGCTCCGTCCAAAATGCCGTACTTCCCTCCTATTCAGTACGCCAAAGCAGTATGCGATAACAGGTAGTATGTCCGAATACACAGTATGCATTAAACAGTAAGCGAAAAGTGGATGTTTTGAGTAGCATGTTTTGTTTGTGTAGCCATGTGCGTTTGTAGTCCCTCCTTGTATTTTGTAACAGCCCGCTCGTTATTGTAATCATATGTTGCTCGTTTGGTCTTGTCTATTTAAACCCTGTGTTTGATCTTTTGTGTTGCTGATCATTGTTTCACTTATGTACTTTCATGTTCATATTATCTTGTTAAATTATGGTTAGTGTGTTTGTGTTGAGTATGTATTTGCATGTTGGTATTGTTTCATGTTCTGATTCCCTAATGGATTTGACCCAAGCCTGTCTTTACGACCCTTCTTATGGAATTGCCTTTAATAAATCTCGCTCCTCTCAGCCTTCGTGACCTCCTTATCGCTCCATGATGCAGCAGGCATTACAGTATCAATATAAGCACTACATGATTTTTAGGCTCACAGTCTGAAGTGCTGCAAAAAAAGTTATGTGTTTCACTTCTGTTTTCTTGTGTGAAATGTTGGTAACAGTGAAAAAGGGGAAGTTTGTGCTAATGCTGTTCTTATGTGCAAAAATACAGAGCTCTCACTTATGTACTTCACTAAAACATTTTTATAAGTATGTTTTGGTGCTACATATGTTTTGGTGCTGCATTCACCTGTAATGTTTGTGTGTGTATGTACAATTAATTAACGTCGAATCATTTAGCAGCTAAGTTAACATTATTGACCTGTGCACTAGCCCCAACACGTTTTGCATTGAGGTGGTAACGAATTCGTTACGTTAATGAGCAGTTGGACAGGTGTATACACTTAATAAAGTGGCTGGTGAGTGTACATACACACACAAACATTACAGATTAATGCAGCACAAAAAATATGTAGAGATATAAAAAAATTGAAGTACATAAGTGAGAGCTCTGTATTTTTGCACATAAGAACAGCATTAGCACAAACTTCCCCTTTTTCACTGTTACCAAAATTTCACACAAGAATACAGAAGTGAAACACAAAGAACTTTTTTTGCAGCACTTCAGATTGTGAGCCTAAAATCATGTAATGCTTATATTGATACTGTAATGGCAAAAGTGGGGCTTTTGGGAGATCTAATCAAATGAACCAATTTTTTCGGAAAATGATTCGATCTTGTCAGACGTTAGTGACATCTGTTGGGCAACCAGGGCCTAAATCCACAACCTTTTCTTAACAGAAACAGAAGTAATGTTTCTTTATGAAAAATGACATGAAATATTCCCCCATAGCATATTGAGTCCCTAAATAATTTTAGTCATGAAAGCATATCATTTTGCAGAGAACAGGGTTGTTTTAATGATGTCATTAAGATGTATTTTTCATTATGATACACTGTTAGTCAGTGGATTGAAATAGCTGACATTATTCATTTTACATTGCAAGGTCGGGAAATGCTTGTGTAATACTTTATTTATTAAACATTACAAGTAATCAGTTGTTTTTATTTAAAAACATGATCTGTTCCACAGTGTTTGGATTAAGACGGTTTCTTCTCTTGCTCAGAATTTCTCCATGTGAAAGCAAGCACTGTGGAAAGCAAGCATAGTTCTGAGATCAGAGAGCAGAAAAATGTATAAGCATTTGGGAGACCAAACATTCTGATCTCAGACCAGCTGCTTGAACTTAAGTGCGGACTAAAACGCGCAAAAAGAATCGAAACGTTTCGAAACTGCGTGACTTGACGAAACCCGCTTTTGGAACGGTCACGTGGCTTTCCCCTTTTGATACGGACCTCGAAACAGTGGCTCTGTTCGAAATAGCCTACTACATACTACTGGCGTACTGCTTGGGCCCCAAATCAGTATGCAGTATGCGAATAAAAAGTTTTTTTCCAGTACGCGAAACATCCCCGGATGACATACTACTTCCGCAAAATATTCCAGTAAGCGAACAGAGCTATCTTCGTGGTGTACTGCATCCCATCATGCAACGCGGCCACTCTCATACCCTCCGTAAAAAAACATGGCGGATAATGCAGAGCAAGAGTGTGAGCATAAATGTAAGTATATTTTTCATAAATATCTGCTAGAGAATAAATTTTCTACTGCTCACTGTTTTAAAATGAGAAAATGCACTAAACAACAGGAAGGTAATAATCAATCCTTATTTATCTAGTTAGTTAATGTTATCTTAGCAGCCTCTAAATATAGCTTTGAAATCTGTTAGCTAAATTCCCTAACAGACACTATTGTAAAATTAATAATCTGTATTCATATGTGTAATCATTTTATTTTAAGATACGGTCCTACATTTTGAGACAGCGCTAATCTCTGGTGGCTATACGTTCACGTATCCCCGTAGTATGCTTTACTTTTGTCGCATACTGGAAACTGTACTGGATACTACTACAAGGACCAGTATGCAGGATCCAGTATATACCGAGTGCAGTATGCAGTATGCCGTATGCAGTAGGCTATTTCGAACAGAGCCAGTGTTTCGGAACACCGTGATTCAAATGAATCGATTCCGCGTTTCGAGTTTGACATCACTAGTGGAAGTGCTCCTGCTCTTACTTGGAACTCCTTCCTGCATAAAGTGCAAATAACAAATATATATATATATATATATATATATATATATATATATATATATATATATATATAAGGGGTGGTACTTGATTAAAAAAAATTATGTAATTAATTAATCGAAATTAATCACATTTCAATATTTAACATGATAAATATTAATTTAAGTTTAGATGATGAATGAATCAATGAACATAAGCTTAAACTTTAAAATCTTGTTTATTTTCCTCACCAGTCTACTACACAGAACAATAGGTGAGTGCAGAAAACACAGAGCAAACAGTTTTCAGAACACTGGAAATTCGGACCAAAAATGCCAAAGTACTGATTGACTTCAGCTGCTATCTGAATGTGAACCCCGATATGCGGTCGAGTGTTGACTGGCGAACGTTTGCTAGTACTAGGAATACTATCACATTTAGCAGCTACATTAACATTACTGACCTGCGCGCTAGTCCCAACACGTTTTGCGTTGAGGTGGTAACGAGAGGTGGAAGTGCTCCTGTGATAAACAAACTCCTTCCTGCATAGAGTGCAAATAACAAAATTTTTGTTTGTACTTCTATCTGGAAGTTTTTGTATGTAAATTTCCCATCCACCAGCGTAGCCTCTTCCGTCAGCTCCATCATGCTCATCACATTGTGCGTCGATATAATCTGTATGCCTGGAACTCGTGCACTGAGAAACGTTCCACGGTGTAAAAGTGTGATTAAAATTCGTTACATTTTTATTTCGTTATTTTACCTGTAATTATTTACTCTAAATGAACGCGTTACAGTCACAAACCTAATATAGATTTAGATATAGATACAGTTCAAATGTGTATTTACCTTATTAGCAGCGGCGTTGTACAGGGGGGAAAAGTCAGACTGATTCACAGGGTCCAGCCCATAGGGGAGCACTCTGAGGGCCCCAAAGGGACATTTTCTTTCGTGTTTTAAAAATTATTTTTTAAATAATGTCAATATATGTTGGTATTTTTATGCAAATCCAATGTTCTCTGGAAATCCATCTGTTGAAATGTATATACCAGCCTGCAAATGGTCTATAATCTATATCAGACACCCCCATTATCAGTTCGCATTGGTTTAGTCTGCCCTCACGCGGACTTTTGATTGTACATGAGCAATAAATTTCATTCACTTCATTTTTAGGCAATAAACGCAGGATCCTGCTCTTAGCTGTGAAAGATGTCGTCAAAAAAATATCGGGCTTTCAGAAAAGAAAAGAAAGGCAAGAGAGACAGAGGAAACAAGATGAAGGAAAGCAATTGCTGACTGATTTCTTTCCCAAGAAAAGTGAGCCCAAATGTAAAAATTAGAGCCTACAGTAACTGGTTATCCCATTCCCATTCCGTTGCATACCACTGATAGCAGCCGAAGTCAAATAATTAAAAAATAATCTTTCATTTTGTTGGCTACCACATAATTGTGATATAGAAGCCATATTTGTCTTAAATGTATTTATCTTCATAATAGGCCCTAACTATTAGCCTATACAAGTGTCCCAAAAGCCTAACATAGGGTTGATGTTGGATCAAATATTTGTCCAAATGTTAGCAAAGCTAATTTGTAAAATGAATCCCACTCAGTTTCAGAAAATGTCACAGCAGGTGCAAGTGGTGTCAACTTGAGAGAAGGTGAGCCTATTTTCACTATAATGTAATCTTCAGGAAAAGCACACGATAAACCAATGTTTCCATGGTACTGGTTGTTCCTGGGGCCCCAAAAATGTTGCTATGCCCCTGCTTGTTAGAGACAAAGTAGTGTTGAAATTTGTGTCCCTGGCGTCCACGGGACCGCCCATAGGTGTGGGTCCGAGGCGTCACATCTATGCTGGGCCTCCGGGGCGGAGTTGCCCCTTGGGGGAGGGCTCTGTCACGGTCAGCCTCGGACCCCTCCCTGTGGGCGTGTGTTCATGTTGTAGACGTCCTTATGTGTATTTCCGTGGGAGTGTGTTAGTGTGAGTGTGTTCATGGTCTGGTGGTTAGGGAACCAGTCTTGTGACCGGAGGGTCGTGGGTTCGATTCCCAGCCTCATTCGTCGCACCTGTAGCTTGTTTCGTCCTCACAAGGGCTATTTAATGTGTGCTTGTGCAGTGTCCTGTGCTCGTCTTTGTTAGAGTCACTGTTGTGAATGTTAAATGTTTTATGTCAGCGCTCAATACCGCTTCTTGTGAAAACAACGTCAAATAAAGTGTGTAGCGGCATCTCTGTCCGGATCGCTCGTCTGTGCATCCAAATCCGTCGCTCCACCGTGACAGAAAGACGAGCCTCGTGGGTGACGTGGCCGGAGCAGGGGGTTCGCCACGCAAAGGCCAGCAATCTCCGACAGCACCTCGGAAGAAGGTGGACCGTGCCACCCAGTGCCAGGAGCCGGTGAAGGCGCCTGTTCCCCCGGCGGCGGGGAGGAAACCCCCAGAAGCCGCGAAAGGAGGGGGAGGTAGACCGGCAAACCCCAGCAGGTTCCCCACGTTCACGGGGAAACAGGCAGGGAAGCCTGGTTCCTTATTCCCTCTGCTTCCTCCCTTATTCCCCCAGTTCCCTTCCGTATTACCTCAGCTCCAGATCCCAGTGTTATTGTCTATCCCAGTGTTAATCCCAAATCCCCTTCTTCCTTTTGTGCCCATGGTAGTTAATGTGCCGGTGTGTGTCTTTGTGTCTGTGTCGTTGCCGTTACTGTCTAACGTGTTTTCCCCTGTTTTCCCAGGGAGATTGGTCTGAGGTGCGTGGCAGTGATGTCCCCCCCCCGGGGGTGACGACGTCCGGAATCAGATGTCCCTGGCATCCACGGGACCGCCCATAGGTGTGGGTCCGAGGCGTCACATCTACGCTGGGCCTCCGGGGCGGAGTTGCCCCTTGGGGGACCCCTCCCTGTGGGCGTGTGTTCATGTTGTAGATGTCCTTATGTGTATTTCCGTGGGAGTGTGTTAGTGTGAGTGTGTTCATTCGTCGCACCTGTAGCTCGTTTCGTCCTCACAAGGGGTTGGTGTTGTTCGTCTATTTAATGTGTGCTTGCGCAGTGTCCCGTGTTCGTCTTTGTTAGAGTCACCGTAGTGGAGTTGTGAATGTTAAATGTTTTATGTCAGCGCTCAATAGCGCTTCTTGTGAAAACAACGTCAAATAAAGTGTGTACATCTCTGTCCGGATCGCTCGTCTGTGCATCCAAATCCGTCGCTCCACCGTGACAATTTGTTTTCTGCATTCAGTAATCCTGGGAGCTTGCCCTTGAAAAATGTATTGAGCTCTCTTACTCTCTGAGGTAATGATTAAACTAATACTAGCATTGACATAATGACAGAAAATACATTATTAAGGCTCAGACCATGTCCAAGCAATATCACATATCAATAAAATCTTCAGAACTGATGCAGATGAGAACTCTAACATAAGTCTTACTCACTAGAGTAAAAGTCATACTGACGCTCAAGGACAGAAAGCCTTTATTGATCTCTGAGGCAGGAACAAACTACTGTGACCGTAAGGGCACTGCACACTATAACATCACTTTATTTGTTTTGTACACATTCAGAACAACTCTCCTAAGTGGACCCAGAATACTAACAGATTATTTAAGGATTTAGATTGAAAAACAGTCCTTTGATGTACACGTAACAATGTAAAATCTGTAGGATTAAAGGATCATCACATCAATTATTCACCCTCAAGTTCAGGAAATAAGCAGGTAAGTTTTCATTTATGCAGAGACTAATGTTGTCTGTCCTTCCGCATTGTAAGCCAATTATTTCATACCACGAATCTAGTGTAAACCACTATTAACTTACAAATATTAATTTAGTTATGAAATATATATAGTTTTCTGATTGAGAGTGTACACTTTTATTCTTCTTTTGTGTTGCACCATGGTCCTTGAGGAACATTGATTCATTTCACCATATACTATACTGAGAATACAAAGATTGGGGATAAATAGGGAATTTTGCAAGATGACAAATAGGATACATTAAAGTTGCCATTGAATGTTTATTTCACAAACCTGATGTGTTTTTCCACAGGTGATCATGTGTACAGGAAGGTGGGCAAAGTGCACAGGAGACCTGCTGTTCCCACTGGCTCTGTGTTGCATTGTAGCCAACATCCTTCTGTTTTTCCCCAGTGGAAAGGTGTGGGCTACAAAGGAGATCACAGATGGCATCTGGTACTTCCCTGGAATCATTGGAGGAGGAATACTGGTGAGCTTATGTTAAGTCAAGCCACATTGTCAATTGTGATTTTCACCCCAATCGAAATTTGTCCTCCGCATTTACCCATCTGTGCAGTCAGAACACACACACACACTAGTGATAACTAGGGGGCTGTGGTGCACACGTGCCCAGAGCGGTGGGCAGCCCTAGCCCGGCGCCTGGGGAGCAGTTGGGGTTAGGTGCCTTGCTCAAGGGCACCTCAGTCATGGCCTCAGGCCTGGGAATGTGTGGGCTCAGAATCAAAAAGTTGATATCTATGGTTATAAAACCAGCTGTAATTTACTGATTGAGTATACCATTCCATATTTACCATATACATATGGAATTTATATACCATATGTGCTTTTATGCAGTTGTTTAATGTGCTGCTTTATCTAATTGGACTGAATTTCTGTAAGTCCTTATTTCTGTAGTACAGAAACATTTACCTCCAAATTATCTAGTTTTCTGATGAATGAAAGCAGTCACCAGCATAAACTGATCACACATTTTCTATTTCAGGCGGTACATTATCCTTGAGAAATATTTATGGAATTCAGTTGACCTCCATATAAACACTTTTATTCAAGTAGATATGGAACATTTACTTTATTTCTATATGTTTAAATTAGAAGAATTTAAGTAGCAGATTTAGCAGACAAAGACTGAGGACGATATTATACCCTTATAATTCTCAAAATGAGAAAATGTAGATAAATACAACAGAAAGATGTTTTCACTTCTGTCTCACCATGAAAATAATGAGCAATGACCAAAAATCCAAATGTTTTACAGAAATGGTCAATTTATAAGCAAATGAAAAAAATCTGATTTTTTTTGCTATATATAAAATTATAATTTCACAGGTGCTCTTACCTGTTTCTTTAATGAGAGCAGCTGGGACAGAGGGAAGCTGTTTTTCCAACAGATGTGGGGTGAGATGGACTAACATGTCTAGCCTGTATGTATGATTGCTGGTGTATGAGACATACCTTCATTGTGAAAGAAAGGCCTACAGTGTTTCCTACAGTGTTTCAATGAAAGTATGATTTCATTGAACTATTTTATGGGCAGCTAGCTTTCAGGCATTTTAAAGTATATTAAGAACAAATTAAGTATATTAAGTGTTCAAAGAAATTCTAATAAGATATAACAAAATAGTCTTCAAACTATAACCTTTTCAACCATTTAATGTTACAGATGATGATTTCCATGGTGATGTCTGGTTTGGGTCTTGCTGGAACACTGTATTGTATTGTAGTCTCTGTGGACGGGTTGCAGGATGGCCCCCTCTGCGACACAGGAGATGGCGTGTTTATCTACCCCTTCGCCAATCAAACCTTAAAGTAATAGACAGTTGCGCAAACATACACAAACACACCAACACAAATTTTCCTTTAAAAAGGAAATGTATTTCGAGCCTATTCTTAACTCCGGTCTATTTTAATCAAAATACTCAGTCAGATACTGAGTTTTTGAGAAGCTGAAACTGCTCTTCATTAGTAATTTTAGACAAAAATGTTTAAAGAAATCAGTTCAGTGTGACGGGCAGAGAGTGCGAACAAATAAGGAAGCGATCACGCCAAGTCTCAGAGAAAAGGAGGGGTTTAATATATAAAGTGCGCAAACCAAAAACCCGTGCACTTGACCCAGATTAAGGATACAATAGCCAGCCGTCAACTGACACAAAGACAAGGCATATATAGACAGACAAACGACCCTCAGGTGCAGGGGATGATAAGCCCCGCCCACCTGAGGGACGCACAACGCAACAACAACAGGACAACTGCCGCTGTACCGTAGGCGACCGGTAGGGGGAGCCTACCTCACCGTGACAGACCCCCCCACCAAGCCGCACTACGGCCCGATGTGCGGTAAACAGCGGCAGCACAAAAAACAAAAACAGGGGCGGGCGGGAGGGGACACAGCAGGGACCAGCTCCCAGCGGACCCGGAGCTATACAACAAGACACAGACATAGCTTGGGTCCCCCTCACGGGGCGGAACCCTAGGACCGCAGGGAGCGGCTCTCCTCCGTGTCCGGAATCTGCAACACACAACAGAGGTTAGAAAAAAACAGATAAAAGCTCCAGTCACAAATATTTAATACATGCTAGTGTAGTAAAATTTAATTTAAGTGCTCTTGAAACAGATGTGTCTTCAGTCTGGAGCGGAGACCCTGGACCGACCACTGAGGTGCCATCAACCGTCACACAACAGAGGTCGATAACCACGCCCCGTCGGTCACAGGGCCATCACGCCCCTAGCGGATCTTCACCGCTACCCCATTAAGGTGTGCGGGACGGGACGGGGAGCATGGCTCCACGACACGTCCACTGTGCTAGGGGTGTGTACAGCTTACCTCCTGGTGCGGCACAGCCTCCTCACCCCGACCTCCGGACCCCCCCCCTGAATAGTGGAGCTGCACCCCTGCGCTCCGCTAGGGGTCACCCTGGGCTCCTGGGGACCACCCCTCTCGGGGAGGATCATCGCATGGTGGACTCCTCCACCGAACCCAGGGGCACCAGAGACCAAGCCCAGTGCCTCCTCTCATTCTTAGGAGGGCACCACAGGGGCCTCCTGGTCACCCCACCTTCTAGGGGAGGATCTCGGTCCGGAACCTGAGATCCAGATGTCCGGAGGCGCCGCATCTCACCTCCAGGGGCTGCACACAACCCTACGCCACACACACACACATACATACACACATGCCTCATATGCCCTGCACTTTATCTGCCCCTCCTTAGAACCCCGAACCCGGGGAAGGAGAGGGGTCTCCTTCTAGGAAGGAGGGGACACCAATACTGAACCCCGTTACAACGGGGGGGGCCCCTACCGTCTCCGGAGAGCCCTCCAATCCCTGGACAGATAAAACCCCTGGTGAAGCGCCCGCAGCGCGACAGGCACTGACACGGGCCCTTCCCAGGGGTGTGGACGGGGAGCACAGCTCAACCACACGTCCACAGTGCATGGGTGATAGCAGGCTACTCTCCTGGTGCGGCCTACCTCACCATCCTGACTCCCAGACACCCCTGCGTATTGGGGCTGCAACCCTGCGCTCCACTAGGGGACACCCTGGACTCCTGGTGTGAAAACCCCTTACGGGGAGGCTCATCGCAGGGCGGATTCCTCCACCGAACCCAGGAGCTCCAGCGACCAAGCCCAGTGCCTCCTCTCTTAGGAGGGCACCCCAGGGGCTTCCTGGTCACCCCGCACGCTAGGGGGGAGTCTCGGCCCTCCGCCAGAGATCCATGTCCTGGGGTCGCCGCTCTCTGCCCAGGACCTACACAGAACCCTTAAGGCACATAGCATTAACATATAACACGAACGCGCGTGGTCCTGACCCTCTACCCACCCTGTTTCACCGGGGAAGGTAGGGAGCTCCGTCCACGCATGAGGAGACCTACCTGCTCAGGAGACTCCAACGGGTCAGGACCTCCCTCAGGATCCACGCCCTCCGAGCCCCTAACGTGGCTCGGGACCCATCCCATAGCCCCCCCCCAAAATTTTCTAAGGAGAGGCCCGGGGGGAATTACATACGACAAATTCACGCTGCACTCTAGGACAAAACAAACACGCACGACAAAACAAACGGACACGCTTTCACTCTTGCATGCTCCAGTCCAACGTCACTACATACATGTACATACATAGACAAGTGGCGACGAACGAGCACTCAACTCCAGTCCAGTCGCCACACACACACTTTAAACATGTACATAGACACGACAAACAACGAAGGACGAGCATATGGCAAGAAAGCGCCGCCTCTATAGAGAGCACTTACGGCACTCGCATTTAAACATCGCCGGGCTAAACGGTGATTTAAACACACACAGCAACAAGCACACACGGCGGAAAATGCGACACACAACCAGGCTCAATCTCAGCAAACATTTAAACAACAAAATTTCACACGGACAAACACTTACCACGAGACATGACCACAAACGAAGGAGAAAGTAAAGGAGACTGGCGGCTTCCTGAAAGGTGGCTGGCTATTCTGTGACGGGCAGAGAGTGCGAACAAATAAGGAAGCGATCACGCCAAGTCTCAGAGAAAAGGAGGGGTTTAATATATAAAGTGCGCAAACCAAAAACCCGTGCACTTGACCCAGATTAAGGATACAATAGCCAGCCGTCAACTGACACAAAGACAAGGCATATATAGACAGAGAAACGACCCTCAGGTGCAGGGGATGATAAGCCCCGCCCACCTGAGGGACGCACACAACGCAACAACAACAGGACAACTGCCGCTGTACCGTAGGCGACCGGTAGGGGGAGCCTACCTCACCGTGACATTCAGATGTTGATCAAACCTGCAGAATAATTTGAGGAAAATGAATTCACATTGGCTTAGAAATTTCAGTATAGAAAAAAGTGAAGAAAATGCTTCAAACCATAAATTAGACAAAGGGGAAATTAAAAGCGAAACTAACACTAAGTATGTTTTTTCTTCTTTCAGTGAGAGTTACTTGTTTAAGCAGGAATTCTGGGAGATGTGTGAACAGCCAGAAAACGTGGTTCTATGGAACGTGGTTTTGTTTTCAGTTTTACTGGGTGTGGGAACCCTGGAGGCAGTGCTCTCCCTGACACAGGTGGCCAATGGTCTTGTGGGCTGTCTTTGTGGAACCTGCATGAACCACAGACAGGTATGCTACATAATTTTCTGCAGTACCAGTGAGAGAACACTAATCGTTTTATCTTCTGCAGTAAGAGAAGGTTGAATGTTGCCTCTACTAATGACAATGTGAAAACAACTTTGTGAAATAAGAAAAAAAAGAACAAAACAGCACTCCAGTTTTATGTTTTGTTACAGGCTTCTGTGGATTAACTGTTCTTCATATTTGAGCACTGAAAGTTCCTGAGACCTATGGAATTTGCTCTGCTATTAGTGCAGGAAGACCAAACAAGATCATTATCATTTTCCACACTATGACCTCAGGACTGGATTCACAAAAAAAAACTGTAAACCAAATCAGCAGTATGTGAAAATTTTTTAATCTGAAAACTGTAGTGTGAGAAAGTAAATTTACTTTGAATTTCATTGTTTGACCAGCATTTTCCTTTAAACATTATTTTCACAGAATTTTTATTCCTCCTCCTGCCACTTTTACAACAACCACATTTTGCACATAGTGCAACACCTGTGTGGTATGCACGGTGCACTGGACTAGCAAACATGATGTTCTATCATATTATGATGTTCTATCGGCAGTACTTCGTGCCTAGGAATTAGCCAAATAATAATAATTCATTTTATTTGATGGCGCCTTTCTAACACTCAAGGTCACCTTACATAATCTAAAATATAAAATGACAATAATAATAATGAATAAAACAGCAAAACAGAGAGATAGTATTCAACACATAAAATGGATAAAATGAACAGATCAATTGGAGTCAGATGTTATAGGCAACTCTAAATGAATGGAGGATGGGTTCCCTTTTGAGTCTTGGTCCTCCCAAGGTTTCTTCCTATATCCCCGCCATCTTAGGGAGTTTTTCCTTGCCACTGTCGCCTATGGCTTGCTCATTAGGGATCTGGACCCATGCAATTTGTAAAGCTGCTTTGTGACAACATGTGTTGTAAAAAGCGCTATATAAATAAATTTGAATTGAATTGAATTAAATAGGTAAGTTTTGAGACCCGACTTAAAATGTGAAATGGAGTCAGAATTCCTTATGGGAGCATCCCATAACCTAGGGGCAGAGATACTAAAAGCTCTACTTCCCATGGTGCTGAGGCGTATAGTGGGGACAGACAGGTGAATGGAGGCAGATGATCTCAGTGATTGTGAGTGAGAGGTGATATTAATAAGGTCTGATATATATGGAGGGGCAAGGTTGAGAATTGCCTTGAAAGTGAGTAGTAAAATTTTGTAGATGATGCGTTGCCTAACCGGGAGCCAGTGCAGCAGATGTAAAACAGGAGTGATATGATGAAATGAAGGAGTTCTTGTAATGATATGTGCAGCTAAGTTTTGAACCATTTGAAATTGGTGTAATGATTTAAGAGGAAGACCAAAAAGAAGAGAATTACGATAATCCAAGTGGGAAGACTGCGAACCAGAATAGCAGTAGCATGAGAGGGAAGAGCAGGGCGGAGACGAGTGATGTTTCTGAGGTGGAAGTAAGCAGATCGACAGAGAGACAGAGCAATCGATAGTGAGAGAAAAACTGTTTGCTTTGGAGAGATTGGATTTGATGCCAACAAGGAGAACCTCAATCAATCAATCAAAATGTATTTATATAGCGCTTATTACAATGGTTGTTGTCACAAAGCAGCTTTACAAGTGTCAGAGTCCAAGCCCCCAGTGAGCAAGCCAAGGGCAACAGTGGCAGAGATAAACCCCTAAGCCCCCAAGACTGAGCAAAACCATAACAACAATTAAGAAATACATAAACAAAGAAAAGATAGGAATGATAATTCTCATCTTTGTGTGTATTTATATACATGAGTTCTGTAAGTAATTCCTATTCAGTCCTAGAGTCAAGTCAAGTCAAGTCAATTTTATTTATATAACGCTTTTTACAACACATGTTGTCTCAAAGCAGAGGTCCAGATCCCTAATGAGCAAGCCAAAGGCGACAGTGGCAAGGAAAAACTCCTTAAGATGGCGGGGAACCTTGGGAGGACAAGACTCCCCCTCCATTGGGCGGCCCGTTAGCACCAGTCCGTATTTGTGGACAAAAGGTGGTTCTACAGTTGTAGCATAAGGTTCTTGTTCCCCGGCCAAGTAGTCACAGTCCCTTTGGTGCAGATGGTGAGCCTCAGGTAGGAGCCAGCATCAGCACATCCTCTTGCGGCAATGGCACATCCAAGCCCGGCATCAGTACATCCACCGGCAAGCCAGACCATCTCCCAGGTGCTTGTAGGTGCTTGCATGCAGTCGTCTTGGGTAGAAGCATGCAAAAAGATGGACAATACAGACTGAGTGTGTGGATGTCAATTTAACCACCATTGATTCAAATGTACATAGCTCATGTGCTCGTGATTAGCATGTTGTTCCGGCAGGCTAATCTATAGCAGCATAACTAAAGGGAGGGGTTCAGAGGTGACCACAGTCATGAGGGCTCACTGAGACATTGCTTTCCAGTCAAGTCATTGTCACAACTAGAGTGATGCCATGGCACAGCTGGATGACAGCATCAACATCTCAGATTACCAGAAATCTCAGTGTCTGGGGGCCCCCGAGCCTTTCTAGGGGAATATTAACTGAAGCCTTGATTAAATAGGTGAGTCTTAAGTCTAGATTTAAAGATTGGAACTGTGTCAGAATCTCAGATTGGAGCTGGAAGGCTATTCAATAATGGAGGGGCTTTAAAGGAGAAAGCTCTGCCTCCGGCTGTAGTCTTACAAATTTTTGGAACTAGGAGAAATCCAGCATTTTGGGAGCGTAAAGGGCGAGATGGGTTGTAGTAAGCAATGAGTTCACTCAGATATTGTGGGGCAAGACCATTTAACGCCTTATAGGTTAAGAGAAGAATTTTAAATTCAATTCGATATTTAATCGGAAGCCAATGTAATGCCGCAAGAGTGGGACTAATATGATCGAATTTTCTAGCCTTACTTAGGACTCTAGCTGCAGCATTTTGTACAAGTTGTAGCTTCTTTATGGACTGTTTAGAGAATCCAATTAGAAGACCATTACAGTAGTCCAATCTTGATGAGACAAAAGCATGGACCAGCTTCTCTGCATCAGCTAATGAAAGTAAGTGTCTCAGCTTGGCGATATTACGTAAATGGAAAAAGGCAGCCTTAGTGACATTGCATATATGTGTGTCAAATGAAAGATCCGAATCAATAGTGACACCTAAGCTTTTTGCGGTAGACTTAGGTGTTACTGAAAACCCATCTAGGGTAAGGGGAATATCAGCCCTTAGTCTTATCAGAATTTAGTTGAAGAAAATTAGACGCCATCCAGATCTAGAGTTCTTGATGGTTGGTAATAGTAGTCCAGGACCACAGAGATACAGCCATAGCAGGGGAGAATTCGGGGTGGAGAGAGGGTCCAGGGCAGTGGGTTGATCCTTCATCCCCAGCTGGTTAGACAGTGCAGGAGGTGGATGGCCCAGGGTGGATATCAGGAAAGGCTTGTGCAGAACCAGAAGGTAACAGAGCTAAAAGGGCAGAACCAGAAGGTAACAGAGACTTGCGAGACATTGGCATCCATCCACTATACCGTCAACAAACTTGAGTGAACACGTGCAGTGACAGGACGACAGCACCAGCGCCCCATTCAACCATAAAACCCTTAGCCTATGAACCCCTGGATCTGTACCTTAAGGGGGCACGTTAATTACCAAACACTAAACTAAATAAGTACGTTTTCAACCTAGACTTAAAGATTGAGACTGTGTCAGAGTCCCGGACACATTCTGGAAGGTTATTCCATAGTTGGGGGGCCTTATAAGAAAAGGCTCTTCCTCTTGCTGTTACCTTATTAATTGTTGGAACTAATAAGAGGCCAGCACCCTGTGAACTTAGTGGATGTGGGGGTTCATAATAGGATACAAGTTCCTGGAGGTAATCAGGAGCAAGGCAGTGCAGTGATTTATAAGTCAGTAGAAGTTTTTAAACTTAAAATTTTAAAATCGGAATTTAACTGGGAGCCAATGCAGGGCTGATAGGACTGGCCTGATATGATCAAATTTTCTAGTTGTAGTCAGAACTCTGGATGCGGCATTTTGAACTATTTGAAGTTTATTTAGATTCCTATATGAGCATCCTGACAGTAATGAGTTACAGTAGTCCAATCTGGAGCTAACAAATGTGTGTACCAATTTTTCTGCATCATGCTGTGATAATGCATTTCTTAGCTTGTCAATGTTGCGGATATGTAGAAAAGCTATCCTAGTAGTATTATCTATGTATTTATCAAATGATAGATCAGAGTCGAGTATGACGCCGAGATTTTTGGCTACTGAGCCAGGTGTAATGGTGTAGTCTGCGAGATTTAGCATTAGATCTGGTATTTTCTGTCTTGCGGCCTTTGGGCCCAGAAGGAGAACCTCTGTTTTGTCACCATTAAGCTGCAGGAAGTTTAGCGACATCCAGCATTTAACATCTCTTACGCAGGCCTCAATTTTTGACACCATGTTTGTTTATAACTATGCCCAATGATAGCATGTATAATGTAAATAATAGTGGTACCTTGCGGGACTCCATATTTCACTTTTGTGTGTTTGGAGGGAATATTATTAAGCTCTACAAACTGATAGCGATTAGTTAAGTAGGAATTGAACCATGAAAGGGCTGTGCCTGAGATTCCAACCCAGTTCTCTAAAGGTTCTAGCAAGATCCTGTGATCTATTGTGTTGAAAGCTGCACTAAGATCGAGAAGCACTAGTAGAGATACATAGCCTTGATCTGAGGCAAGAAGGAGATCATTTGTTACTTTAATTAGTGCTGTTTCAGTACTGTAGTGGGGCTTAAAGTGGGGCTTATATCCAGATTGGAACTTTTCAAATATGTGATTCCTATGAAGATATAAGCATAATTGCTGGGCTACAGCATTTTCTATGATCTTGGATATATTGGAGGTTTATTCTCCATCATAAGCAACAGAAACACTCAGGCCAATAGTAGCAGCAAAAGATGAATACGGCGGTACTCTATGAGGTCTCTCAGAGAATCCAGCGAAGGGGAGGGATTTCCAGAAGTGAAGCGCAGTCAATGTGCAGCACTGAAGAATAAGACCTGTGGGCTTATAACAGTGCTGGGTGATTGTGCGCAGGAGTTAGTAGTGCAGCGATTGTGATTGAGAGAGTGGTGTTGGATAAGGGGGCGTACACGAGGATGAGGTGGGTGTGTGCATGTGTAACCTGGTCCCTGTGCGCACCCTCTGGTGGCTTCCCCGTCGGGCCACCGTGACAAGACTGAAGACAATTAAAATAATTAAGATCGTGGATACAAACAGATTAAATACAGTACGAAAAACAGCCAACACAGTAAAACCAGTAAAATCAAATTTCTCGTTTGGTTAAAAGCCAAGGAATAAAAATGTGCTTTAAGATTAAATTTAAAAATAGACAATGTTGGCGACTGTCTAACATGTAATGGCAATGTGTTCCATAATGTCGGAGCAGCAATGGAAAATGCTCTGTCCCCTCTGAGCTTCTGCTTAGCTTTCTTTGTATGGAGGAGCATCTGGTCAGATGACCAAACATCTCGGACAGGAGAATATGGACAGAGCATTTCCGCTAGATAAAGTGGAGCAAGGCCATTTAAGGATTTATAAACAAATAAAAGAACCTTAAAATGAATTCCAGTGGAGTGAAGCCAGGACAGGAGTAATGTGCTCTCTTTTGCACATTCCAGTCAAGAGACGTGCAGCAGCGTTTTGAACTAGCTGGAGACGGGAAAGAGAGGACTGACTGACTCCAAAGTAGAGTGAGTTACAGTAGTCTAGCGGAGATGTAATAAAGGCATGTATCACTGTCTCACAAAGTGCTTCCTAGAAAGAAAAGGTTTTACTTTTGCCAGTTTTCTTAGGTAAAGGAACCTAGACTTCATTACCGCACCAATTTGGCTTTCTAATTTAAACTCACTGTCCATTCCAGATTTCTGACGCATGGCTTTATATATGTGGCCAAAGGGCCAAAATCATCCTTGGAGGCTTCACAAAAGCTACTGGGTCTTAGTACTAAAACTTCAGTCTTCTTTTCATTAAAGTTTAAGAAATGTAGGACCATCCAGCTTTAACATCTTCAAGACATGTAAGAATAGGTGTCAGTGAAAATCCACCATTGCACTTCAGTGGCACATAAATCTGGGTGTCATCAGCATAGCAGTGGAAGGAAATTCTATGCTTTCTAAAGATGGATCCCAATGGTAGCAGGTAAATTGAGAAGAGCAGAATTATTTTCTGCAATTCTGATTGTGGGAGTGGATGAAAAGCTTCAAGCGTTTCTCCTAATGCCAAATTTAGTTCAATGTCAACCAAACCAGATTAAGTTAAGTCAGCCACATTGTCAATTGTGATTTTCACCCCAATCGAAATTTGTCCTCCGCATTTTACCCATCTGTGCAGTCAGAACACACACTAGTGATCACTAGGGGGCTGTGGTGCACACGTGCCCAGAGCGGTGGGCAGCCCTAGCCCAGCGCCCGGGGAGCAGTTGGGGTTAGGTGCCTTGCTCAAGGGCACCTCAGTCATGGCCTCAGGCCTGGGAATCGAACCCACGACCCTCCGGTTCCCTAACCACCAGACCATGACTGCCCAGATGACAGACCAGTTGGATTACATATAAAAGGTTTTTATATATTTGTCTAATATTCTCCATTTTATTATCAAAGAAATCCATAAAGACATTACTAGTTAGGTTTCCTGGAAACATATTTGTTTGAGTAGAGCTGATCTGCAGGTGTTCTCTAAGCAGTCGGTTAGACTATCTAACTCCTTTGTATCTGATGGCAGTAGGCTGAAGTAGTTACATCTGGGAGGGTTTCAATAAACAGTGTTGCGGTTGATGGATTTATCGAGCGCTTTATACATTGCCGAGGAGACGAGCAGGTATTGAGTTTAAGATGTAGCTCGAATGAGACCAGATAGTGGTCGGAGATTGACGCGGTTTGCGGGAGCGTATTTATGTTATAAAAATAAAATCTAGGATATGATTACAATAATGAGGAGGTTCTGTTACATTTTGTGTAATGCCGACAGAGTTCAATATTGAAGTAAAGGCCTTTTTCAGCGGACCCTCCGCCTTATCAAAAATGCATGTTGCTTTGCTTTAATCATCACCACTAGGTAGGTACTAGCACGCGTATTAGCTACCAAAACAGTCTAGTGACACATCGAGCTAGGTAGTTAGCCGTTTAGCCAAGTAGCTTTATCAAGGTTAACGGGGATCTTGGAGGAACTTTGAACTGCAAAGAGATGCTATAGCTGTTGTAAGACTGGAGGCTCCACTGAAGATTTATGGGAGAGCGGCCCAGAGAGAGAGCGGCTGTACCACCGATGATTCACCGCTGCGCACGCCGGACCAGTGAGACTGAGCGCGGCTGTACCACCAATGATTCACCGCTGCTAACAAATTAATTGTAAAATGCCACCAAAGAAATCAAGTAATGTATTGGAGGAAGCAATGGAAGAGATCAGAAAATCTCAACTTTATATCAGAAGGGGTGAAATTTTGAAAACATTTTTCCCTTAAATTGATACTTTCAGTTTAAACTTTTGATCGGTCATCCATGTGCAACACGGGCAGTGGTGTACCAATTTAGCCCAAGACAATCACATCAACACCGGCAAAACCACCTCACACCATCAATCACTTGGGTAACCCTTCCCCACTCGCAGGGGTCTCAACTGAATGAGCAGAGACAGCAAACAAAGTAAAGGGCAACAATACCAAAGTTTATTTAAAACAAAATCTACAGGCTACTGTGGTGATCACGCAACTCCGGTGGAGGGCTTCACCCTATACAATGGAACAATGATTCCCAGCAAACTATCTTCTGTGCAATAAAACCACCGCACTCTAATGAAGTCAAATACCCGCACACAACTACTGCAAACTATCACCCAACCACACACTGGACAGCATTCCACAGACAGCACCTTTGGAGAAAACAAAAAACAATATCAAGGTTATTAATGTCAGAAAATTCACGCTTGTTTATTCTAGTTTTAAAAATATATATAATCTTCCGCCAGCTTCCAATCTCACTTGGAGAGCAAATTATTCAGGGCTCGTGATACAGCGAAAAAACCGGGCACATCACTCGATTGCAAGTCTCCAATAGACACAGGAATACGGAACAGGAAGACCTTGAAACAATAAGCTATTAATGTTATTATAATAAAAAAAGATGGTGGACAAAAATAAAAATAAATAAAAACAATATAAAACGGCGACTGGTGCCGATGAGGTAACCTTCGAACACTTGCTCACTGGGACTGGTCTGTTGTCAGCAAGTAGTACTACTGTATTCCTCTGCTGGAAGTTCGTGTCTACTAAAATAAAAATTATACCAGCATAAATCTAGTCTATTACATTTACAAACACTACAAATTCCTAACATACCAACCTAGAACGCGTCAGGCTTGTTGCTACCGTCTTGCTTCCCCAGTTCGTAAAATCTCTTGACACTGCACAAAATACTCAAAATGTGCTCTTCTAAGGCTCTCCGGCACAGCTTTCGATCTATACGTGTTAACCAACACATCAGTTAACAATATACAACCTTACTAATACCACAAATCACTAAAGGTAAACTGACATCCCAACACACCGCCAAGCTCAGACCGCTAATGCGCACCACGCCAAACAATTATTACTGCGCAGGGCCGGTAGAATATAAAGGCACGACCAATCAGCAAATTACATCGCTACTGCAGTACTGCGCATGACGAAAATCAACCCCACTCTTCCCCCACACTCCTTGGTGTTACCACTAAAAGGTCTGGAGGGAAACTGAACGCCATTAGACGGGTCCTACCTGTCACATCTGTTTTATTACGAATAAGACATTGACATTTGCCATCTCCACATCATTGCATTCAGTTTTTATTCACAATTTGTTTATTGTCCCAACTTTTTTGGAATCCGGTTTGTGTGAATACTAGTACCTTGCATACAGACCTTTGTGTGACATTTGTGTAGAACCTCACAGGTACCGTCTAGTGTCTAGAACTGTGAATTATAGTTATTTTCAGTCACACTTGGGGATTTATGAAGTATGCCACTCAATCTTGTATGTTTGCAACTAGAGAACACTCAAGTTGCAAATCTGCAAATTATAGATTACCACCAATAATAAGTTATTGGTGGTAATCTGGCACCTTGTGCTAATTTCCTTAATTATCTGACAAACCCTATTAAACTGGCAGTCTAACTTGCCAGTTTTCACTGACTTTGCAAAAATGGTGAGAAATCCTCCAGCAGCAGGTGGTCCAGATGAAGGCCAAAGGGGTGTCCCTATCAGCCCTCGGTTCAACACTGCAGCTGGAATTGCTTGCCAGTTCAGCACTGAATGGAGTAAGGATCTGTCGTTATACAGTGTCTTGACGTTTAAGAGCATTTGGACTGAAAGCCCACTCTGCAGAGACCAAACCTCATTAGCAGAAAGAATAAAAAAATTAGACTCACCTTTGAAGAGGGGCATGTTGTGTGGAAAGAAGAAAAGTGGTCCAGAGGTCATTTTAGTGATGAAGTTTATTTGTGTCTGATGGGATGATTCGTCAACAAACTGGGGAAAGTCTGAACCCAAAGTGTGTAAAAAAAGTCAGTGAAACATGGAGGAGGAAGCGTCATGGTTTGGGGAATGTTTTTGGTAGCAGGAGTTCCTCATATAGCTACAAGGCAGAGTGAATGCAAGTGTGTATCAGAACCTTCTTTAACAACACATGGTTCCTTCCTTACATTCATCACTTAATCAGCCAGCAATTTTCATGCAGGACAATGCCCCCGGTCAGACAGCAAAATAGGTAGCAGTTAAACTGAAAACTTTGAAACAATGAAATGGCCAGCCTAGAGTCCTGATCTAAACCCAGAAGAAAACCTCTAGAAAATCCTGGGTGACAAAGTTAAGTCCAAGAAACCTACAACAGTCAAAGAACTGTGGAAGAGACTGGAAGAGTAGACCAAAATTACACCAGAGCAGCGTGAGACTATTAACATCCTAGTGACATGAGAGACTAGTGGCCGCAGACGTGCTGAAGTCATTCAAAGCAAAGGCCTGTACACTTCCTACTGATTACTGACTGTTGTAACCTTCAGAAATTTTTTGCTATAATCCTACTCTGCTAGTTATTGCTGTTATCGAATTGTGATCATCATGTATTTTGCAAAATAAATGTTTTATGTTGATATACTTTTATTTTGTAATACACTGTTCTAGTAGCATGGTTTACCCTTTACAAAAAATCCCTCAAATGTTGATCAATGTAGATTACATTATTTCTGAAAAAATCAAGTGTTCATTCATTGTTCTCTAATTTTGATCTCCAGTGTGAGTATATATATATATATATATATATATATATATATATATATATATATATATATATATACACACATACAAACACACATTCCAAAGGATTAGACTTTCACGGAAAATAATTCCATTTAAAAAACTTTCATAGATTATAGATACAGGGCCTACAATTTAACTGATTTCAATAATTTGTTTATTTTTTACATAGTTTGGGCCTCCAGCTCATAAAACCCATGAATACCCTCAGTACCATGAAAAACAGGAATTCAAAAGATTAGAATACTGTGGAGAAATCACCCCAAACTTCAGTTGTTGCAGAAAAAAAGAAATTAGGATCACATCAAATCAATCAAAATATGGTACTTTTAAAACTATTTGTCGATCTTCAATACTTGGTTGAGAATTCCTTTGCTTTAATCACTGCCTCGATGCGATTGAGGCAATAAGCCTGTGGCATTGCCTGGGAGTTATGGAAGCCTAGATTTCCTTGATGCTTGCAGTCAGCTCTTCTTTGTTGTTGGGTCTGGTGGCCCTCATTTTCTCCTTGAGAATACCCCATAGATTCTCAATGTGGTTTAGGCCCAGAGAGTTGGCTGGCTAGTCAAGCACTGTGATGGCATGGACATCAAACCAGGCTTTGGTGCTTCTGGAGCCAATGGTGCATCTTCTCCTGCCATTTTGTCCTTCCCCTAAACTTTCCATTGATATGCTTGGACACATCACTCTGTGAACAGCCAGCCTCCTTAGCTATGAACATTTGTGGCTTCCCCATCCTATGGAGGGTATCAATGATGGTCTTCTGTCTAGTTGTTATGTCTGCAGTCTTCCGCATATTGAACCAAACTGAAGCAATTTAATGACACCTGGGGAAATCTGTGCAGGTGCTTTGAGTTTAGTAGATGATTAGTGTGTCACACATTCATGCCCTGCAAAATTTGGGCTGATTTCTCCACAGTATTGTAATTTTCTGAATTCCTGTTTTCATGGGTTATATGAGCTGGAAGCCCAAATAAATACATGAAATCATTTGAACTGTGGGCCCTGAACCTATAATCTATGAAAGCTTAACTTTTTGAAAGGAATTATGGAAATTAATAAACTTTTCCATGATATTCTAATTTTTTGGAATGGGTCTGTATACCATGATACGGATACTTTCAGTGTAGAAAATGCATATAAAAGATATAATGCTGTTCACTATACTAAATCATATACATTACTATTTGCTATATTAAAAGACTCAGTAAGAAAATACTCTGCTGGCCTGCAATTGGAAAGTTTATAAACACTGTTTATTGACTGGCTTTGTCACCAGCCCAAAATACAAGCTCTCTTCTTAAGAACAAAAAATGACAATGCTTGTGAAGCAGTTTCAGTAATGAACTCAAAAATAAGAGATTTTACAATTAAAGGTGAAATGAGAAGAAAGTAGATATAAAGATATTGTAGACGTTAGACAGATGTGTTCTAAGGACAGGGAGTCAACGCAGCCATTAGTAGCTCCATTTTGTAGACAAAGTTCTTGCCTTCCATTCTGCTCCAGTGCACTTCCTTATATGGCCCTCGCAAATGACTCCATTTCCCATCCTGCAAGACGTCACTTTTTGGCAGGTCTTTAGCCTGGCCGCGTGGAAACTGAACCAGAACCTTACAGCCACTCTCAGGCCCATTCCGCACTGCATGCAAACACATACACACTGAGCAACTTTGCAGGCAATTCATCAATTTCATTTAAATACCCTCCATATTTTAAATAGTTCACTGCTTAGCAAAAGTGAGTACACAGTATCTGTTGTATACAAATTCACTGCACACATTATTAACACTTGACCTGCATCTTTATTCATTAAACTGACTATGCACTTTGCTCACAATCCAATTCATGACATTATTTATGTAAAAGCATTAAAAAATAAACCTACAAGGTGTCCCTAAAAGTGAGTGTTCATTTGTGTAGTATCTAAGAGAGTATATGGGAGTGTACCAGAGATAATTGTGTACTATGTAGACATGAGGAATCTGCGCATTAGTCTGTGTGCAAGTACCTGAGATGGCGTACTCTCCATTAGGTGATGCTACAGTAATGGCAGAAGCATTGCCAATGCTCTCAATGGCTCCAAGTCCCACATGGTTACTGAAGCTTAGCACATGCCAACCCATTACCTTTGCTAACTGCTGTATTGCATGTACCTGGTGCTGAGACATCTGACACACACACACACACACACACACATTCTGAATGATTCTGAAGACTGACATTCTGCTTTAGGAGAAAGAAAGAAGTCCCACTTGGTTTACATTAAGTATAAATACACATAGTCCTATGTTTACCTGTGAAAGTAAGAAGTCTTGTAGCTCTTGCTCTTGATGGGAGAGAGTGATGACTCGTCCATCTCTGTGTACAACTCTGATCTGTTCCACTCCAATATTCAGTTGCAACTGGATAGACCTAAGAGAGAGATAGTAAAAGAGGTTGGCTAGACAGATGGACTATACCCACTAGAAGCGTAGTGTGGCTGGGTCTGTCTCTAGTTAGTCTTTATTTGCTCTTACTTGCAAATCTGCTCATAGCCCTGTGAAGTGATGAGCACTTTGACGCTGGACTCGTACACATCATTAATATTGGACCAGTGAGCTTGAATCTGAGGATCCTCTATACGGCTTGCCAAGCTGTCAATTGTCCTTGCTGTCCTGAGAGAGGCAGAGAGATTCCCTGTGCTTACATACTTCTAAGAAAGACAAATTGTCAGTGGAAGAATGTTTAAGTGAAGAATAAATTGTGTACGCGTGTGGATATATATTACCTACTCCTGAGGAAGATGTGTTTGGCTTGTTTGATGATTTTCTCCAGCAGGCCCTCACTGTGTTGCAGGGAGTTAATTTCAGATTTATCGTAGGCCATTGGCCCAGCCAGCCGCAATCGCTTTGGTCCAAATGGAGCACTTGCAGGGTGGGGCATCACTGAGGAGCTCAAATTCTGCTTGTGAAACTAAACACACAGGATATACAACCAAGAGAGTCCATTATGATTTAGAAAAGAAATGCTACCTTTTGTTTCTGCCTCCAAGGACAAATATTTCAAATAAACATTTTGTATGCTAGTAAGTGTGGGTGAGAGTATGTTGAAGAGACAAAAAGAAAAAAGTCTGTCAGTTTGTCCCAAAACCAAGTGAGCTTCCTACATAGACAGCATTTTCCATCATAATGTGTGCGCTCCCAACACTTAGCCTGTCCCAAGTCTTAGATACCATAAACATGTTGCCTTCTGAGGTACATTAATCTTAGCATACCTCAAAGCATTGAACGGTTCCACAGCCACTTAGGCAATCCTGTGATGCAACACAAGCACAACTTTTCCCAATGTTTGCCTAATCAAAACCTACTTAAGCAGTTCATTAAGTTATGGGACAGACCCTGTGTGTGCACCTGCACACATTTCTCCAATAACTTTATGCAGGTTGTGCTGCAGAATATATTGAGCAGCACTTCACTGGTCATTTCTATTTCTTCTTCATTGGTAATTATTAAAATAACCTGTTTGTTTGGGGGTATATATACCTCTCTAATAAGCTGGTGCAGGTTGTGCTCCAGCACATACAGATGGTCATCTGATTTGTTTTTGTCAGGTGAAGCCCTGTGGTTCTTCTTCTCTGTACTGGAGTGGCACAGAGAAATGGAGAGCTGCAGCCCTGCAATTATAAATGTCCCATGAGCTGGAAAGGTGGAATGCATAAATTATCAACTTCACATCTTCACACAGTCACACACGTACTCCAAGGACCACAAACATCAAACCTCACACATTCACACAAAATGTCTTCTCATATACAGATACTCATACCACTACCCAAAATACATTATTGATCTCTCTTGGGAGAGCTAGCATGTGCATGTTCACCAGGGAAAGGCTGGGAGATAATTTGGTTCTTGACGACGATGTGCGGAATGTGAGATTTTATCTGCACTGCCTCCCGAGAAAGCTGAGCAAAGATCTCCTTACAAAGAAGCACATTCTGAGCTGCTTCCAGCTTTAGATGCCAAGCCTGGGAACCTGAGAGAGATGTTAGATGATGACTTCATTAACAAATCTGCTGCCTTCTTTTGAACATTAGCCTTTTCTGTCATACATGAGCAATATCTGATGCAGGTCTATTTCTAAGTAAAACTGCATGGTTTGTAAGTTACTTGGCAAAACCTAAAGACCAAGGAATTAAAATGTTTATATGACAGTAAGCTAGAGAGTCATACTAAGCATTCAGCAAATTTTGAATAAAGAAAAAAGAAACCATGAAAAAGAAATGACACTGCTCTAAAAGCTTTGACACACAAACAACCAACATACTTCGGAACAGTATTCATACATCATTTGTGTACACTGTAAGCTCAGAATAGCAACATTAATGTAATTTGAAAGTAAACAAATGTAAGCATTTTAAGGTGATTTTTTCTCATTACCTGGCTTGGCCTTGGGCTGCCTTCTGAAAAGACTGACTGTCCCTAGGTCCCCTATATCAGGGGACTGTTTCTGAATAGAGACCTGAAGACAGAGAACATCATTTCCTCTTTCAACCTACCATCAACATGCATGTAGCTTTGTACTGTGTCACCATGTCTAACAGTGTGACTTTAACCTTAATGTAGGCTGAGCCCTCCAGGTCACTGGGGATCTGAACATTGAGAGGACAGTAGTCATCTGGAATTTTCTTATCCAAATCGATATCAGTGTTCTTAATCACCTCAAAGGTGCCATGGTGGTTAAAAAGGGACCCTACAGTGATGGACATTTACAGAATATTAATGCAGATCAGTAGAGCATAACACAGCCATAAAGGTAAAGACATAGCCATAAAGGTAGTGGGTTACCACATAATCCCCCCAATGTAACACACATCTTAGAACCCAACTAGAAAGATTAGCATCAGCAGAGACATGCAAGCACAGAACCCTGTAAACATGCACACACATTCGCCCCAACTACTTACCAGCACTGCGGTAGCTTAAATCTCCTAGTATTTTGTCTCCAACTTTACGCAGTTTCCACTGTGAGCGCAGTTGCAGAAGTTCCGTGTTAAAGTCACGCTGGCGCCGCTGCTCCTGACTCTCTGCTACAGACTTGCTCAGCTTCTCTGCCCCCTTTAAGAGCAATTGGGCTGCATTGGCCAAAGATTTCTTCTTACTGATTAGCTGGAACACCTGAAGGGTCTAGATTGACATGAACAAAGATAAATGGAGGGGCACATTATCAGTTCATATTGGGAGCCAATGCCTGGAAGAAATCATGGATGTTTCTTGGCTCATTCTGGCCAGCTAATTTTACACTTTTGTAGGTCCCGGGCAATCTTAGTTAGATCTTGGGTGCAGTGCTCGATGCATTGTGAGTAATTTTCTGGTCTTGGCCATGTTTATTGTGCTTGCGGAGCATCTGTGAGCTGACAGGGCATGTGTGCTAATGGCTCTGATCTTATTTGTCTTTTAAATTAACATTAAAAAAAGGTACAATCTCATTGATGGAAAGCACTTCTGTGGTCCAGTATCCCTAATGTAGTTTCCCAGTAGTACCACATAGTGTAGAATGTACTGCTTTTTAACTGAGTGAGTGAGAAAGCAAGACAGCCAGTGAGCTAAAATCCAGACCTATGTGGTGCTTTGCATCTTAAACCTTTTTTAGCACGCAGAATATAATGATTTTACAATGCTGTCAAATTTAGTTTCAGAGTTACAGATGGTGCAAAAATTACCTTCTGCAGACTTAAGACCACAAAATGTCAAGGACATAGCCCTGCCCCATCTGTCAGACATGTCTCTGTGTCCTTTGCCCCATGTGCCAGTGTTTTTCCATGCATGTCTGTCCTCTACTAGTGTCCTCTCATGTGTGTCTTTTTAGTTGTACATTAAAGCCCTGTATTTTGTCAAGTCCGTGCTGATCTTTGTTTGTGCCACTTTCTTAAATTCTGATATACAACTTAAACCTATACAATAATTAGGCTATTATTTCCATTTTTCCAGATCTAAAATCAAAGCAAAAAGGCAGCACACAAATATTTTTACAGTTTACCTTGGACCACTGCTCTGCACGTCATAGGATGTTATGGAAACATTTATGCACATCACACATGGCCTATAAATCTGCACAAACTACAGTGCCTTGCGAAAGTATTTGGCCGCCTTGAACTTTTCAACCTTTTGCCACATTTCAGGCTTCAAACAAAGATATAAAATAAAAAATTTTGTGGGCCACAATCATGAAGTGGAATGAAATTTATTGGATGTGTGAAACTTCTTTAACAAATAAAAAACAGAAAAGTGGGGTGTGCAATATTATTCGGCCCCTTTACTTTCAGTGCAGCAAACTCACTCCAGAAGTTCAGTGAGGATCTCTGAATGATCCAATGTTGTCCTAAATGACTGATGATAAATAGAATCCACCTGTGTGTAATCAAGTCTAAATAAATGCACCTGCTCTGTGGTAATCTCAGGGTTATGTTCAAAGCGCAGAGCGCATCATGAAGACCAAGGAACACACCAGGCAGGTCCAAGATACTGTTGTGGAGAAGTTTAAAGCCGGATTTGGATACAAAAAGATTTCCCAGGCTTTAAACATCCCAAGGAGCACTGCAAGCAATCATATTGAAATGAAAGGAGTATCAGACCACTGCAAACCTACCAAGACCTGGCCGTCCCTCTAAACTTTCATATCGAACAAGGAGAAGACTGATCAGAGATGCAGCCAAGAGGCCCATGATCACTCTGGATGAACTGCAGAGATCTACAGCTGAGGTGGGAGAGTCTGTTCATAGGACAACAATCGTACACTGCACAAATTTGGCCTTTATAGAAGAGTGGCAAGAAGAAAGCCATTTCTCAAAATTATCCATAAAAAGTCTCACTTAAGGTTTGCCAAAAGCCACCTGGGAGACACACCAAACATGTGGAAGAAGTTGTTCTGGTCAGATGAAACCAAAATCGAACCGTTTGGCCACAATGCAAAATGATATGTTTGGCGTAGAAGCAACACAGCTCCTCTTCCTGAACACACCATCCCCACTGTCAAACATTTTGGTGGCAGCATCATGGTTTGGGGCCTGCTTTTCGTCAGCAGGGACAGGGAAGATGGATGGGGCCAAATACAGGACCATTCTGGAAGAAAACCTGTTTGAGTCTGCAAGAGACCTGAGACTGGGATGGAGATTTATCGTCCAACAAGACAATAATCCAAAACATAAAGCCAAATCTACAATGGAATGACTCACAAAAACATATCCAGGTGTTGGAATGGCCAAGTCAAAGTCCAGACCTGAATCCAATCGAGAATCTGTGGAAAGAGCTGAAGACTGCTGTTCACAAATGCTCTCCATCCAACCTCACTGAGCTGTTTTGCAAGGAAGAATGGGCAAGAATTTCAGTTTCTCTTTTGTGCAAAACTGATACATACCCCAAGCTACTTGCAGCTGTAATTGCAGCAAAAGCTGGCGCTACAGGGTATTAATGCAAGGGGGCTGAATGCACGCCCCACTCTTCAGTTTTTTATTTGTTAAAAAAATCTGACACATCCAATAAATTTCATTCCACTTCACGATTGTGTCTCACTTGTTGATTCTTCACAAAAAATTTAATGTTATCTTTGTTTGAAGCCTGAAATGTGGCAAAAGGTTGAAAAGTTCAAGGGTGCCAAATACTTTCGCAAGGCACTGTATATCAGTACTTAATAAATGCAGAATTCTCTTCATGTAGAAACATATCTGCATCATCATCCAACTTATTTATGCAAGACAAAAATGTCATGCTAGCTGAAGTTGATGTTGAGCTCTTTCCTAAGCTCAACATTGAAAATTCCACTGAATACTACCTGTATATATCTGAGAGGATATCTGAGCGCTTCTGTCTCAACCAAGGTTATTAAATCCCCAGAAAACATGGTACAGGCTATGGTGTGCAGAAAGGGCACTGTGGATCATACTATGGATGCCCCTGATATTCGGCAACCAAAGTTATTCACCCAAAAATGACCGGTCATGGTCTGGTGGTTAGAGAACCGGTCTTGTGACTGGAGAGTTGTGGGTTTGAGTCCCATACCTGAAGTGCCCTTGAGCAAGACACTTAACCCCAACTGCTCCAAGCATGTGTGTATCACAGCCCATTAGAAATCACATGTGTGTGTGTGTTCTCACTTAACAGATGGGTAAATGGTGTGAAAATCACAATTGACAATATATGTGAACTTAAAATACATTGCTGCATTTGGCCAAATAAGCGAAAAGGGCGAATAATTTATACCAAACAATAATGCTCGTTTTTTTTACTCCTTAGCTCTGGGGCTAAAGCTAGCCTGTTCTAGTGTAACACACACAGGAACTAAAGCTCTGGGGCTAAAGCTAGCCTGTTCTAGTGTAACACACACAGGAACTAAAGCTAGCCTGTTCTAGTGTAACACACAACATGTTTTTACACAGCGAGTCTCAACGGAGCAGCCAAAGTTTCCCAGATATTATTCAGATTCAAACATTTGAGCCAAATGTAACAAAAGATTAAAGAAAAGAGCAGAGCCAGCTTTAACAATCACTACATCTTATCAGTGAGAATGTCTTCGGGAATGATGGAAAACCATCAGAGGCGCAACGTCATCAAGCTGGTTAACAGAACGCCAAGGGCATGTAAAGCTGTCATCAAAATATAGGATAGTCACTTCAGAGAATCTAATATTTGTTTATTAGAGCATAATTTCTTTTTATATGGAAAATAATAAAAATATACAGGATAGGTGTCTCCAAACTTTTGAATGGTAGTGTATAAAGTTCAATAAATAATTTTAAATTGCAGTTGTCAAGACAAAAATACATTTAGCCTATTTGTGTAAATTGCCTATTTGTGCAAATAGCCTATTGTGTATATGGCCATGGTTGGTATATGGCCAAATGTTTCCTTTCAGTACCAAATTTTCATTTCAGTGCATCCCTAGTTCATAAGGCCAGAAAGAAAGGAAGATGCTATATGATGTATAATTTTCTACCCTTTACAAACTAGGAAAGAGAAACACCTCTGCTAAAGGTGGATAACCAAGTATAGTGCAGTCATGGTGATAACTGCAGCCTCTGTGATGAAGCCCTGCATTCAATCACTTAAGCCTCCATCACACAGATGTGATGGACACAAAGTTCAAGGCTGGCATGGTTTCCATCACATCTGTGCATTGGGGGCTAAAGCATGTGTGCTGTTGATGTGTATTTTCACCACAGTAGAAGTGCAGGCAACATTTGTTGTTGTTGCTTTGTTTTATGAAAGGTCTATTACCTTCGTAGCAGTTGGATCTTGGGAAACAGGGTCAAGAGCCATGTACTTCTTCTCCTTGATGATGCTGAGGACATCATGCAGTACACACATCTCAGTCAGGGCGCCACGTAGGTGGTTCCTTACAGAGTCCCATGGCCACAAACACGGCTGGAATTTCACAAGGCCTGAGAGAAATTAAACATGTAGCATATGCAAATGAGAACTTACATTTAGTTTATCAATAAGTGTCATGGAAATGGATTTGCTTTACATATTTGTAGGCATTTATTCTCTGCACTCCTCCAGATTCTGCAGTAGGAATGAAGCAGTAGCAAAAGCTGATGGCAGCAGGCCAAGCCCCTCTCACCCTCATCCTCTTCTGAGTCTTGCTTGTTCCAGTCAAGGTCTCTGCCTTCCCCATTTGGTTCCTCCTCTTCGGAGTCCGAGCCCTGGCCAAAGTCAATCCGCTGTGCAAGCTTTGCAAGACTTTGCGACATGGAGAGGGGTGGCACATATGTCTCCACTCCATCCAGTGATACCTCCTGTACCTGTCGCTCACAGGACGACTCGATACTCACACGCACTGCAGGCCCCCCTGACATCCTGCCCTCTGGCTCAATTTCTGCATAGTATCAAATCACAAAAATGACAGTAATCATTCCACACAATACTGTATATATATATATATATATATATATATATACATACATACATACATACATACATACATTCATACATACAGATGCATCTCAATAAATGACAATATCACCAAAAAGTTCATTTATTTCAGTAATTCAATACAAAAAGTGAAATAAATATTATATAGATTCATGACTAACAGAGTGATCTATTTCAAGTGTTTTTATTCCACCAGAAATCTTTTTCGGCTGGAAATGAGACAGCCATCTCCCAGAAGTCCCGTTCGACGTAATGAGACACTTAATAAAACAACTCTTCTTTCTGGCTAAAAACCTACAGAGTTCCTGCTTAAAATCATGCATCCAGAAAAACTTCTGAATCAATTTCTAATTTCGTAAAAGCGTTACTATTTTGCAGTTTTAAAGTAAGTGCAGATGGGCGGTCACGGTACAAAAACATGAGCTTGATTTGTACGTGTCTGGTCTTAACATTAAGCACAATGCTTCATTTTTTTCCTATCATAGCAGAACATGCACTGTAAACATTGGCAATTGCTAACTAAAATACACTATCCTAGTCTCATTCTTTTGATCAGTATAAAATTAAAATAAACAGGGATTTTCTCTGCTTTCGACTGAAAGACGTACCACATCGTTTAGTTCAACTCTGTAAAACAACGATTTCAGATGTTGTGCCGAATTCACCACCCCCGCCATGAGATGCCTCCCCTTCTCAGGAACGTGTGTTGTACAGATTTCTGGATGGAGTTATGTCCCATACATAACATACTGTGTTAAATGTGAATGCTGTCCCTGTTTCAGTGTTAGAAAACCCATTTATTGACGAGTCCTGACAGCAGTGCATCTTATGTTTAATACTGAGAGTATTATAATTCAGTATTTTCTAACTAACATGCAAATACAATTTATATTTAACTGTATGGTGTTGCATCTGTAAAACTGGCTGTTTGTGTCTATATGGCTAAAATTATTTTAAAGTAGAATTAACAAAATTTAAACGAAAACTTGCACGGAGATGCTTTTTTTGGCTGACCACCTGCCAAGAAATGCACCCCTTTTAATTCTGGCTACACTGGTGTTACATTCATCAAACTCATATATAACTATAGGCTATACGTCTGAAGTTCCCGAGAAGGAGATGCATCTCACGTCGGGAGTGCTGAATTCGGTACAACACCGGAACTGAGAAGGGGCTGCAACACCCGCAGTCGTTTGTGGCGCATGAAAGATCTGTAGCTGCCCAAATATAGTTATCCTTGCTAAACCAACTATCCATCCACCTAGATATAGTTAGTGTGATAGACAGTAAAGGGCAGTTGTACTGCACATTATTTATACAATAACATTTTACTCGCTTATAGGATTTTCACATGAAATTGTGCGCACATGCATATTTGTGGCTGTTGCAATATACCCTCTTTGCATAGATAGCTACTTATCTAGAAATCTTAATATTGGTCAGTTGATGTTATGGGGAAAGGTAGAAGGCCACCATCATAATAAACTGTATTTAAACGATAAAGAACAACACATTTGTAGCTGTTCTTTATTGTTAATTTGCAAACTAAACTGCCACAACGTAGCAGAAGCCAGCTATGCTATTTGTTCATTTAGCTAACTAGCTAGCCTACGTTATTAACTAACTTAATCAGCTTACTATCAAGCCACTTATGGACGCTATAGCTAAATAGCACTGTTTAATTAATCCGTTTACTTAAAGTTAACTAGTCGATAATTTGATGCTCATCCATCGCGGCAGATATTGAGGGGAATCGACTCAGGGCATGTAGCTAAGGGGCTATCTCTAGCTAACTCGCAGCAGTAAAGAAAAGGCTACCGTAGCTAACAACCCTAGCTAGCTAAAAAGCAGAAAACGCAAGTAAGTTATAATAGCTTAACATCAAACCATCGTATTACTTACATATTTGAACAGGCAGTTAATTGAATAGGCGCGTTATGTTCTCCACAGTACTGACTTCATTTAATCCATTAGATAGCTAATGAAAACACTGCAAACAACACTATAAACCTTTCTATGGTGGTTGGCGAACCAGTGAAATGTGCATTGACCGCCCCCTTTGGAGTATGTTTGAGAGAGGAACTGGGGATAATCATTAGTCATTAATCATTTTCAGCTACTGATCTATGATAAAATTATAGATCAGTGTACACAGGCAAACACCATAATGAAATAAGATGAACTAAAAATAGTTATGCAAAACAACATAATTTAAGCTTACAGCACATATACAATAGAAGTGAAAATCGTTAACAAAACACTAGCAAAGGTTTGTAGCAATTCTGAAATTAATATAGGTTGCCATTTTGCCGGCCAATTTCTCTATAGTTAGCATCACAACGTGGTAGGTATACAGAAATGTTACTTGTACAGAATGTTAGTGCATTTGGAGAGCAGATAAGACCGCGTTACAATAATCAAGCCTTGATGTGATAAATGCATGGACAAGTTTCAGCAGGAGAGAGCATATCTCGGACCTATGTACTCAAACAGTGAGCTAATTGATTTTAGGGCTTTAGGTTCTAGATTTAATTGAAATTGTAACATCCATGTCTGTATATCACCTATGTGTCATCTGCATATTGATCTGCATATTGATCCTAACTATGTGGTAACGGAAGCATATATAGGTTGAACAGTAAAGGCCCAAGAATTGATCCTTGGGGGACCCCACAAGTCATTTTTTGATGTGTGGAGTACCTAAGTACCTAATGCAACATAGTAATCGCGCCCAGTTAGATACGATCTAAACCATTCTAAAACTAAGCCACTAAGGCCTACCCAGCTCTGTAGTCGATCAAGAAGTATTTCATGATCAACAGTGTCAAAAGCGGCACTTAAATCTAGCAGAAAAAGGACTGAGAGTTTGCCAGCATATTTATTCAATCTCAGGTAATTTACTACCTTAACTATGTTGTAACTAATGTTGTTTCAGTGCTGTGGAGAGCTCTGAAACCAACTGAAAAGTGTCATTTATTTGGTTGTTTTTGAACATAATCATTCAACTGGATTGACACAACTTTTTCAAAGATTTTGCTAAGAAAAGGAAGGTTAGATATAGGTCGATAATTTTTGAGAAATGTGAGATCAAGATTTCTATTCTTTAGTAGTGGTTTAACCACTGCAGTTTTAAGAATATTAGGGAACTGTCCCAGTTGCAGAGACCAGTTCACATGTAGAGGATTTTAGTGATGAAATCACATCAAATAGTGTTACCATGTCAACATCTTGGAACTCAGACATATTACAGTTAGGTTGCGTAACTGAGATCAAGGTTGATGGTGTAGTTGTGCTTGTTGCTATGTTCTGCCTTATACTAGTTATCTTATCCCTAAAAAATATTTCAACTGAGACAGATTCAGGGAAGACGCGGGAAGTGGGGTTTACTAGCCGGTCTATACTTCTGAATTATTATTGGATGAATAATAGTAGTAGAGAAACAAAGTAGAGAAATAGTTTTTCCGTGCTGATTTCACTTCACTGTTGTAATTATTCAATGTTGTTTTATAAATATCAAAATGTACTTCCAATTTTGACCTTCGCCAGCATCTCTAAGCCTGCCTGCAATCTTGCCTAAGTTTTACAATAGATGGAGTGTTTCTCCAGGGCATCTTAATTCTACCAGAAATTGTTTTAGTTACCTTTGGTGCCACAACATCATTACAGTTCCTAACTCTGTGATTGAATGTTTCAACTAACTCACTCCCTTTTTCTGAGAGTGGAGGGAGGGACTGTATCCTGTCCGTGAAGGCCATGGCACTGCCAGCACTGAGATAACGCTTGGTTATTGTGCGCTTTTCCCTGAGTGTTCTAATAGGTAATGACGTATTGAAAAATACACCAAAATGATCCGAGATTGCAACATCAATCATTTCAGTATTATTAACATCTATGCATTTAGAAATAATCAAATCTAACGTGTGGCCATGCCTATGGAATTGTCCAAAATGTCTTGGTATGCTGAAGCGTTCAGAGTTTCTTTCACTGGAATGATTAGCTTTGTGTGTGTTTGTGTTTCATGTAAGCAATACTTTTCAGTCAGTTCCAGTATTTGACCAGTAGATGGAGCCCAAGTACTACCATACTGATATTACAGTAATGAAATAAGACATTTTGGTGAATAAAAGGTTCGTTTCTGGTCAGGACGTGTATTTTTGTTATAGATGTAATTAAAAAGTTATTTAGCTCATTGATCTGAATCATTCAAGACCCACTATTTGTCTGTATTCTGCATAACAGGATTGCAGCGTGAGTTTTTATGATTTGAGGTTTTTGTGTACTGTAGCCCCACGATAGGTCAATTTGCACTAAACTTGGCGCACAGCACAGGAACCTCAATTTATAATAGGCTTTCGAATTAGGATTTGATCACTTCTTATTATTCAGGAGTTATGGTGGCAATGTAGGTCCCGCATGGCAAGGCTACAATGATGCACAAAAATGCAAAGGTTTTTTGTAAGTCTTTACCTACAGAGTCTGTAGCTTCGTATGTGACCCCTAATTAAATGTTGCACCGAGTTAACGTCGCTCAAGTGCAAACCATTAAAAATAAATGTAGCCAACTACGCCACCCTGGGAATTGCACCCAGAGAATTTTAACTAAGGAACGCCGGTGTTGTGCCGAATTCCGACTCCCCGGCAGAATCCGACTCCCCTCGTTTGCACACGTGTAAAGACGCTACAGATGATATTCGGGAGTATAATTTCGGCAGGCATTGTGTTGGCCTCGCCAAAATTATACTCCCCTTATTAAAATAGGCTACCCCTTGTTGAATGTAGAGACATGTGCATATGGAATAGCCTACACATCCAGATAAGTCACAAAAATTAAAAAAAGAATTAACCAGCCATTTCAATCCTGTGAGTTACAGTGATTATAACTTAGTTCATTGAGCACTCTAGTTTTGCCCTAACTAGATATTTAGACATAAATTTAGACATTACTGCGAAGTCATGTGGTCAGAGGTGAACTTCGGTATAGCCAGTGTGGGTTTTTTTTTATTTAAAATAGCCTATTTAACACCCTTGAGTTAGTGTGTCTTTGGACATAGATAAAGATGTGCCGTTTGCTGTGGTGGATCGCGAATATAATCTGTAGCGTCTTTATGCGCGGGTAAAATTCGGCACAACACCTGTCCCAGGGTAAGAAAAGAATTACAACCAGGATTCCCAAAATAACATTTATTTAAAACAAATACAATAAAACGTTAATTAATTAAAATCACGAAGACACCATGTCAATCAACAATTAGAATAATAAAATAGCAGAGGAGTGGTAATTCCAGCGCCTCACTGGAATAAACAATCGTGTGTATCGTCGCAATACAAAGGAAACAAATAATAAAACAAAAATACCTGCATGGACACACCGAGAGGGAGAGGCAAGGCTCATACGTACACGCTAATACGACTCTACACCCGTGCCAACACACACTCAAAACCCAGCGATTCCACACACGCCGAATGACCCGTATCAGGGCCGGTTCTGGCTAGATTTACGCCCTGCGCCCCCCACACACACACACACACACACACACCACTAACACAACAATACGTTACATATATATCTATGTTAATTTTAAGAATGAAATACAAGTTCTTTTAAAGCAGTTTGTGTTGTGTGGCCTGGGATCAGTATATCCCCTCGCCCCGACCCCCTCCCCCTCTTACACACACAACCTGTATGACTCTCACTCCGCAGCAAGTGGACGTGACAGTGAGGGCGCTCCAGCGCCCACTCCACTAATGTGACCTGGAAATAAGCGGTAGTCGAGCGCTACGGTCAGACGCGAATGTATAAACCTAGCTTAACCCTCTACATAACCCCCAAAACTGGAGAGTTTTGTTTTGATTTTTTTTTTTTGATTGTTTGTTTTTTTTTGACGGCGCTCGTGGGCCCTCAAATAGATTGCGCCCTGGGCGGTCGCCCACATTGCCCATAGCTAAAACCGGCCCTGACCCGTATTACGACACCCTCTCCTCCGGAACTCTCGGCTCCTGCAGTACAAATAAAACACACAATTACACCACACAACACCAAACAATCCCGACGACATACCACGACACTCCAGTGTCGGCACCGCTCTTTCCCAGCCGATCAATCTCCCATTGACGACTGACTTAATAAAATGTTTATACAAGGCAAAACGGCAGCTCTCCCCCAAGGCTAGAACTATAGCATGTATGCTGCAATGCGTACAACTGGAGCTATTTCCACTGAGCCTGCTACTGCAACCACTCGAAACCACTCGAAACGTTAGTTGCTTGGACGCCGTTCTAAAAGTTAAAAACGACACTGAAAGAGTACAACGTGTAGAATTTTACTCTGTATTAGTTATAAACTCTATTAGTTATACCTAAAAGGCTGGAAGACATCAAAACTGGAACACCAAAGCCCGGACATCAAATAGTGACGGCAAAACCTTCCTAGCAAATAAATACGTATATACATATTTACAAACCGTATACGCAAGGTCTACCGCACACCAACGCCCTAAAATAACAAGAACATCCCCAATAAACCACAAGGATACCTCCTTATCCTGCCACACTAAGATACATTAGCTAACTATCTGTAACTTCAGAATTACAGATGAACAATGAAGTCGAAATTTGGAATGCTGATTTTTAATCAACACAACACAAACAACATTTCGTTGGCTTTGGGTGGAAAATGTTTTTATCTGTGGAACTTTAGCTAACCATTATGTCTAATTATTTTAAAAACAATTAATCAACACGTCAACGCATTCGTAAGATTGGCAGCCGTAAGCGTGCAGCGTCTGTTGTTACTGTATTTATCGAAAATTACATTCAATAACGCGCATGCATAGTCCAAATCGGGTTTCCGGTTCAAATCGGGTTTGTGACGTGCCCGCTTGCAATCGATGGTTCAGGTAATCATCCATCAAACCTTAATCTGTGACGTATTTCCTTGTGCAATCATGAAGCGAGCAGAAATCTAAGAAGCGAGCAAAAAACTGAAATGTGCGCTGAAAACAGTGAAGTGAGCAGAAAACTGAAACGCGCATCGAAAACAGTGAAGCGAGCGCACTTAACCGTACAATTCTTGTTTTGTCTGCTCTCGCTGTGTTTTTGCTTAGTCTTGCGTGCTCAATGTGTCTGACTTGCTCGATTTAACCTTATCTTTGCGCTCTTATATTAAAGACAGGAATCTCACTCCATATATAACTAAGCATCAACAGCATATCAGTGGAAACCAGCACAGTATTTACAAAACGTTCACCTAGAAAAAAGCAAGAGCAAAGTCAGATTTATTTATATAATTAATTTTACAACATACAGTATGTTGTCACAAAGCAGCTTTACAAATGCTTGGGTCCAGATCCATAATGTGCAAACCAGGGGTGACAGTGGCAAGGAAAAACTCCCCAGGCAGGATTTAAGATTTAGATGTGGAGCCCACAGTCAGCAGGGCCAGGATGGTTGGGCACAGGTGTCATCAGGGCATCCACTACATTTTCTGACTTTGTGGCCAAGAGAAAAAAATCATTTTAGTCAGTAAAGGTTCTATACTAATACACAGTAGTTCTTTTGAATAAACAAGGTTAGATAGGACATTGACAGGGTCTAAAATAGCATGATTATTTTTTTCCAGATATCATCATGTCATTCTTATCATCTTGTGTGTCTTATCATTAATGAACCTCATAAAACTGCAGATTATTGTGAGACTCCAAAGCCTCCATTAATGTTCACAAAGTGATAATGCTAGGCTAAATGTTTACCTTGCCGTAAACAGTGTTATCTTATGTTTGGTTTTCTCCCCTGATAGGCCTGAAGTTACTAATCATAATGTTAGTGAGTTCATTATAATTAGTAATACTTGACACATTTGCTAAATGCACTACATGTCTGCAACATATAATGCTAATCCTTAAATACCCTCACATTTCAGGCACATTTTTTATGGCAGCGAAAGTGCACGTTTGCATTCACTCACTCTCACACACACACACATCCAAATAAATGACTAAAGTGTAAAAACTGATTTATTGCCAAGAAACATTAAAAATCTTGAATCCAGCATCTTTTCAAAAGTACACGTATTCATGAGGTCAAGATACAAAATGACAACATAAATATACAGAATGAATAAAGACTGTACAGAATGCCCCCCACCCCCCTGAAAAACTCAGCTAAACCCGGTCAGAACTGTTGCAAACGTGCATTTCAAGTCTTGTCAAAGAATTTCACAAACAGAATCTGGGACTATATGGTCCAACATGCAATTTCTGCTAAATAAACATTTGCCTATAAATTAGAGGTGTATTCATACCCAATATGTACCTGTCAGTTTAAAAGTTGCTGGTATGAGCCATTACTATCAAGTCAATAATGTTATCACATACTACTTATACACAAAAACTCTTGGCTCAGTGTAGTTTCATCAGTACCTCATTCAAATGCAGCTAAGCATTTCTTATCAAATTCAGTTTAAAATAGTCTAAAAGCAATATAAAAGCAGTGAACCTGAACATACCACATTTCTTTGCACACACACACAAACTCACACAGTAAACTGCGCACAGTGCAGAACAAACACCCAGCAGGCCACGTGGAGTGATGACCAGTCCAGTGTTTACTCCTTGTTGTCATCTCCCAATAGTCTACCATCACCACAGCAGTCACCCACATCACAGTATTGTACAAACTGACTGAAATGTCAGATCACTCGTTGGCGTACAACCTTCTCGTCCCCAAACCTCTTGACACAGTCGTCTGGCAGAAGAGGAGAGACTTCTATAAAACCCAAAGCACATACATGCACACACAGACACACACACCCCATGTGGAACAATCAAGGTCACATAGTTTTCATATGAGACAATTAGCAAGACACCCCCTATAAAGGAGTGGTTCTGCAGGTGGTGACCACAGACCATTTCTCTGTTCTCATGCTTTCTGGCTAATGTTTTGGTTACTTTGACATTTTGTCAGTTATCTCACCATAGAGGTAGCATGAGGTGGTGTCTTCAACCCACAGAAGTTGCTCAGCTCATCCTGGATGGCACATCAATGCGAGCTGTGGCAAGAAGGTTTGCTGAGTCTGTCAGCACAGGAGACAGGCCAGTACACCAGGAGACATGGAGGGGGCCATAGGAGGGCAACAACCCAGCAGCAGGACCACTAACTCCTCCTTTGTGCAACAAGTGGAACAGTGCCAGAGGCCTGCAAAACGACCTCCAGCAGGCCACTAATATCCATGTTTTCTGGTCAAACGGCCCGACGTCCACAAGTGGGGCTTGTGCTTATAGCCCAACACTGTGCAGGGCTATTGGCATTTTCCAGAGAACACCAAGTTTGGCAGATTCGCCATTGGCACCCTGTGCTCTTAACGGATGAGAGCAGGAGTCTGGAGATGCCGTGGAGAACGTTCTGCTGCCTGCAACATCCTCCAGGCAGTGGGTCAGTAATGGTGTGGGGAGGCATTTCTTTGGAGGGTTTCCCAGACCCTCATGTGCTAGCCAGAGGTACTCTGATTGCCATTAGGTACGGGGATGAGATCCTCAGACCCATTGTGAGACCATATGCTGGTGTAGTGGGCCCTGGGTTCCTTCTCATGACAATGCCAGGCCTCATGTGGTTGAAGTGTGTCAGTAGTTCCTGCATGTTGAAGGCATTGATGCTATGGACTGGCCTGCCCATTCCCCAGACCTGAATCCATTTGAGCACACCTTGGGACATCATGTCTCGTTCCATCTAGCAATGCCACGTTGCACTACAGACTGTCCAGGAGTTGACTGACGCTTTAATCCAGGTCTGGGAGGAGATTCCTCAGGAGAACATCCGCCACCTCATCAGGAGCATTCCAAGGCATTGTACGGAGGTCATACAGACACGTGGAGGCCACACACACTACTGAGCCTCATCTCAACTTCCACTGAAGTTGTATCAGTTATTTTCACTGTTGGATCAGCCTGTTATTTGATTTTCCAATTTGATTTTGAGTATGTCTCCTCCATGGATCACCACCTTATCGTGGTGGAGGGGTTTGCGTGCCCATGTGATCCTAGGAGCTAGGTTGTCGGGGGCAATGCCCCTGGTAGGGTCTCCCATGGCAAATTGGTCCTAGGTGATGGGCCAGACAAAGAGTGGTCCAAATAAAACCCCAATGGAATATGAAAACAGGACCCAGATACCCTTGCCCGGATCAGGGTTACCGGGGCCTCACCCTGGAGCCAGGCCTGGGGAGGGGCTCCTCGGCGAGCGCCTGGTGGCCGGGTCTCTACCCATGGGGCCCGGCCGGGCACAGCCCGAAGGGATTACATGGGTTCACTCTCCCATGGGCCCACCACCTGTGGGAGAGGTAGTACTAGGGGTTCGGTGCATTGTGGTTTGGTCGGTGGCCGAAGGCGGTGGGTGGGAAGGAGCCTGAGCTGGTGTGTGAGGCTGAGAGATACCAACTAGATATAGTTGGGCTCACCTCCACACACAGTTTGGGTTCTGGAACCAATCCTCTCGAGAGAGGCTGGACTTTATTCTTTTCTGGAGTTGCCCAGGGTGAAAGGCGGAGGGCTGGAGTGGGCTTACTCATACCTCCCCGGCTCGCTGCCTGTGTGTTGGGGTTTTCCCCAGTAGATAAGAGGGTTGCTTCCCTGCGCCTTAGGGTCAGGGAAAGGGCTCTGACTGTTGTTTGTGCTTATGCACCGAATGGCAGTTCGGAGTACCCGGCCTTCTTGGAGTCCTTGGAGGGGGTACTGGAAGGTGCCCCTTCTGGGGATTCCATTGTTCTGCTGGGGGACTTCAATGCTCACGTGGGCAATGACAGTGGGACCTGGAAGGGCGTGATTGGGAGGAACGGCCTCTCCGATCTGAACCCGAGTGGTGTTCTGTTATTGGACTTCTGTGCTCGTCACAGTTTGTCCATAACGAACACCATGTTTGAGCACAGAGGTGTCCATAAGTGCACATGGCACCAGGACACCTTAGGTCGCAGTTCGATGATCGATTTTGTAATCGTATCGTCGAACTTGCGACCGTGTGTCTTGGACACTCGGGTAAAGAGAGGAGCTGAGCTGTCAACCGATCACCACCTAGTGGTGAGTTGGATCAGATGGCGGGCGAGGATGCCAGACAGACCTGGCAGACCCAAACGTACTGTGAGGGTTTGCTGGGAACGTCTGGCAGAGGAACCTGTCAGAAAGGTCTTTAACTCCCACATCCGACAAAGCTTTGACCGCATCCCGAGGGAGGCCGGAAACATTGAGTCTGAGTGGGCTTGGTTCCGTGCTTCTATTGTCAATGCAGCAGATCGGAGCTGTGGCCGCAAGGTTGTCGGTGCCTGTCGTGGCGGCAATCCCAGAACCCGGTGGTGGACACCTCGGGTAAGGGAGGCCGTCATGCTGAAGAAAGAGTCCTATCGGGCCTGGTTGGCCCGTGGGACTTTGGAGGCAGCAGACAGGTACAGGGGGCCAAGCGGATCGCGGCTTTGACTGTCGCAGAGGCAAAAACTCGGGTGTGGGAAGAGTTTGGTGAGACCATGGAAAGTGACTTTCGATCGGCTCTGAGGAGGTTCTGGCAAACCGTCAGGCAACTCAGGAGGGGAAAGCGTTTCGCGACCAACACTGTATACAGTGAGGCTGGGGATCTGCTGACCTCGACTGGGGATGTCATTAGGCGGTGGAAGGAATACTTCGAGGATCTTCTCAATCCCACCACCACGTCTTCCATAGAGGAAGCAGAACCAGAGGACTCGGACGGGGGTTTGCCCATCACTAGGGCCGAGGTGACCAGGGTAGTTGTGAAACTCCTTGGAGCCAAGGCTCCGGGGGTGGATGAGATCCGTCCTGAGTTCCTTAAGGCTCTGGATGTTGTGGGACTGTCTTGGTTGACACGTCTTTGCAACATCGCGTGTACATCGGGGGCAGTGCCTCTGGATTGGCAAACCGGGGTGGTGGTTCCCCTTTTTTAAGAAAGGGGACCGGAGAGTGTGCTCCAACTATCGGGGGATCACACTTCTCAGCCTCCCGGTAAGGTCTATGCAGGGGTTCTGGAGAAGAGAGTCCGTTCGATAGTCGAATCTCAGTTACAAGAGGAACAATGTGGATTCCGTCCTGGTCGTGGAACACTGGACCAACTTTTCACCCTTGCGAGGGTCCTAGAGGGTGCATGGGAGTTTGCTCAACCAGTCCACATGTGCTTTGTGGATTTGGAAAAGGCATTCGACCGTGTCCCTCGGGGATTCCTCTGGGGGGTGCTCCGGGAGTATATGGTAGTACGGGGCCCGTTGCTACGGGCTATCCAGTCCCTGTACAAACGGAGCAGGAGTTTGGTTCGCATGGCCGGCAGTAAGTCAGACTGGTTTCCGGTGGGAGTTGGACTCCACCAAGGCTGCCCTTTGTCACCGATTCTGTTCATAACTTTTATGGACAGAATTTCTCGGCGTAGCCAAGTGGCGGAGGGGGTTCGGTTTGGTGGCCTCAGGATTCCACGTCTTCTCTTTGCAGATGATGTGGTCCTGTTGGCATCATCGGGCCGAGACCTACAGCTCTCGCTGGATCAGTTTGCAGCCGAGTGCGAGACGGCTGGGATGAGAGTCAGCACCTCTAAAACTGAGACCATGGTACTCAGTCGGACAAGGGTGGAGTGCCCTCTCTGGGTCGGGAGTGAGTCCTTGCCTCAAGTGGAGGAGTTTAAGTATCTCGGGTTCTTGTTCACGAGTGAGGGAAGGATGGAACGAGAGATTGACAGGCGGATCGGTGCTGCGGCTGCAGTATTGCGGTCGCTGTACCGGACCGTCAATGGTGAAGAGAGAGCTGAGCCAAAAGGCAAAGCTCTCAATTTACTGGTCGATCTACGTTCCGACTCTTACCTATGGTCACGAGCTTTGGGTAGTGACCGAAAAGAATGAGCTCGCGAATACAAGCGGCCGAAATGAGTTTTCTTCGTAGGGTGTCTGGGCTCTCCATTAGAAATAAGGTACGGAGCACAGTCATCCGGGAGGGGCTCGGAGTAGAGTCACTGCTCCTCCACGTAGAGAGGAGCCAGCTGAGCCATCTGGTTTGGATGCCACCTGGGCGCCTGCCTGGGAGGCGCTCTGGGCATGTCCAACTGGGAGGAGGCCCGGGGAAGACCCAGGACACGCTGGAGAGATTATATCTCTCGGCTGTCCTGGGAACGCCTTGGTATCCCCCCCAGAAGAGCTGGAAGAGGTGGCTGGGGAGAGGGAAACCTGGGCCTCTTTGCTTAGGCTACTGCCCCCGCGACCCGGACCCGGATAAGCGGAAGACAATGGATGGATGGATGGATGGATGGATTTTGAGTATGTTTCCAAATCCAGACCTCCATGGGATAATTTTGATTTACATTGATCATTTTTTGTTATTTTATTCTCAATGCATTCCACTATGTAATAAATATTTAATTAAATATTTTATTCATTGAGATCTAGGATGTTATTTTAGTGTTCCCTTTATTTTTTTTTTTAGCTGTGTGTATGTGTGTGTGTGTATATATATATATATATATATATATATATATATATATATATACACACACACACACACACGCACATGGACAAAATTGTTCGAACCCCTTGATTAATGAAAGAAAAACCCACAATGGTAACAAAAATAACTTTAATTTGACAAAATTAAAAAATAAAAATTCTATGAAAATGAACAAATGAGTCAGATATTGCTTTTCAACCATGCTTCAACAGAATAATAAAAAAATAAACTCATGAAACAGGCCCTTAACTTAATATTTTGTTGCACAACCTTTTGAGGCAATCACTGCAATCAAACGATTCCTGTATCTGTCAATGAGACTTCTGCACCTCTCAGCAGGTATTTTGACCCACTCCTCATGAGCAAACTGCTCCAGTTGTCTCAGGTTTGAAGGGTGCCTTTTCCAGACGGCATGTTTCAGCTCCTTCCAAAGATGCTCAATAGGATTTAGGTCAGGGCTCATAGAAGGCCACTTCAGAATAGTCCAGTGTTTTCCTCTTAGCTATTTTTAGGTGTTTTTAGATGTGCGTTTTGGGTCATTATCCTGTTGCAAGACCCATGACCTGCGACTGAGACCAAGCTTTCTGACAATGGGCAGCAAATTTCTCTCTAGAATTCCTTGATAGTCTTGAGATTTCATTGTACCCTGCATAGATTCAAAACACCCTGTGCCAGATGCAGCAAAGCAGCCCCAGAACATAACAGAGCCTCCTCCATGTTTCACAGTAGGGACAGTGTTCTTTTCTTGATATGCTTAATTTTTCCATCTATGAATGTGCTGATGTGCCTTGCCAAAAAGTTCCATTTTTGTATCATCTGTCCATAGGACATTCTCCCAGAGGCTTTGTGTCTTGTCAACATGTAGTTTGGCAAATTCCAGTCTGGCTTTTTTATGATTTGTTTCAACAATGGTGTCCCCCTTGGTCGTCTCCCATTAAGTCCACTTTGGCTCAAACATCGACGGATGGTACGATCTGACACTGATGTTCCTTGAGCTTGAAGTTCACATTTAATCTCTTTAGAAGTTGTTTTTGGCTCTTTTGTTACCATTTGTATTATCCATCTCTTTGATTTGACATCAATTTTCCTTTTGTAGTCACAGGAACATCAAGCTGCTTTTATTGTCCAATTTTGGTGAGCCTTTTGGTGAGCCTGAGAATTGTAGCCTCAGTTTCCTGTTCTTAGCTGACAGGAGTGGTACCCGGTGTGGTGGTCTGCTGCCATCCGCCTCAAGGTTTGACGTGTTGTGCGTGTAATAACTGGTTATTTGAGTTACTGTTGAGCTACATCACCATAAATTTAGAACTTCGAAATAATTTGTATTTTATCTCATAGTTATATATTGTGCTACCCTAACAATAGTAAATTTCATTCCTCACCTTTCATTTCCACACAATTTCTTTGGCCATCTTGGTTCTTGGTCTCATTTGTTTCTGACGTCTGTGGGATATTCTGCATTCTGCCATCGAGCACATCGGTCTTCACCTGTCCCAATGTCTGTAGCAGCAGCAGGGTATCAAACTGCTGCTCTCCACCGTCTTTCAGGTGCTCCAACACCTACACACACGCACACACATCAGTGTAGTCTACCACTTTGATTTATGCATAGTATTATATAAAAAAACAGAGGCATAAATGTGCACACACCTTCAAGCGCTTGTAGCTTTTCAATTCACTCAGGTTCTCCTCCAGAAACAGCAAGTACATAGACAAATCGTCCCATGCTCGGTTTATAAACTCCATCACCCCAAGTGTGGGCAGCATTTCATATGGCTTCAGAAAAGCAGCTGAGCTTTTCATGGGAACCAACATAGCGTACACACACGCAGGTGCCAGAAGAAGATACACACCCAGGTTGATGTAGCTAAGGAGCTGAAAAACTCCCACAGCTACCAGCTTACACTGCAAAGCAGCAGGTACGGATGAGTCGTTGCGCAGCACACCTGAGCGAATATTACAGGAGAACTCGTCCGTTGCAGACAGTCGGATGTAGAAGCCCAGGTAGACACAGGTCAACACCAGGGCTAAAAATGTGATGGCTCGGCACATAAGGTACCGTACCAAGATGTCACGGGAAAAACGCTTGGTCTTCAGATACTGTTCCACCAGTGGGTATCTAAAACATGTCTCTGTCAGGTCTGTCTCAGAGCTAACACACACATACACATACACACACAATAATGATTACAACCTGAAAATCATTAGCAAAGTCCATCAATACACATCAATTACACAGTATGTAAGTGTTACTGGATGTTTATTCTCACACACTGACAAATGAAGTGTAATTACATTGGTTCAGGTGCCAAGAATTTCTGACATTAGTTGCATGAGGCTGTGTGTTTGATAGAGACTACAGAGCCCTTCTGTAAGTCCCTGTGGAATAAGGGGTCTGCCAAATGCTCTAAATGTACATACAAGTTGCTTAATAATTCACTATTCACTATAATTTTTTTTTTTTAAGTGTAGCACACGTAAAGGTAGAATGAGGATCTAATTGTTAGTGGGTTGAGCCAGGTGGCAGTTCTGTTCTATGGCCAGATCATATTCACACAAAGGTATACAACAACTTCATGGTGCAGCTTACTGTTTATTTACTGTATATTGCTGCACATGTGTACTGTACCATCAAGTGATAATATAACATATGGTTTATGTGCAGAAAGCAAAAATCTACACTGGGGGAACATGATAAAGAGTTCAATGTGTAGACTTGGTCCAAATGCCCCATATATCAATAAAGCATCTGTGGGATCTGCTGTTAATTTCTTAGATAGACAGAATGCCAGATACCACAGTACACCTTCAGAAGAACTGTGGAGTCCATACTTTGATATGTCAGAGCTGATTTAGTGGCACAAAGGAGACAATGTATTACACTGGTGGTTTCATTGTTATGGCTGATTGGTGTATACAGGATATAAATCTGTTGATTCAGGTTACAGTCACAACTCCGGTTAGTCTTTAGAACATTTCTTTTTTATTCATGAAAACCTCATTACTGTTTGCACATGAGAGAGACAAAGAGAGCCAGATAGTGCTGCTTTGCAATTTGTGCCATGTAGCATTGGTGTGTATGTTTACTTGTGAAACAAAGAATGCTAAAATGGTGTGATTACCTACATAAACTTGTGTTAGTGTATCTGTGCAAATCTGTCTATCGGCCACATTTGTGTGTGTCCATACACGTACCTTTGATTATCAAGGTATGTGTGGTTGCTGTTGAGGCCCTTGGCCAGTTTGATGGCTTTGTTGTATGCGCGGTCCAATTCCTCCATAATGAAAGTCAGATCAGAGGAGAGAACTGGTGCCGCTGTGAAACGCCAAAACAAGGCTGGAACATAAACTAGAACTGCTACAAATAAGAGGATATAGGGGAAAAACTTTAGGGTGGGAGAGAGAGAGAGAGAAAAAAGAAAATATCATATCAATGAGAATGTGCAGGCAATTAAAAATAGACAAAAACAGCATAAAAGTAAGATGTGCTTCAAAACATTCATTGTGTGTGTTTTAAAACTTTTAATTTAATTCAGCAGTGTGGAAGTCAGCTCAATTTGTCCACATTAGGGAACATAGTAACAAGGATATCAGATATGCCTGTATGAGTCTGTGATGTGTATAGAAGCAACAGGTCAGGTCCAATTTTAAAATAGGCATACTAAGGTCTGATGCTTTGTGTGTTATGTAAACTGACTACCTTATGCAGTGAGAGCGGTAGCCCCCCTGTGTCCTGTCTTTGTACGGCTGCCCAGCAGTACGCGTCTACAAAGGCAGCCTGCCGCCAGGAGAAATTAGTGGGAGAGAAACAGCTGATCTGAGTTCCTGAGAATAAAACACACCACTCTTAATTATAACCTATTAGATTTCTGCAGAGGTGTATAGATGAATTGTTGGTTTGTTATACAACCCAAATAAGGAATTTCATTTTCAAAAATTAAGATTTCCTCGTCTTAAAAATTAACAACTAAAAAAGTATTTGAAGTAGAACTATGGGATTTTGCATCATCTGATGACTTGACATGGTTGTTTTTTAAGAGATCTAGCTGAGCTGACATGGAATGGCACTTATACAAGTTTTTCTATCTACTGGCTTGTGTTTATGCATCAGCTAGAGGCTTCTTTTTAATTCATTAAATAATGTTTTTTATAGTTCAGAGGCATATACCACAAAGTAATTTAAAGACTCTCAAAGCTATGCAAAGCCATCTGGATTCACTTAACGAAACAATCCCAGGTATGTGTAATCAATACCTATGAATGTGGCATAAAATATGGGTAAGACTTTTTTTTTTATTAACAATTTCTTTTGTTGTTGTACAATCACATTTAGCTGGCCAATAAAACTGGTGTGCATATGTTTAGTGTGAGGATCAATAAATACAAACCATGCTGTTTAGCCAAGGGGTTAAAGCCCAGGGGCTTAAAGCATGCTTTCATGTAGAATTAGCTCTTTTTTTAATTCTGGAGAAACAAAAGACTGCAAATAAGCTAATTTTGGTATATTTACACTGTGTAATTATAAATGTGATTTGTGTTAAAAAAGAGAGGAAAGTCTCCTTGTGTTTCATTAGACTATACGACTCCATGATTTGTCCAAAAATATAAATCTCTTATAAACGAATATAGGACACCATTGGCAGCAAATAGATAGTATCACACCATAATGAGAAACAAGACAATCAGGGAATTCTAGTTTAACCAGACTGACATTTACTTCCTAACATTTTTCAGGTAAGTGCCAACACAGAAACAATTGGAAATCTCAGGAAGCAAATAATTCAGTTTTTAAATCTCTTCTTTATGTTAATTTGAAAATTTGTAAAAAAACACTTGCTTACAGAAAGATTCCAACCATCGTAAAATTATAGCAGAAATCTTTACCCAAAGCACCTGCATGAAAAATCCTTGATATGTTAAAATGTGGATATTTTATTGTTCAGTATTGAAAAATGGAATCAATATCAGATGTGAACTGTTATGCATGTTCACACACATTTTCAAACATGCACTCAAGCTTCAAATAGTAAGGTCAGAGTCAAAAAGCCAAGATAATATCTCAGAAAATACCAATTAAAAAAATGGTAAAATATTGCAGAGAATGTCAGGTAAAGAAAATGGTTTACTGTTACAGAAATCTCAGCACGAACACTGCTATTTTAGTTTTTACTAGACTCTGATGTTTGTTCATTATATTAAGTGGCATACAATTTTAAAATCAATTACATATACATGTATGATATATGTATATGACTATATTTCCATAGGTATATAACAAAAATAAATGTCTTCCATAGACTATATAATACAGGTGCTGGTCACAAAATTAGAATATCATGAAAAAGTTTTATTACAGTAAGTCTATTCAAAAAGTGAAACTTGTATATTATACTCATTCATTACACATAGACTCGTATATTTCAAGTGTTTATTTATTTTAATTTTGATTTATTTTATAACTGACAACTAATGGAAACCAGTATTCAAAAAATCAGAATCTCAGAAAATTAGAATATATCAATATCTTCAAAATTGAAGATCCCTGGTGCCACAGTCTAAACAGCTAATTAACTCAAAATTTGTGCAAATGCATTTAAATGGTCTTTCAGTCTAGTTCTGTAGGCTACACAATCATGGGGAAGACTGCTGACATGACAGCTGTCCAAAAGGCAACCATTGACACCTTACACAGGCAGGGTAAGACACAACAGGTCATTGCTAAAGAGGCTGGCTGATCACAGAGCTCTTTATCTAAGCACATTAATAGAGACGAGAAGGGAAGGAAAAGATGTGGTAGAAAAAAATTTACAAGTAATAGGGATAACTGCACCCTTGAGAGGATAGTGAATCAAATCCAATTAAAAAATGTGGGGGAGATTCTCAAAGACTGGACGCAGCTGGAGTCAGTGCTTCAAGAACCACCACGCACAGATGTATCCAAGACAAGGGTTTCAGCTGTCGCATTCCTTGTGTCAAGAGACAGCGTTAGAAGTGTCGCGCCTGGACTAAACACAAAAAGGACTGGACTGAGTGTTCCAAAGTTATGTTCTTAGATGAAAGTAAATTTTGCAATTCCTTTGGAAATCAAGGTCCCAGAGTCTGGAGGAAGAGAGGAGATGCACAGAATCCATGTTGCTTGAGGTCCAGTGTAAAGTTTCCACAGTCAGTGATGGTTTGGGGTGCCATGTCATCTGCTGGTGTTGGTCCACTGTGTTTTCTGAGGTCCATGGTCACTGCAGCCGTCTACCAGGAATTTTTAGAGCACTTCATGTTTCCTGCTGCTGACCAACTTTATGGAGATGCAGGTTTCATTTTCCAACAGGATTTGGCACCATGTCAAAGCTACCAGTACCTGGTTTAATGGTACCCCTGTTGTTAATTGGCCAGCAAACTCGCCTGACCTTAACACCATAGAAAATCTATGGGGTATTGTGTAGAGGAAGATGCAATACGCCAGACCCAACAATGCAGAAGAGCTTAAGGCCACTATCAAAGAAAAATGGGCTCTCATAACACCTGAGCAGTGCCTCAAACTGATGAACTCCATGCCACCCCACATTGCTGCAATGATTCAGGCAAAAGGAGCCCCAACTAAGTATTGAGTGCTGTACATGTTCATACTTTTCAGTTGGCCAGCATTTCTAAAAATCCTTTTTAGTATTGGTCTTACATATTATTCTATTTTTCTGAGATACTGAATTTGGGGTTTTCATTAGTCAGTTATAATCATCAAATTAACAGAATTAAACACTTGAAATATATCAGTCTGTGTGTACTGAATGAGAATAACATACAAGTTTCATTTTTTTAATGGAATTACTGAAATCATCTTTTTCATGATATTCTAATTTTATGACAAGCACCTGTATACAGAGACTATATTTACAATGATTTCCAGACAAGTGTTTTGCACATAGATCAGCTCAAATCAGCTGGCAACATATCAGTATTTGCATCACTAATGACAGGAACTTGGTGAGAGTCTCTCATTAGTCTCTTGTATGACAGAGATAGCAACATCATGTTTTTGGATCAAATTTAAATTTTTTTTTCACCTCCTCCTAGAACTCAGTTTCACAGTGACCAACATTAAAGCCTTAAATACTAGGATCATGGTGTCAAAACATCAAAAGTGATCCTATTGCACGTGCCTGACGTCTTTTCAGCCCTACAGAGAAACAGACCATATACAGTGCGGCTACCTGAGGTGAGATGGGGGAAATAGCAAATATGTAGTATTGATATTTTATATAAAAAGCTAACTCATCTGACCCGACTCATCATTGCTGGTGTGTTTCCCAGCACAACATAATGCGCTAGCAAATTACACTGTACCGGCCTGCTGCAAAATAACTCTTTCCTACTGTTCTTTGAACTAACTTTTCAGGTTACGGAACCTATTTATTTTAGTTGAACTGTTCAAAATTAGAAAAAATAAATTTACCATCCTTACTGGTGGTAAAAGAGCTATGGGAGACTTTCTCCCATTTAAGAACACCTTAGAGCTCTTTAAAAAATCCACTGCTGAAAAACAAATCCTAGAGGAAACATGACTCCATCATCTAGCGAAGTTCAAGCTTAGTCCTAAAGGAAAGCTCTGCTCATCTGCCCTTCTGACTAATTTGACCACTGTGGATCAATCAGCATATGCCACTGTCTCTCCCCACAATCACCATTTACAAAACAAACTTCATGGACATCCACTTTACAAGCCAACAAGTTAAGAATTATCTACAATAAAACCACTTGCTAACGAGTAAAAAAACTTGGATGTTATACTTTTTGTCATGCAGACGTCAACAATTGTAATTGATCTGTCAGTCAGTCGTTGAGGGAAAAGGCCTAGGTTTGCCTCCTAGGTGGTCGTGTAAAAACATGTATAATAAAAAACAAATAAAACCTACAATAAATACAGGCTATGTTACTTTTAAACAAAGTCACTAAATCATTTCCCCCTATTTGTTTTTTTAATAACCAAATTTTTCTTCACTAATCCAAAACTTTGTGAGACTGGGACAGCTGAGGGAAGCAAGCAGCCTGACTGACTAAGGTGGTTAGAATGAGTTACAGTTCGTTTTAAACCCAAGCTTAACACGTTCACAAAAGAAATTTGTGATTTGTGGTACGCCTCTCAGGTGATAGTCATATGTAAACAAATTTGCTGCCTAGTAACATTCAAAATTACAAACCTAAAAAGAGTCAAGGATAACGAGGTTCTCCACTGCAGGCTCAAGATCTGTATACTATTTATCTGTTGAAAAGCCTGTATTTTTAGTGAGTTTTGCCTGACTATTTCTATTAGAACCAATAGAACGTTGTGAATTTCCTTATTTTTACCAAATAACCCCCTTTCACTTTAAGACACGATGTGTTCTTCTTTTGGGGTTGGACCATGCATATTGTTTTGTATGTTCACATATAGTTTCTAAAAAAATTATTATTTTATCCCTTAAGTGAAGTGCTGCTACTACAAAACAAATTGGAGCTAATTCAGTTCCATTACTTTTATGAACTGAAATGAGCAGCCATGACATTCCACATGATTTTTGGTCAGACAAATAGAGGAAATGAGGAGTGATCAAGATGAAAAACAAGCACTTGTATTGATATATGCTTCCTCATGTTTGGGCAATGCATGAATTTATTGATAGCCTCAACATGGAAAATCCATTATCATGCTATTTAGATGGTGTCAATCATGGGAAAAAAATCCTGTTTTAATGTGGTTGGGAAAAAAATGTAACTAGTTCTGAACATTTGTAAAAAATGAATAAATAATCAGCATCAAGGCGTTTGGATTAAACTGTGACACACTTATAGTATTATATCAAAGACATCATTATTGTATAGGCTTGTATACACAAGCTATGTGTGTGTATATATATATATATATATATATATATATATATATATATATATATATATATATATTTAGATATAACATATATAGGCTACAAGCTATTAGAGTATGCACTGACATTTTTAGCCATTTGGCTAGCTAACTGCAGTCAGCCAGCAGCTTGCATACAAGTTGGAAAAACAGATATAAATAGCCTAACTATATAAAGCTTACCTACAGACACCTCCTGAGCAAAGGCGAGGGAAATAAGTAGCAAAGGCAGTCCGACAGCAATACAAGTGACCATCTTATCCAGAGCCAGGTCCAATCTTACACCTTTATACTTCGCTTCTGATGTGGGCTCCTTGAGTAAAAAGTCCGTGAAAACGTACTCTGTAGCAACGTGGGCTATAGCCATACTTAGTTTCCTACAGCCAAGCCAATAATCAAATTACGAGTTTGTAGCGTAGGTTAACAGAGAATTTCGAAAGTAACACTTCGACGCTGAATATCAAACATATGACTCGACATCAGTAAGGTCCTCCAATGCGCATGTTCTTCCTGCTGTTAATTTGAAGACTGATCGCAGCAAGGCTGATAGCGCCAGTTACTAGGAAAAGGCAAATTGCCATTCTAGGTAAACATAATTAGTTGTTTTCTCGTCTTCCTTTTTTTTCTTGCACCGTTTAGGGCGACTGACAGTGATCAGCGCATTACCGTCACGTACTGGACTGTAATGTGTAGATCCGTGGCCAGATAAAGTATACATATGTATAACCTTCCTACATACAGCAGTTAAAATACAAAATCATACGAAGTCTTCATGTATTTCCAGCATTGTCCTGCAACAATCTCGTCAGTGTCGCGTTAGGCCCTATCCCAGTGTTTGAAGTGGGCAGTTGTTCCGGTGTTACACCGAATTCTGTGACCGTCGAGTTTTGTGACCACAGAGGCGCTATTTCACAGTTTCTGTTCACAGTCACGAGCGCTTTACGAACGCTACGTAAACTACGCTGATGCGCTTTCTTTCTCGTTTTGTCTCTGTCCGCGAGCCAAAAGATGACATATGTTTGTATTTACATTTTATCGTCTCTTAATTACATAAATGTACTTAAACAAGAATGTTTCGTTACAGGAAACACGAAAATAGCAATCTTCATCGTAAGCAAGCTTTGTAAGATGCTGTCATTACGAATGGTATTTCTGCCCCGTTGGATAAAATGTTTAAATATAGACTAATAAAAGGTTAGCGTTATTTTTCATTGTTTCTGTTATTGTGGAGTCACGGTGGGGTGATATGTTTCCATTGTAGATGATGAAACTGCGTCAGATCTTTAAACCATAGTTATGCAGGTAATTGCGAGAATTATGTAATGCCTGGGTTTTGCACATACGTCCTTGCACACGAGTCATCATTTAACACAGCTGCCATCTGAAAATGTGACCGCACTGAATCTTCAGGTTTGTTACTGTTAAAAAATATTTCCTGGAGACTTACTATCACTTCACTTTTTCAAAATAAAATAAATAAATAAAAATCATGAAAGAGACAGACAGGTGAGCCTTTAAACTGGGGTCACAAATTCTGACGGCCGCCATCAGAATATGTGACCCCAGTTTAAAGGCTCACCTGTCTGTCTGAAGCTTGCTATTTTCGTGTTTCCTGTAACGAAACATTCTTGTTTAAGTACATTTATGTAATTAAGAGACGATAAAATGTAAATACAAACATATGTCATCTTTTGGCTCGCGGACAGAGACAAAACGAGAAAAGAAAGCGCATCAGCGTAGTTTACGTAGCGTTCGTAAAGCGCTCGTGACTGTGAACAGAAACTGTGAAATAGCGCCCTCTGTGGTCACAAAACTCGACGGTCACAGAATTCGGTGTAACACCTGTAAATTCATTTCCGTGTTACAGTGAAATCATGACGCCTTCGTCTAGCCATATGTTACGACGCTGGAGTTGGTTATTTATTCGCAGTTTCCGATTCGTCTTGTTACTTATTCGCAGCTCCTTATTCGGCAGCTGAAATTGGTTCCTTATTCATATAGGGTGTGTTCACGATGCGTGGTTGCTGCGCGATTTGTTTAAAAGAGATTGATTAAACAAGCGAGCATAGGATCATACATTTAAGAGGTTATTGTTTCCCATACTGATTTTGTGAATGTAGAAAAAAATATTAAAATATTATGAAAGCATTCATTTTGCAAAATGGTTTCTTGTCATTCCAATTGTATGCAATTTGGACATAATTGATTTGGTCAGTATTTCTAATGTAAGGAAAATATATTCTCAGGTTTTAGGGTTTAATAACCACAGACTAGACATAGGATATTTTCAAAAATTCTCTTTGTGTGAGGAGCATTTGATTTTGGTAAGGATTATGGTGATCTCATACATCACAACTATGCGTATGTATGTCATCACAACATGGCATATTGAGCAGTGGGCATATAGGAGAATGGATTTAAAGGGGCAATTTGCTTATTGAAGGCCTTATTGATGGTGGTCCAGAAAAATAACAAATGCATCATAAAGAACAGGTCACTCCCTATGAGAGGAACCTGATTTTAGCCTGGCCCAACATAATTTTAGCCCTCAAATCTAACTGGAAACATGACATGCAGTGGTGCGCACAGGTCAAATGATTCAGAGGGGCAAATTCAGAGGCCCACTGTATGCCTCTACGGTCTCGGGCCAGGCAAAACTCATATGCATCGTACATAACACGTACCTATATGTAGGAGAAACCTGATTTTAGACTGGCCCAACATCATTTTATGCCTCAAATCTATCTGGAAACATGGCACATGCAGTGATGCGCACAGGTGAAATGGTTCTGGAGGTCAATTTCAGAGGATTGTTGTATGCCTCTAAGGTCTCGGGCCAGGCAAAACTCATATGCATCATACATAACACGAACCTGTATGTAGGAGAAACCTGATTTTGGCCTGGCCCGACATCATTTTATGCCTCAAATCTAACTGGCAAAATGGCATATTGAGTACATGCGAACAGATGAAATGGTTCAGGAGGTCTATTTCAGAGGATTGTTGTATGCCTCTAAGGTCTCGGGCCAGGCAAAACTCATATGCATCGTACATAACAGGTTCCTATATATGAGAGAAACCTGATTTTGGCCTGGCCCAACATCATTTTATGCCTCAAATCTGTCTGGAAACATTGCACATGCAGTGGTGCGCACAGGTGAAATGGTTCAGCGGGGCAATTTCAGAGGCCTGCTGTATGCCGCTAAGGTCCTGGGCCAGGCAACACTCCTTTGCACCATACAAAACAGGTTACTATATATGAGAGAAACCTGATTTTGGCCTGGCCCGACATAATTTATGCCTCAAATCTACCTGGCAATATCGCTTATTGAGTAGATGCGCACAGGTGAAATGGTTCATTGGGGCAATTTCAGTTGCCTGCTGTATGCCTCTACGGTCTCGGGCCAGGCAAAACTCATATGCACCATACATAACAGGTTCCTATGTATGAGAGAAACCTGATTTTGGCCTGGCCCGACATCATTTTATGCCGCTAAGGTCCTGGGCCAGGCAAAACTCCATGTCATCTATTCGCACCACTGCATGTGCCATGTTTGCAGTTAGATCTGAGGGCTAAAATGATGTCGGGCCAGGCCAAAATCAGGTTTATCCTACATATTGGAACCTGTTATGTATGATGCATTGGAGTTTTGCCTGGCCCGAGACCTTAGAGGCATACAGCAAGCCTCAGAAAGTGCCCATCTGAATCATTTGACCTGTATCCACCACTGCATGTGCCATATTTCCAAATAGATCTGAGGTCTAAAATGATGTGGGGCCAGGCCAAATCAGGTTTCTCTCATACATAGGAACCTGTTATGTACAAAGCAAATGAGTTTTGCCTGGCCTGAGACCGTAGAGGCATGCACCAAGCCTCTGAAATCGACCTGGACCATTTCATCTGTGCGCATCTACTCAATAAGCAATATTGCCAGGTAGATTTGAGGCATAAAATGATGTTGGGCCAGGCCAAAATCAGGTTTTTCGTAAATAGAGGAAGCTGTTCTTTATGATGCATTTGAATTTTGCCTGGCCTGAGACCTTAGAGGCATGCAGCAAGCCTCTGAAATTGCCCCTCTGAATCATTTGACCTGTGCGCACCACTGCATGTGTCATGTTTCCCGTTAGATTTGAGGGCTAAAATTAGAGGCATGCAGCACGCCTCTGAAAATGCCCCTCTGAACCGTTTCACCTGTACGCTTTACTACTCAATATGCCATGTTTCCAGTTAGATTTGAGGTATAAAATGATGTTGGGCCAGGCTAAAATCAGGTTCCTCTTATAGGGAGCGACCTGTTCTTTATGATGCATTTGTTATTTCTCTGGCCCACCATCAATAAGGCCTTCAATAAGCCTCTGAAATTGTCCCTTTAAATCCATTCACCTGGCCCACTGCTCAATGTGCCATGTTGTGTGCTGGTATTTCTTCTTCCGATTCATTTGTGTTCTAGAACAGCATTTCTGTTTTTAGTTTTCAAATCTAAGAATATGTTTCTAAGAATATGTTTTCCTTACGTTAGAAATGCTGACGAAATCTATGATCATTTACAAATTGCATACAATTGGAATGACAAGAAACCATTTTGCAAAATGAATGCTTTCATTATATTTTAATATTTTTTTCTACATTCACAAACTCAGTATGGGAAACAATAACTTCTTAAATGTATGATACTATGCTCGCTTGTTTAATCAATCTCTTTTAAACAAAGTGAGCAGCAAACACGCACCGTGAACACACCCTTCATGAATAAGGAACCAACTTCAGCCGCCGAATAAGGAGCTGCGAATAAGTAGCCAAACGAATCGGAAGCTTCGAATAAGTAACCAACTTCAGCGTCGTCATATGTTGACATGCTAAAAATGTCCCACTCAAAAACATCTGGATATTTTCATTTTATTATTTTTGTTTTAATAGGTTAATAAGAAATTGTGACAACATCGTTTGAATTTTACAATATCACTTTATTAATGCTGTACTATTGCTCTCTATTCTAGGGAGGTTCCATATTCTTAAAGCCAGACCTATGAAGTCTAAACATAATTTTAGAATTTTTTTCTTTTGATGTAGAGTTCCTTTATACACCTTTGTGTCTTTGAACAAGAACACTGCTAAAACCCAGAACATGCTAAATGCTCATTCACATACACACGCACAGTCAGACCTGTAAAATGCCTAGTGCACAGTATATAATATGGGAATATAATATGCGGCTTGGTGGGAAGGTCTGTCACGTTAAGGGAGGCTCCCTGCCGGCCTCCTCCGTCAGCAGCGGCAGTGATTCATGTCGTTGTGTTGTTATTGTATTGTGTTTATCCCTCAGGAGGGCATGGCCCATAAGGGAGTTAGCCACCTGAGAGTCGTTTGTCTGTCTATATATGTCTTGTCTATGTACCAGTTGACTGCTGGTTATTGTTTCCTTGATTTGGATTAAGTCACGGGTTTTGAGTTGGTACACTTTATTCTATTAAATCCCCCTTATTCCTGAGAGTGGCGTGAGGGCTTCTTATTTTTGCAGTGCTCTCAAAATTAGAGAACATTTGCTGTCCCTCCCTCTCACATCACTTGCCAAATAAACTAAGGATTACATGTAATAGATAATGTATCTATTGTATAATCTATTGATTATAACATATTTTGAATACTATTGTGCCATGAATTTGTGCCCCTGAATATGCAGGCAACCCTGTTATCAAAATAATTTTTGCCTGGCTGACGAATGGTTAAAATATTGTCATATTACATACAGGATATAACATCATCCAACCATTTTAAAACTGTGACGGGCAGGAGGTGCGAACGAAAAGGAAGCGATCACGCCAAGTCTCAGAGAAAAAAAGGGGTTTAATGAATAACGTGCGCAAACCAAAAACCTGTGCACATGACCCAGATTAAGGATATAATAACCAGCAGTCAACTGGTACATAGACAAGGCATTTATAGACAGACAAACTACCGTCAGGTGAGGGAGCTAATAAGCCCCACCCACCTGAGGGAAGCACAAAACGCAACAACAACAGGACAACTGCCGCTGTACCGGAGGCGACCGGTAGGGGGAGCCTCCCTCACCGTGACAAAAACACCATGGGTAGACCAAAGGTGAGTGCCCTTTTGCATTTTCAATATATTTGAAACTTTTATGGGATAATTGAGTGCGTAAAGATAAACCAGTTAACCCTGTTACCTTGGTAAAATTGCAAAAAGTTCACTAACTTGTTCATAAGATAAATGCTATATTAGCACCGATGCGCAACCCCTGTTACTTGCAACCCGTTACTATAATTAAAGTAACATGGGTGTAACTGACTGACGAGTTGTTTGCTTTTGTACAGTTGTGCTTAGTGTGGCGATAAGAGACAGAATGTTTTTTCTGGGCCCGGGTTGCGCAGAGACAGCTGCTGATGCCACACACAAAAATTGTATCAAAAATATTGGATTGGCTAGAAAGAAAAGAAGATGCAGAAAGGGAGTCACTGGATTTGAATTACATTAAGTAGGTCTCATCCATTTCTTTGACTGGGTCAAGCTCTATCTCTAAACAATAAAAATCTTCTACTTGTTCGCAGAGCAGAGGTGGCATCCATATCTTCATTTTTAAAGCGGCAAGAGGCTGCAGCTGGAGTCCTAACTAGGGCTAGAAAATTTGATCATATTAGTGCTACTCTCTGAGCATTGCACTGGCTTCCGGTTAAATATCGAATTGATTTTAAAATGCTTCTGTTGATCTATAAGGTGTTAAATGGTCTTGCTCCACAATATCTGAGTGAACTCATTGCATACTACACCCCTTCTCGCCTGCTGCGCTCTCAAAATGCAGGATTTCACTTCGAAAAATTAGCAAGGCTACAGACGGAGGCAGAGCTTTCTCCTTTAAATCCCCTCAGTTATGGAATAGTCTTCCAGCTCTAATCTGAAATTCTGACACAGTTCCAATTTTTAAATCTAGACTTAAGACTCACCTATTTAATCAAGCCTTCAGTTAATATTCTACATGTGAAAGTATGGAGCTCGGAGGCCCACAGTCATTGAGTCTTCTGGTAATCTTCCGGCGCCGTAAGGAGGGGCAGCCTACTCCAGTAGCTCCGTCTTTGTGTACTGTTTTTAGCCTTTTTTTTTCCCCTTACTTTTTCTCTTTTGTATGTTTTTATCGTTAGTTTAGTGATAACTTTGTGTGTCCTATGGACATGGAGTCTGTTATCGTGACCGCTTTCAGGACAAGTTTTGTTTACATAAGGGAAGAGCTGCTGGCGCTGAGAACAAAGGGACGCACCGGCCAGACATCAAGTCCCGGCGGAGCTGTGCAGACCCTACCGCGGATGTAGAGCTGGAGCTAAGCTAAAGGCTAAGCGCATGGAGAAACGCTGGAGGTTTAAACCATCTATTCCTTCTGTGGTGATGGGGAATGTGAACTCCCTGACCAACAAGATGGATGAACTGGCGGCGCTGGTTCGTAATCAGCGGATGTACCGGGAGTGTAGCATTTTATGCTTCACGGAAACGTGGCTAACCAGCAACATTCCCGATGCTAACGTGGACATTACCGGCTTCACCACCGTGAGAGCGGAAAGGGACGCCAAACAGAGCGGCAAATCTAACGGCAGGGGGCTCGTGCTGTTTGTGAACATCAGATGGTGTAACCCGGGGTATGTGACTGTGAAGGAGATCATCTGCTGCCGGGATGTTGAACTGTTGGCGGTGAGTCTCCGGCCCTACTACATGCCCAGAGAACTGTCCCACGCCATTGTAGTTTGTGTTTATGTTCCTCCTTGCCCTGATGCCGAGAACGCTTGTGATGTCATTCACTCAACCATCGCAAGACTACAGACTCGTTATCCGCAGGCCTACATAGCCATTTCTGGGGACTTTAACAACATCACACTGGACTCAGTACTCACTGCTTTCCACCAGTATGTGGACTATCCCACCAGGAAAAACAGAACTATTGATGTCCTTTACTCCAACGCATGACGGACTACATGAACTTTTGCATGGACGTGGTTGTTCCTGTGAAAACTGTATGGTGCTTTGCTAACAACAAGCCCTGGATAACCAGCAGCGTTAAAGGGCTTCTGAACAAAAAGAAGAGGGCCTTTAAAGACAACAACCAGGAGGAGCTTTGGAGTGTACAGAGGGAGCTCAAAGTCCACTTGCGAGAGGCCAAGGACTCCTACAGGAAGAAGGTGGAGCAGAAGCTGAGAGAGAATAACATGAGGGAGGTATGGAATGGAATGAAGACCATCACAGGCTGTAAGCAGAGGGTGCCACACAGATGGTGAGGGTGACAGAGCCAACGAGTTCAACACTTTCTACAACCGGTTTGACTGCCCCGTTCAAGACCCTATGGCTCCAGCTGACACTTCCTCCTCTTCCCCCCTCAGTCTCTGTCTGCCTGGACATTAACACCTCACATTCTCCTATTGTTATTCATGCACCCTTCCCATGGGCAGACAGCACAGACAAGACAGCCCCCGCTTCCCCCTCTTCACACTCAGCAGACCACTGCAGCCCCCCTGCCTCCACCTCCACTCACCTTCACTACAGAACAGGTCAGAGGTGAGCTGAGGAGACTCCGCACTAGTAAGGCAGCTGGACCAGATAGAGTGTGTCCCAGACTACTGAAGTTCTGTGCTGCTGAGCTTGGGGCCCCCCTACAGCACATCTTCAACCTGAGTCTGCGCTTGGGGAGGGTCCCCAGACTGTGGAAGACATCTTGCCTGGTTCCAGTACCCAAGAAACCGCACCCCAGTGAGCTCAGTGACTTCAGGCCAGTCGCTCTTACATCAGACGTCATGAAGACACTGGAACGTCTGCTTTTACACCACCTCAGACCCAAGGTTCAACATGCAATGGACCCCATGCAGTTTGCCTATAGAGAGAAAGTGGGAGTGGAGGATGCCATACTGTACTTTCTCCACCAGACCCACTCTCACCTGGACAGGGGGGGACAGTGCAGTCAGAGTCATGTTGTTTGACTTTTCCAGCACCTTCAACACCATTCAGCCCCTCCAACTGAGAGACAAGCTGGTGCAGATGAAGGTGGATCTACACCTGGTCTCCTGGATCACTGACTACCTCACTGGTAGACCTCAGTACGTCAGGCTGAAGGACTGTACATCAGAGACTGTGGTCAGCAGCACAGGAGCTCCACAGGGGACTGTACTCCTCTTCAAATCTACACCTCAGACTTCCACTCTGAGACATGCCACATGTAGAAGTTTTCGGACGATACTGCCATTGTGGCCTGTGTACGAGGAGGGCAGGAGGAGGAGTACAGACACCTTGTGGGTGACTTTGCGGCATGGTGCAATAGGAACAACCTGCTGCTGAACACCTCCAAGACCAAGGAGATGGTGGTTGACTTCCGCAGGACCAGACCACCCACACAGCCTGTCTCTATTGAGGGGGTTGATGTGGAGATGGTTAAGACCTACAGGTATTTCGGACTGCACCTGGATGATAGGTTGGACTGGTCAACCAACACGGACATCCTGTACAGAAAGGGGCAGAGCCGGCTCTACTTTCTGAGGAGGCTTGGGTCCTTCAACATCTGTAGGAAGCTCCTGCAGATGTTCTATCAGACTGTGTTGTCCAGCTGTCTTTTCTATGCTGTGGTGTGTTGGGGAGTGTAAGACTTTATGCTTAACTGGACCTCGGCCTCGTCTGTGCGATTTGTACTGTTTACGTTTACGTTTACGGCATTTCGCAGACGCTCTTATCCAGAGCGACTTACAAAAGTACTATGTGTTCAGTCAGAATATGCATCTCTATCTAGTATAAACAGGTTTAAGTCCAAACTACTTGAGGTCAAGCACTGCCATAAACCGTTGCTAGTGCTGATGCCTAGAAAAAAAGACAACAAAATATAAGATTAGACAATACCTATCAAGACTGAAATACCTACAAGACTACATGCAGTATAGTGCAATACTTAGCAAGTGTTCCTAAAGATAAAGTGCAATTACGCTTTATACCAATGCTTCAGTTGATTTGTGCTGTGCAGTGAGCGCGCTCGGGAACCAAAGAGAACAAACAGCACTCTAATGCAAGAGAGAAGTTTATTCACCAGAGATCCCCCGATATGAGGGGGGTACTCCCTTTATACAGATAGGTTGCGAACATAAGGGGGTGTTATTACAACATCCAGACATAGACACATTTTGCATCACTATTGTTTTGAGAATAGGCAGGAGAAGAGATGCAGAAGTCGGGATGACATTTTTGTGAAGACTAACATAGATACAGAGACTTCTCTGTTTGGTCTAGAATGTTCTCCAAAACTAACTAGAACATGAGACTATGCTTTATGCACGTACACAGAATATATGAGATACACAAGATGGGGCCTAAATATCTATCAATCCCCTCTTTTTATGATTAATAAACATATTGATCATAAGTATAAATGTCTAAACTACTCAAAAGATTATACGTCATCTTAACATGATTCCTGCTCCTTGTATATTGCGGCCATAGTGACATACTGAGTCTCAGGCACAGAGAGAGAGCGTGCTAATGCATATACACGATTCATCAAACACTGGTAGATACATGGTCCACATACACAAACCAGAAGTAAGATCAAACAGACAGGCATAAACATGGTTATATAAGGTGTCAACCATCCGAACAGAACAGCCAAGGGATTCCACACACCCGCGTCCCGGGCATGCTCATCACCATACATTGCAGAAGCAATATCATTCATCCTTTTAACGGCGCCGGTAATAGATCCATGTTCATCATCATTAGCTGGAATATACGTACAACAGTGGTCTCCTACTACGGCACAAACTCCACCTCGCGCGGCCAACAGAATATCCAAAGCCATCCTATTTTGTACGGCAGTCAGTCTCAAAGCAGTTAGCTGCCTTTATTCCTTCTATCGTGATGTTAGTAACGTTAACAAACGTAGCCATCCGGTAATGAGTAACTTCAAGGTTATTCCACAGCTGAGTCGAACCATACTGAGGGAACATCGAATACCAAAATTTATTCCACTTACTGTCTAACTGATGTTCAGGTGGGGGAAAATCCAACTCTGAACGTCAAGACCTTCTACGGCATCCCTAGTTAGATTAGCAAGACGCATAACATTGTAATGTACGAAGTTTATACGGTCTACATTTTTATTCGGGGTTATTGGGAAAATAGCTGATATCAGGGGTATGTTTTCAAAGCCTCCAGCTATATGGTCAGCTAGTTTGTGCTCGTTAGGCACTCCCCTGGGAACTCCAATTGAATCAATATATGTAGGCGTGTTTTTCATAAGATCAAACTGACAAACGACAAATTACAATAATTAAATCAAATCAATCTGAAAGCCAAACAATATGTTGAGAACTTGGGCGTCACTTTTGATAATGAGCTAAGCTTTAAATCACACATCATGACTACACGCAAGGCAGCTTATTTTCACCTCCGAAACATCGCTAAGGTCCGAGATATGCTCTCTCCTGCTGATAGTGAAAAACTTGTCCATGCATTTATCACATCAAGGCCTGATTATTGTAACGCTGTCTATCTGCTCTCCCAAAGAGCTCGATTTCTCAGCTACAGCGAGTTCAGAATGCTGCTGCAAGGGTCCTGACCTCCGTGAAATGATAGTTATATATGTTCCAGTCAGGTCTCTCAGGTCGTCAAACAGTAATCTACTGGTGATTCCTAAAAGCCAATTAAAGAGTGGTGAGGGTGCCTTTAGTTGCTATGGCCCAAAACTCTGGAACTCTCTTCCTGAGGAGCTCAGAGACATTTCATCCCTGCACAGCTTCAAGAAGAGTCTCAAAACTGTCCTATTTAGATCTGCTTTTAGTTAAGCTATGTCTGTTGTAGTGATTCTACTAGTTTTCCATTTTATTTACTTTCTACATTATTTTATTTAGTTACATTTTATGTTGTTCTAATTATTTTAATAGTTTCCTATTCTATTTCCTATTCTATTTACTAAGTTACTTTACTTTATTACATTATTTATATTTAATCTTTGCATCATTTTAATGTTTTGTTTTATTTAATCTGTAAAGCACTTTGCATGTATGCATGAAAGGTGCTATACAAATAAAGATTATTATTATTATTATTATAATACAAACCTGCGCTAGCCCATGATCCCACTCATTCATGTGAGCTTTCTGCTGTAGTACTGACTTATATCCATTTGCCCCTTTACTAAAATGCAATCAATGTTTACAATAATCACTTACCACAGTCCCTATGTGCCCATATGTCTATGTGCCTATATGTTCTACAAAGCCAAGCCTTAACACTTATCTAGTAATGAATAAAAAATGTTCTTAAACAAAAGTATATACTTTCTTTTTCCCTCGTGGGAGACAGGGTAGACTTTCCCTGACGTGTCGCTGCTCCTGGGGATTATTATGCCCCGTTGTTTGGGAGCTCCTTCCTCTCTGCGCTCTGGATGGGTGACTCTGATGCTCTGCACTGGCTGAGGTGGAACCACGTGTCTCCTTTACCCTTCAGTCGGACGGCGTGTGATGTTCTCTCGGTGACCTTGAACGGACCGGTCCACCTGGGCTCGGACCACTTCCTTTTGATGACCTTCAGAAGGACCCACTCAGTGACAGGCAGGTCCTGTCGTGGCGGTGATTCTGACTCCTCTCCTCGTACCTGGACAGAAAAGGCTTCACAGATGTTTTTTAGTTCTTTGAAATACTCATGTGATCGGACCGCCGGTGTTTCCAGCTTCGCAAGCGCGTCTTGGGGCCCCGAAAACTCCTCCCTGTCATGAGCTCAAACGGAGTGAATCCAGTTACGGAGTTCACTGAAGATCTTATACATAATAACACCACCGGCAGGGATTCCAGCCAATTCATCCCTGTTTGTGCACATACCTTTACAAGCTTATTCTTTATATTCCCATTCATCCTTTCAACTTTGCCCTGTGATTGGGGATGGTAAACTGACCCGTACTTATGCCTGAGCCCAAGGCTCTGTTCCACAAATTTTAACTCTTTACTTGTAAAATGTGTGCCATTGTCTGATTGGATTACCTTAGGAAACCCATGGTGAGGTATCCAGTGATTTATCAACATTTTGCAGACCGACTTAGAGTCCTCTGCTCTGGTAGGAAATGCTTCTACCCAACCTGAAAATTTGTCCACTACCACTAACAAATACCTTTGACCTCTGATCGGTATCAACATGTCAGTGTAGTCAATCTGAATCTCTCCTCCTGGTTCTCTGGGACCCGGAAACTTACCTGGTCCTGGCTTCAGAGTCGGGCCACTGTTATGCACATTGCATATTTCACACTTTTTTGTCCAATCTGCTATCATGTCACTTAGGTATGGGTGCCACCAATTTTTTAAATTGTCCCTCATCTGCTTCCTGCCAACATGCGCTATCCCGTGTGCTTCTGTGAGTACTGCCTTAATTAATCTACCTGGTAAGATGGGTCTCCCGTTTGGTCCTTCCCAAACTTCCTCACCTTTAACTCCTCCTTTATCGACCCACGCTGTCTTTTCTTCTGGGCTGGCCTTCTCTTGTAGCTCTAATAGCTCTCTGCCTGTGGGAAGAGAAGGCCACTCCTCTTCTTCCCTGCAAACCATCTGAAGCCCGATGGTTTTGTAGCCTGCTGCCCTCTTTGCTGCTGCATCTGCAGCTTCATTTCCTCTTTCAATCAGACTGTCCCCCTTTTGATGTCCCTTACATTTAATGATTGCTACTCTAGTTGGTAAGAGGAGTGCTTCCGCTAGTTCTTTGATGTATTCCTGATGTTTAATGGGTTTTCCCCCAGGTGTTGTGTACCCTGCCCGTTCCCATTGTCCTAACTCTACGTGTGCCACTCCCACTACGTAAGCTGAGTCAGTGAAAATATTTATGTGACGGTTTTGTCCCAACCTCAGAGCTGCTATGACTGCTCGTAGCTCTGCTCTCTGTGCTGATTGTAACCCTCCAGGTTTTTCTGAGTGTACTGTCCAGAACTCATCTCCCTCACCCTGTGTTTCTATTACTACTGCAAATCCTGACTCTACTCTTCCATCCTTACCTCTGAACCCACACCCATCTGTCCACATGTTTTCTGCTCCTGGAATCGGCTCTCCTTCTAGATCTGGTCTCCATTTTGCTGTCTTTGACACTTCTGCCGCACACTCGTGTGTTGGACCCTGTAACATGCCATCCACCATGTTAATTCCTTCATGTGAAAACAGTAAGTTAGGTGCAGTCAGAGCTTTTTGAATCCGTCTTTGTCTGAGTGGGGTGAGTGTAAACATTTGTGAGTTTACGTATGCCATGACACTGTGGCTGGTTAGAATGTGTAGGGGATGTCCTGTTACTATGTGTGCCGTCTTCTGAAATAGTTTTGCAACTCCTGCTGCATGCTGTGTGCATGGTGGGTGCCGCTTCTTTGTGCTGTCTAGAGGGACGCTGAGGTGCATTAGCACCTTCCTTTCTCCCCCTTTTTTCTGAAACAGCACTCCGTTTGCATAGGAGGGTGTTTCAGAAACATCTAAGTGAAATGGTTTGTGTAGTCTGGTGCAGCGAGGTCAACCTAGGGAAATATGTGGAGCGGCTGAATCGCTCATCATGTACCAGCATTGTTGTGCCGGGGTCAGATTAACAGGTGCGGCCACGCCTTCAGGACCCACGTGTATGCCCCGTGTCTCTATTTCCCAAACCTGATTAATTAACTGTTCCTCAAATTCTTCCCCATAAACTGGATCCCCTACTGGATCATAAAACATAGTAACGTGAAGTGGGTCGGGTGGTGGGGCGTAGGGCTCAATCAAAGTGATCCACGGCTTCCAGTCAATGAACTTGGAGTGAACACCCCTTGCGGTGCAGGAGTCTGGTTCTAGGAGGCCCCAGCAGATGTCGACCTTGGGTGGCCAGTCAGTACAGATCAGATACATGCCGCTGTCTGCTCCCTGTGAACAATGCATCTTTGTGCCATCCCGCAACGCTATCACCAGTTATATTTTGCTAGCATTATATTATATTACTAATCAACTGCGTAGTATTAGGCATTATATTTTACTATTACATTATTACTCAAGCATATTCTCAAGAATGTCTGACAAGCATATTCTCAAAAGTGTGTGTGTTTGATATCTGTAACCCTTGTGTAATTCCACGGTGGGAAACTGTTTGAGGAGGAAAGCATCTGTGGCCTCAAAAGCTGATAACTGCTATAGTGGTTAGGAGAAAGTATAATGAGCTCAGTTATTGCGAACAAAATGTGGGAAATTGCAGTAGCCCCTTGTAGTGAGGTCTGGGAAACCGTCCACAAGTTTTCTGTACTTTCGATAAGAACCGAAGGAGCTCACTCAGTGCAAGACGAACAGGCAGACAGTTACAGAGGAACAGGTGGTTTCGAGCGAAGGTCAGCGAGGGTGGGGGCTACACTCACTTTTAGCTATTTAATTCAGGCCTATTTTCTTTGTCTCTCAGAGCTACGCAGTGCATCACACGGACGCGCTGCGCTAACTGGGGAGGAGAGTGAAGCGCAACACTACACGCGTTACCTAGCTAGTAGGTGTTGCTTCACCAGCTGTTTGCAAAATATGTTATGCACAACAAGCTCGCCAGCCAGCCAGCCAGATGTTGAGGACAGAAAGGTTTCTGCCTTCTAGCGTGAAGAGAAGATACTTAGTGATGTCACGATGATGTATTGGTCATGTAGTAAATGGCACACCCGAAGTCTCCTGATCACATGAGGGTAGTAAATCTTAGTGACACACGAACGTACAAATCAAATGTAGGCATGATTTTAAACCTCTATTCATTGATTCATAACTCTTTCTATGGATAAAATTTAAAGGGCCAGACTTCAGTTAAATGAATTGTTTTGAACTACGTTGCTACAATGTCTTTGTGTTGAGATATTAATAAAAACATAATTGACCTCCAAGGGTTAATTGCTGGGGTATAATCAATCAACTGAATTCAAATATTTTTCAATTGATGACTCATTAAAAACAACGTTTGCTTTACTTAAGAAAGTGGTTGAAAACTGATAAAAATGTAAGCAAAAGTACTAAAACGACCACCTCATGCCAACATGTGCTGGATTTGTTGAGAGAAACATTTTTTTCAGCAATACACTGCAGTTGCACCCTTACGATTTCTGAAATACATTGATGACATTTTGGTACTTCTACATGCACAACTGGTAATTTTGTCATTCTCCAATATCCATCCAGCTCTGGAATACACATGGTGTGAAGGCAGCAGAGGAGACACAGCAGGAGAATTTCCTGATTGCTAACCATGTGTTTGTGTGTTATAATACAGTTTCATGAGGTGCTCTGAATCTAAAAATGTAACGACGATGGTACAGAGCGGAGAGGACCATCGTGAATAATTTAAAGAAACAAAAACCCAAATGCCGCAAAAACACAAGCAAGCAAACACAAACCGACTCAGAGAAAAGGCGAGATAGAATTACAAACAGCTGAGCGAGAAAACAGAAATAACGCGGAAAACTCAACGCGTAACAAAACAAAAGAAGACCTTGACCGTGAAGAAACTATGGGAGAAAAACTGACTTGAGCGAAAGAGAAAATAACACAGAAAACTCAACGCGTAAATAAAACAAGCAATGAGCACTAATCAAAAGGAAAACCAAAAACGCCAGGGGAAGTAACTGGCTGGCAGGATAAAACCCTGGAAACAAAAAACCCTTCCCAACCAAAATACCAAACGGATAGGAAAAAGACAGCGTGGGGGAAACTTGAGATAGGCCAGAAAGCGGCGCAGGAGAAAGGAACTCGAATAAGTAAAGTTTTAGGAGAGAATAGAAGCTTGAAGATGACGAGACACCAATATTCACAAGAGAGAAAATAGCTGACGAGAGGCATGAGAACCAAACGACTCAGCGATGACCCACTGCAACTCTCTCCCCTAAGTAGCAGGGAAGACAGATGCAGCGGCTCATTGCTGATTGACAGAACCCCGCCTAGAAGCAGCCTGAGGGTTCCCCCTAGTGGCTGCCGGGGGAACCGCACTGGACGTGCCCTGACAAAAAATACTACATAAATTAGTATCACTAGTATCATGATATTATTTATCCAACAGTAGAAAATCACATAGTATTTATTGAAATTTTATTGTGGGGAACACAGGCAAACATTAAAGAGAGGATATTACAAGTTCAACATTAATGATCATCTGTTTTGCTTTTATTACTCAATCTACACAGGACTGTTCTTTAGACATATATTTCATCACGTTGACATGCGTATTCAAGTTCACACATTTGCGAATTTGTTCTTTGAAACTTAAACTTCTTCTGAAGAGTTATGATTTCATGATTACATACTCATGTCAACAGCAGAAAGAACATCTTCACAAATGTGCACGATAGGTGCCCTGGATTTTTTCTGTGTCTTTTTTCTGTCCCTTGTCACTAGTCGGGCATGGGTCAAGAACATCTGAGGCACCTCTGCTCCTCTCCAGAGCTCATGGATGTACAAAGACAATAACTTCAGTCCTGCTTCGGAGTAGAACAGACATCAAATCACATTGGAAGATAATATAATCTGTACCATTTAACCAGTGAAGTACTTATAAGGGTGTCTTACCTGTTTTGGTACCTTTATCATGAGTTGGGTGCAAACATGCTTTTAACACAGACGTGTGAAAAACATTAGACGTTCCTTCTTCCTCCAGCAAGTACACCATAATTGTGGTAAAAAGCGGAAGTGTCTCCAATTCGGAGCTGCATTCCTTCTGCACTCTGTATTCACATGTCTGGTGGTACAGTGTTAAGAGGTCACTTCTCAAATCTTCATTACAGAGCAAAGACTGCGCAATCTCTTTATGGGCTACTATAACTCGCTGAAACCATTTCAGAGTTTCAAAGGTCCTATTGTCATCATATGATTGGTCAGACAATGTTTTTAGGACCCATGTAAGGAGTATGTGAGCAGTTGTGTTGATGAGATTGCTGGAGTCTCCACCATGAAGATCAGGGCTGTTGTTGGGTGGAGTCAAAGCTGGGAGGTCAGGGCAGTTAGGCAGGAGAGGTTCCCAGTGTGTGAGAATACTTGTGAGGAGGGTTTTGCACTCCAACAATGACTGCTCATGCGTATCTTTATCTTCTTCATCTTCCATCTTATTCAGATACTCCAAACTGGATTGAGGGAGCTTTAAGACATTCCCTTGCACTTTCTCCTTCATATTAGCTGAAATTAGTTAAAAAAATATTAGTTTGTTAACTGTAAGAAATCATGTATCTACACCTACACATACACCATATCTACATGATGTGTTATCACAATCACAGAACAAGAACATTAATAAAATGTACAATCAAAAAATAAACGATGTATTTAAAACAGGAGTTGTGATTGAATTCCCTGATCATAAAATTTAGAAACATAAAATCCCTACATTATGCCTACCCAGCAGTGCTTTAATGTTGTGTTTGTTGGCTAGGTTTTGAAGTGCACACAGTAAAGTGTTATCCTGAGACAATGTTCCCCAGCACTGAAGCAAGGCAAGAGCTGCAGAGCAGGAGAGCTCTTGGGGGTGCAGCACTACACATCTGACCTCCCCTTGGCCATGCACAATTGTGCTGTGATGCCTCAGCACAGACTCCAGGATCTTCAGAAAGCACAGCAGTTCATGTGCTTTCACTCCATCCCTGAATGGAATAAATTCAGAAAACAAATATTTAACCCATTAAAAGGTGAGACTTTCTGCAAATAGTTAATTACCACAATAACATTTTGCAACTGAACTGATGATTACGGTGTAAATTTGGAGTAAGTTTGGACTTTAAAATAGGGTTTTTCTGATTCAAGCCAATTAAAATGAAATTCTTCAGTGAGCTCACCTAGGACAAGATATTTTAGTGCACAGATTAACCAGTATGAATCAGCCCTTAATCGCAGATCTACATCATATTTCACAATTCCTTTTATCCAATTCATGAGAATTTTCACTAGAATGTAATCTATTCTATATTTGTAACTCTCATCTCATTTGTCCAACTGTCCAAGTTATTTGTTTTTTAAATAAATTAAGGTGAAGGTTCCTTGATCGGTCCCTAGAAAGTTTGTATCTAACCAAGACTGAATCTGTGTATTTAATTGAAGATAATTTAATTGTGAATTTAATTGCATTAATTCTAATTTCAGGCGCATCTCTTTGCATTTTATTTTGTAAGTCAAAGAATTTATAAAAAAATATATTTATCTAATTTTCACACTTCAAAATTAAATTTGGTTTTTTGTTTTTTAAACATGAATCCACATATCCATAGCTGACCTTACTTTGAATCCTTTTAATTTCTTGCTTCAAATGTCTTTATTCTATAGGCATTTTATATTTAGTTTCCAAATTCACAAACGTTCATGGTAACATCTTTTTGTGCACAGCAAAATGTATATCCTGATTTGTTATAACAATTAGGCCAGTTCCTCCTTGCTGCTGATTCATGCCAAGCTTATTAAATTTTATTATTTATTAATTTTATTATTAAAACTATTATTTTATTTGCAATAAAATACTGTGTCCACATAACTGAAAGGTAAGCTCAGAGAGATCAGAGTTCTGAATTCTAAATGAGAATTGCTCAGGAGGAAAACCAAATTGCATAAATGCTGAAACATGACAACCATCACTAAAAATGAAGACTGAGTGAGATGGTAAGATGTGTCTGAGCTTGAGGTAACTCGATAATTTACAGGGCTGAGAAAGTATAAAACATTTGAGACCTTTGAGAAAAAGATGCTTGGTTACCTTAGGTGTTTAATGATAGAGAGCAGGGCAGACAGAAAGTCGCTGATAATTGGCAGAGGTAGCCATTTGCCTGATCTGTGCGGTAGCTTCTCTTCTACACTGCTCCTGCATTTCTCCACTGCCTTTTGGCCCAGGCTTGTGAACCACAGAGCACTGAGCAGTTCTATCACAGCGCCAAGTAGCCTGCTATCAACAAACCTACTGAAAACATACACTGATTAGTTGACTAAGACCTGTATAAAATTATATCTTTATGGTCATGGTAATGGTGACGTAAAGGTTTGTTAGAGTTGTATGTAAACTAAGACTTTTGTTTTTACTCACTTCCTTTCTATAAGCTGTACTATCCATGTTAAAACTCCATGAGCCTGGGTGAGGCCATAAGATGCTTTGGTCACAAGAGCAGTCTTCCTAAGTACACAGAGAACCTGAATCTGGAAATGAAGACACTAGTTGCATTATTATTTTCCATAGAAAACAACCAGACAACGCACAGAGAAATTGCTAAAAAAGTAAACAATGTTTAACTATTTAAGAGTATAAACTGAAATTTGAGCATGCCAAGCGCTAATATATATTTTAACAACATATATATATATATATATTGTTGTATATATATATATATATATATATATATATATATATATATATATATATATATATATATATATATATATATATACACATACATACATACATACATAGATACACACACACACTGGCCACTTTATTAGGTACACCTTGCTAGTACCAGGTTGGACCCCCTTTTGCCTTCAGAACTGCCTTAATCCTTCGTTGCATAGATTCAACAAGGTAGAGTCTTAGAGAGTCTGGTCCATATTGACATAATAGCATCACGCAGTTGCTGCAGATTTGTCAGCTGCACATCCATGATGCAAATCTCTCGTTCCACCACATCCCAAAGGATTGGATTGAGATCTGGTGACAGTGAAAGCCATTCGAGTACAGTGAATTCTTTGTCGTGTTCAAGAAACCAGTCTGAGATGACTCACGTTTTATGACTTGGCGTGTCATCCTGCTGGAAGTAGCCATCAGAAGATGGGTACACTGTGGTCATTAAGGGATGGACATGGTCAGCAACAATACTCAGGTAGGCTGTGGCATTGACACGATGCTCAATTGGTACTAATGGGCCCAAAATGTGCCAGGAAAATATTCCCAACACTATTGCACCACCACCAGCCTGAAATGCTGACACAAGGCAGGATGGATCCATGCTTTCATATTGTTGATGCCAGTTTCTGGCCCTACCATCTGTCGCAGCAGAAATCGAGACTCACCAGACCATGCAACATTTTTCCAATCTTCTATGGTCCAATTTTGGTGGGCCTGTGCGAATTGTAGCCTCAGTTTCCTTTTCTTAGCTGACAGGAATGGCACCTGGTGTGGTCTTCTGCTGCTGTAGCCCATCCGCCTCAAGGTTCGACATGTTGTGTGTTGTGTTCAGAGATGCTCTTCTGGCTGTCAGTCTCCGCTCTAATTCATCCCAAAGGTATTGTATCGTGTTGAGGTCAGGACTCTGTGCAGGCCAGTGAAGGTCATCCACACCAGACTCTGCCATACATGTCTTTATGGACCTTGCTTTGTGCACTTTTGTACAGTCATGTTGGAAGAGGAAGAGGCCAGCTCAAAACTGTTCCCACAAATTTGGGAGCATGGAATTGTCCAATAAACTTTACACTTGGCACAATACAGTCAGACAAGTACCGTTCTCCTGGCAACCACCAAACCCAGACTCATCCATCAGATTGCCAGATGGAGAAGTGTTGATTCGTCACTCCAGAGAACGCGCCCCCACTGTACCACTGCATCCGACGCTTTGCATTACACTTGGTAATGTATGGCTTGGATGCAGCTGCTTGACAATGTAAACCCATTCCATGAAGCTCTCTGCGCACTGTTCTTGAGCTAATCTGAAGGCCACATGAAGTTTGGATGTCTGTAGTGATTGATTCTGCAGAAAGTTGGCAACCTCTACTCACTATGCGCTTCAGCATCCACTGACCCCGCTCTGTCAGTTTAAGATAAGATACACTTTATTGATCCCGAAGGAAATTGCAGGGTCACAGTTCTGTACATATTGCACAAGTAAGACATGCATTATTACAATAAAAAGGGCAGAGGTTACAGAAGAGTTGTTAATCACAAAAATCATATAAATTCAAATAACAGAAGAGTCTATGTGCATTTAAAAGTGTTCTATGGAGTATGTACATACATTAGTCAGAATAAATAAATAGAGATGAATTATAGAGATCAATTTAGGAGATTTGTCTATATACATAAATGTGCATGTATAAGACATTGCCTAAAACATAATAAATAAAAAATGGAAAAGCATGTACAGACATTAACAGAGCAGCATGAGTAATATTGCACTTAGAGATGTGAGGTAGTAAGGATTATATTGTCACGATTAGAACCTCCTCCTCCTGTCAGTCATGCCTGTTTTGTTTTGCTAGCTATGTGTTTACTTAGTCCCGCCTTGTACTTTGTAACACTTCCCCTCGTTAACATAGTCAGGTGTCTTTATTTAGATCCTCAGTTTGGTCTGGTATGTCTCTGGTTATTGTGACTTTGTGAATGTGTCGTGTTACAGCCCGTGTACTTTATATTCCTGTTTTCTGCTTCAGCCCTGTGTCCATTCGTGTTCTCATCTGTATTTTTGGTCCGTGCCTGGTTGTTCCTTGTTTTCAGTATGTCTGTACGTATTGGTTATGTTTCCTGTTCTGACTCCCTTACTGACCTGACCCATGCCTGTCTGTTCGACCCTGAGTTTGGATTGCCCTTTAATAAATCTCACTCTCCTCAGCATTTGTGTCCGCCATATTACCCACCGTCGCTCCCGGCGTTACATATATATAAAGTGACAATTGGCAGGTCAGGTAAAATAACAGTCCAGATTAGAGCAGTGCAGTAGAGGAGTATAAGGAGACTTGTAGAGTCTTATCGCGGTGGGGAGAAAGGATCTCACACGGCGCTCCTTAGCACAGCGCAGCTGTCTTAGCCTCCCGCTGAACATGCTCCTCTGTTTCTCCACTGCACAGTGCAGGGGGTAGGAGGCATTGTCCATAACTGCAAGGAGTTTGTTGAGAGTCCGCTTTTCTGCCACAGCCTCCAGAGTGTCCAGATAGAGTCCTATAACAGACCCAGCCTTCTTGACCAGTTTGTTCAGTTTGTTTATTGCAGTTTTGTTGATGCTGTTGCCCCAGCAAACAACAGAATAGAATATGGCACTAGCAACAACAGACTGGTAGAACGTCCACAGGAGTTTAGTGCACACCCCAAAGGACCTCAGTTTCCTCAGGAAGTACAGACGGCTCTATCCTCTCTTGAAAACTGGAGAGGTGTTAGAACTCCAGTCCAGTTTGTTGCCCAAGTGTCCTTGTAAGTACAAGTTGTCCTTGTAAGTACCAACTACCTCCACTTCCTCTCCATCGATGGTGACTGGTGCTTGTGGAGATCTGTTTTACCTAAAATCCACCACCATCTCCTTTGTCTTACTGATGTTTAGCTGCAGTTGGTTAAGTTTACACCAGCTGACAAAATCTAACACCAGCTTCCTGTATTCAGCCTCCTGTCCATTCCTGATACACCAGACTATGGCTGTGTCATCTGAGAACTTCTGCAGATGGCAAGTACCAGAGTTGTATCTGATGTCAGAGGTGTAGATGTTGAAAAGGAATGGTGCTAATACAGTCCCCTGAGCCCCAGTACTGCACATGGTCCTCACAGCGCTGCCTACTGTATCCAGGTGGAAGTGCACTTTGTCCATGAGGTAGATAACTGCATCATCCACTCCAATGGCATCCTGATATGCAAACTGCAAGGGGTCCAGAGCAGCTCTGACCAATGGTTTCATGTGGCCCAGCATCAGTCTTTCCTGTGTCTTCATCAGATGGGAGGTCAGGGCAACAGGCCGATAGTCATTTAGTTCCACCGGATGCTTCTTCTTGGGGCCAGGAACCACACAAGAAGTTTTCCACCTGACTGGAACCGTTCCTTGACTGCAGCTCAGATTGAAGATGTGCTGAAGTATTCCACACAGCTGCTCAGCACACAGTTTCAGTACCTTAGGCTGAATGCCGTCCGGCCCTGCAGCTTTGCACTGTTTTAGTTTCTTCTGCTCCTTATTCACCTGGTCAGCAGAGAAAGTTGGTGCACTGCTACTCGACTGGTCCTGAGTGGGGGTAGTGAAAGGAGCATTACTGTCAGAGGAGGTGTAAATATTTGGTATGGAGGAGGTGAGAGCTGTTTATGGTGGTGGCTGTTGTTCTTGTGAGGTGTTAAGGTTCAAAACTGGAGACCCAGCAGAGGACAATGGGGTAGTGGGGGAGTTGTTGTCAAACCTTAGAAAGAACTGGTTCAACTCATTCGCCCTTTCATAACTGCCACCGGTTATTGCTCCAGAGCTGCTCAGATTGAAACCAGTAATGTGTTACAGACCTCTCCACACGTCACGGGTGTTGTTATTTTTCAGTTTGGTCTCCAGCTTAGTCCTGTACTCCTCTTTGGCCTCCTTAATCCTTATTTTCTGTTAAGATCTGTTTGCACCCTCTTTAGCTCCTCCTTATCCCGTCTTGAAGGCTCTCTTCTTCTGGTTCAGGAAATATTTTAGGTTACTAGTAACCCATGGCTTGTTGTTGCAAAACAACGGATAGTTGTAGAGGGTATAACAGAGTCCACACAAAAGTTCATGTAGTCTGTGACACATGATGTAACCTCATCAATGTCCTGATTGTGTGGGTCACAGAGAACATACCACTGTGTGGCCTCAAAACAGCCCTGCAGTGATTCCACGGCTTCAGGTGACCACTTCCTCACTGTCCTGGTGGATGCTGGCTGTCTTTGGACCAGGGGCTTGTACTGTGGAGTAAGGACTACAAGGTTGTTGTCAGATCGTCCGAGTGGAGGAAGAGCTTTTGAGTTGTAGGCCTCTTTGACATTAGCATACAACAAGTCCAGTGTCCTGTTTTCTCTGGTGCTACATTTCACAAACTGAGTGAATGCGGGCAGACATGAAGTCAGAGAAGTGTGGTTAAAGTCACCAGACACAGCGATGAATGCGTTGGGACTTTGGTTCTGCACTCTCGCGATAGCCGAGTTGATGATGTCACACGTGATGTCCACATTGGCGGAAGGAGGAACATATACAACACACATGACCACTTTCGTAAATTCTTGCGGCAAATAATACAGACGCATCCCGACCACACACAGTTCGATGTCAGGCTGGCAGATCACCTCCTTTACACATGTGGCCGGGGTTACACCATCTGTCGTTCACGAACACAGCGAGTCCTCCTCCTCTCTTGTTACCGGTCTGATGGTACCACAGTGGTAAATCCGTTCAGGTGAACATGACAGTCCGGTATGTTCTGGTTCAGCCAGGACTCCGTGAAGCACAGAATGCTGCATTCACGGTACTCGTGCTGTGTCCAGATCAGAGCAGAGAGTTCGTCCGTCTTGTTCGCAAGTGATCGCACGTTGCCCATGATGATGGAAGGGAGGCAGGGCTTGTATCTCCTTTTCCTCTCCCGCCACTTGTTTCCCGTTCTGCACCCTCTTTACGGCCGCCTTAGCTCGGCTAGAATCTCTGGTCGAGACATAAACAAAGGCGGCGTCTTCCACAGCACGAGCAGCTGATCCCGTGAGTAAACAATGCAGTGAGTCATGGTGCGAGCGAAGTAAAAAAAAAAAGTAGTCTTGCAACGCCAACTAAGTCTAAGAGCATATGCAAACTGTATTAATGCCCATAACATGCTAGAAGTGTAAGAAAAAAAAAAAAAACGTTTAGCAACTAAAAACAGACAAAGAGACAAAAAAAAACACAGAGCGACTGTAACTGGCAGCCGCACTGAGCAGCGCCGGAAGTAGTGGCCTACCATGACAGCGGAGTTGCTGTCGTTCCCAAACACTTCCATTTTTTTATAATACAGCTGACAGTTGACCGTGGAATATTTAGGAGCGAGTAAATTTCACGACTGGATTTGTTGCACAGGTTGCATCCTATCACAGTTCCACGCTGGAATTCACTGAGCTCCTGAGAGTGACCCATTCTTTCACAAATGTTTATAAAAACAGTCTGCATGCCTTAATTTTATACACCTGTGGCCATGAAAGTGATTGGAACACCTGATTCCGATAATTTGGATGGTTGAGCAAATACTTATGGCAATATATATATATATATATATATATACACATTTAAATTACATAATGCACTGCACTGTTGGCATGCCCAATTCATCAACCACTATATAACACATTCATCACTTTCAAGCTTATGAACACTGAACCACTTCTGACTAGATACTGACAATCTTGTGTGTAATGGACATACTATACCTGCACATGCACATCACTAAGAGGGCTGCTGCAGAAGCCAAGAAGTGTGTGGTAGATGTTTTGCTGTTCGCAGAGTTCATAAGACAGCCCATCTCTCATACCGTCTTCCAACACACTTAGCATCCACTCCTGCTCTTTTTTGTGCTGACAGAGGCAATCAGTTTCAAAGTCAAAAGAATGCTGGCTATAAACAGTGATTTATCAAAAAAAGATGATACATTACCTCTAGATCAAAGCTGTAGAACAGTTTGAAGAATTCAGGAACCCTCCTGAGATCCATGTATTGAGTTCTCAAAAGAAACCTATTTATCACCAGGTACATGTGCTCCTCTGTAGGTGAGAGAATTTTGACAATAAGCATATTTATATGATCAATACATCTCATTTACATCTCATTACCCCCAGTCCCTGAGCTATAAAAACAAATACAAGTTGAATAAACCAGTCCATAAATAACACTTACCAGGTTTCAGAATCTGCTGAATCATTTTGGCAATGTAAGTGGCATGCACAAATGAAATCCTGATATTGTGCTTGTGAATTCCATTTCTGACAGTTTCCAACAGGTAAAGCAACTGGAGACAAAATAGCTTGTTTATAATTCAACAGTCCAAGTTTAGCACTAATAGAGACTTATTAGAACTAATAGGGACTAATGGTTATGCAGGTACCTGTTTCTTTTCTCTGAAGCAGGAAGCCTCCAGATGCTGGTAGAAAGAACCCAGTATATGATAGGCTGCAGCCCTCATGTTGTGATCATAACTGCTCAGGGCCACTACAGTGACACCTAAACCATGACCGGACACAAACTTTTGACAGTCAACTACTGACTCTGAAAAAAAAAAAAAGAAACAGAGATATGTAAAGCAAACACTTCATGATATATAGATATACACACACACAAAATTTTATATATATATTAGAATTATATTAGATAGATAATATATTAGAATATATTAAAATAATAAAAATTAGAATATCATGGAAAAGTTTCAAAAGATTAATTTCCTACAGTTTAAATGATTTGAAATATTTATTTATCCAGCTCATAAAACCCATGAAAACAGGATTTAAAAAAATTTGAATACTGTGGAGAAATCAGCCTAAATGTTGCAGGGCATGAATGTTTTAAACTGAGTGTGACACACTAATCATCTACTAAACTCAAAGCACCTGGACAGATTTCCCCAGGTGTAATTAAATTGCTTCAGTTGTCTCAGTTCAGTTTAAATAGGGGGAAGACTGCAGATACAACAACTGGCCAGAAGACCATCATTGATACCCTCCATATGATGGGTAAGCCACAAAAGTTCATAGCTAAGGAGGCTAAGAAAGTCTAGTGGAAGGACAAAATGTGGCAGAAGAAGATGCACCAGCAAAAGAGATGACCGTTGGCTTCAGCAAATTATCAAAAATAATTAACATTTAGACGCATCCCGGAGATGGGCCACAACTGTCGGGTTCCTTGGGTCAAGCCACTTCTGAACCTGAGCCAATGTAGGAAGCATCTCAACTGTGCCAAGGAGAAGAAGGGCTGGATCGTTGGCTAGTTATCAAAGGTCCTCTTTTCCAATGAAAGTAAAGTGTGCTTTTCCTTCGGGAATCAAGGTCCAAGGGTTTGGAGGAAGATGGGTGAAGAACAGAGCCCAAACTGCTCGAGGTCCAGTGTGAAATATCCGCAGTCAGTCATAATTTGGGGTGCAATGTCTGGTGCAGGTGTTGATAAACTTTACTTTCTTAAATCCAAGGTCACCGCAACAGTCTACCAGAATGTTTTAGAGGACTTCATGAATCCTTCTGCTGAGGATCTGTATGGAGATGCAGATTTCATCTTCCAGCAGGACCTGACCCCTGCCCATGCTGCCAGAAGCACCAAAGCCTGGTTTGATGCCCATGCCATCACAGTGCTTAACTGGCCAGCCAACTCGCTGGACCTAAACCCCATTGAGAATCTATGGGGTATTCTCAAGAGGAAAATGTGGGCCACCAGACCCAACAACAAAGAAGAGCTGACGGAGCATCACGGAAATCTGGGCTTCCATAACTCCCAGGCAATGCCACAGGCTGAGTGTCTCAATGCCAAGTCGCATCGAGGCAGTGATTAAAGCAAAGGGATTCCCAACCAAGTATTGAATATTGACATATCGTGTTGAAAGTACCATATTTTGACTGATTTGATGTGATCCTAATTTCTTTTTTTTCTGCAAAAACTGTCATATATCCAAGTCAACTACACTTCTGTGAAACCAACCTGTTCAGTTAGGAAGCAACACTGATTGTGAATCAATTCCACCTGCTGTTGTGCAAATGGAACAGACAACAGGCAGAAATGAGAGGCAATTAGCAAGACAACCCCTATAAAGGAGTGGTTCTGAAGGTGGTGACCACTGACCTTTTCTCTGTTCTCATCCTTTCAGGCTGATGTTATGGTCACTTTTGCATTTTGTCAATTCTCTCACCATAGAGGTATCATAAGGCAGTGTCTACAACCCACAGAAGTTGCTCAGGTAGTGCAGTTCATCCAGGATGGTACATCAATGTGAGCTGTGGCAAGAAGGTTTGCTGTGTCTGTCAGCACAGTGCCCAGAGCATGGAGCAGATACCAGGAGACATGGAGGGGGGCGTAGGAGGGTAACAACCCAGCAGCAGTACTGCTACCTCCTCCTTTGTGCAAGGAGGAACAGGAGGAGCAGTGCCAGATCCCTGCAAAATGACCTCCAGCAGGCCACTAATATCCATGTTTTCTGATCAAACTGTCAGAAACAAACTTCATGAGGGTGGTATGAGGGCCCGACATCCAGAAGTGGGGCTTGTGCTTACAGCCCAACACCATGCAGGGCGATTGGCATTTGCCAGAGAACACCAAGATTGGCAGATACGCCATTGGCGCCCTATGCTCTTCACAGATGAAAGCAGGTTCATACTGAGCACATGTGACAAACGTGAGTCTGGAGATGCCGTGGAGAACGTTCTGCTGCCTGCAACATCCTCCAGCATGACTGGTTTGGCAGTGAGTCAGTAACGGTGTGGGTAGGCCTCCATGGGATAATTTTGATTTATATTGATCGTAATGTAATAAATATAATATGTAATAAATAAAAATATAATTACATAATTAGATTAATATATATATAATTCCCAATAATTCAAAACTGGTGAAATATGTTCTCTTTCAGCAACCTGAACTGAAAGAAACTAGATTTAATTACAGAATTTATCTGTTTATCTAGTTTTAGGTCACTATCTATTATCACGCCAAGATTCTTGGCATAAGGTCTCACGTATGGATAAGTCCTTACACTGAGGGGTCCAAAAATTAATGCTTCAGTTTTTCATTCATTAAAATTTAGAAAATTTAAAGACAACCAAGCTCTGATATCTTCAAGAGAATCTTGCAGCATCTTAATAGAACTTTTATCTCCTTGTCGTAGAGATATATAAATTTGGGTATCATCTGCATACATATGAAATAAGATACCATATTTCCTCAACATAGAAGCCAGGGAAAAAATGTACAATGAGAACAAAATAGGCCCCAAAATAGAGCCCTGAGGAACTCCACAAGTAAGAGGTGCAGAGGAGGATAAAACATCACCAATGCCTACAGAAAAACATCTGTCTGACAAATAAGATCTAAACCACCTCAAGGCGGTTCCATGTATACCAGCACATTGTTCCAACCGAGATATAAGAATAGTGTGGTCCACTGTATCAAAAGCAGCTGCAAGGTCTAAAAGCATAAGTACAGCCAAATCCCCTGAAGTTATTAATGAAGATTGGCCACCAGGCTGGTCCAATTTAGCCATGAAACCTCTCACACTAAAATGACAGGTGTTTCATTTTCATTGTCCAACCCCTGTATATATAACTTTTTGTGTTTTGCATGTACCATGCTCTGGATTAGCAGAACAGTGATCAGTGTTTAGAGACTAAAAACATTGCAATACAAAACAGCAATCGAGACCAGAAAATGAGGAGATTTAAAAAAACGGAAGTAATGTGCAATTTAATAAGTGGTATGTTTACTACAACAACAGCTCAAAAATTGTCCAGTAAACTTTATTTGATGGGAATCATCTATCTTTAAGACAGTAAGACATCCAAAAGTCACTTCAAGGAAGGGCAAGACTACGCAGAATCTTCTTCTGACCAGCAAGAGCCAAAGCCACCACAACCATTCATATAACAATATTTTAAACTCGAATCAAATATTTTCTGTTAACCTGAAATCCTTTATGGTTTATGGTTAAATCAGAGATGTTCAAAATACAAGTCCAAGTCAAGTCACTAATCTTTAGGCTAGAGTCTAAGTCTAGAGTCTTTAGGCTGGAATCCAAGTCAAGTCAATACCAGGATAAGCTTAGGGAGAGGATATGGAAAATAACCATTTTATTTATTACCTTGGTAGCTCCTATTGTCGACCACCCCCCCATTATCGGCCACTTCCACGTACTGCGCATTTTCTATGTCTCTTATCGCCAGTACCGTTGAGAATTAAAAAAAGTAAGCTCCTGTCTTAGAATGACATTTAAGCTTTATTTCAGCAAAAAATCACACGAGAAAACTATTTAAATATCACTAACAACTGTGTAAATTTGCGTGCTGAAAACCATCATTCATTTAGAAAGCATCACTCATTTTCCTGCGACGGAAAGAAAGTTTTTCCTGTTTTTCTCTGTGTAAAATAATCTTAACGTGGAAGCCGATACTGAGGGACGTCGATCTTTTATTGAGACACTAGCGTCAAAAGTAAACAAAAAATATCATTATGGAAAAGTTCTCATCAAGTCAAATGAGCGTGGGACATTAATTTACACACTGTAAAAACAATACACTGAAATTGCTTGGCCTAATTAGATTTTTACATTAACTGAACAAAAATGAGTTAATTGCACCACAAACTATATCAAAGTAATTGTCTCAACTAGCTTCTTTAAGTTTTTTGTTAAAAGCTCGCCTCACTAGATAACCTACGTTGGCAAAAAAATAGAAGTTGTAGTTGAATCCTAGTTGAGACCAGGCCAACAACATTGCGCATGCTCATTTTGACTCTTTGGCTGAAAGGGGTTCACGGAGCATTTCTGCAGGGGTTTTCGATTTCTGCTGAGGTTTTCGTCAGCCATCTTCGGAATAATTTTCCTTATGGCCAACAGTTTCTTCGGTATTTCTGAAGTGTAATGACACGTCCATATGGTGAGTATTTTAGCTGAATGTTATCTGTTTTCTAGAAATTCTGTATTTGTCGTAATTTCCCATGTTTACTTTATAATGTACATTATAATGTGTCGTGAATATTCTATCCGTTGCCGTGTCTGCTAGCTAATTAGGCTAGCTAGCTGGCTTAGACATCAGACATCCCTAACGTTAACATAACGATAACTGGCAAACATAATGCTATGTTAAGGTTTACATCTACATATGAAATATGAGTGACGAAGACATTTTCATTACTTAAAGTCTTACGTAAAATTGTCATGTTTCAAACAGTGAAAGTATAATTAACTTTACGTTTACAAGTTTAGCTAGCACATGACGTCGCGCAAATCTACGAAATCACGTCTTTAAATGTAAGATAGTTAACACTGAAAACTAAAGTTGATATTCTTTACAAATTATTTGCATGCGTAGTTTCGTGCAAATCGTGTTAAACAAATTGTTAGAATGCGTGAGCCAGTAATGCTTCAGTCTGGATTGCGCGGGAGTCCAGTTTTTTAGGCTAGTTAACTTGGTATTTTTTAGGCTAGTTAACTTGGTATGTTTTCTGAAGAGACTTGAAGTTTACTGTAATTCCTCTTCTCTTTGCAGTTATTTTATGAATTGCAGGTTCTGCAGTTTTATCAGTTCGAGTCAAATTGTACTGAGGCACCATCAACTACTACATAGAAGAGGAGCTTACTGGCCCTGTGTCTACAGCGACTGTTCAAAACACGTGGCGCATTAAAATCGCACCTCACCAGATCACATTGTAGGACTGTAAAAAGGCAGGAGAAGTCAACCTTTTTTTGTGAATTATGCGAATTTAGAGAAATTTGTACTCAACGCACATTTTTCACTCATCTTGGACATCATTTAAAAAAGCAAGAGACTGTGTGTTGCCCCTTCCTGCGGTGTAATTTTAAAACTAACAATCTCAAATCTTTTAGTTCACACAGAAGTAGAAAGCACAAGAATTCAACAGAAATTAAAGCTTGTTTTAGAGCGCATTCTATAAACGAAACCTGTACCATTGAGACTCATGCAATTGACCTGCCATTAGATAACTTTGTTGAGACAGAGACATTACAGAGTGGTTCAAGACCAGACTCAAGTAGCACTGTAAGGGACGTCTATGTAGCTGCAGAGACGCTTGAACATAAAATAGCATCTCTCTTTTTGTGTATGCAGACAGATTTGCATGTTTCTAAAAGTGCTATACAGAAAGTTGTTGAAGAATTGCATGATATTCTCCACTTCTCTAAATTTCATTCTCTTCAGAGAATCAAAGAGGTGCTTCTGATGCAGTATTCAAAACAAATCCACTAATTTTAAGTATTGAATCAAAAGGAGCACTCTACTGATCACAGGAGGGAATAGCTATTTTAAAGAGCACTTCCCAATAGTTGAGCCAGTTGAATATACATATAGAAGTACCTGTAAAAATACATTTGTTTATGTTTCATTAATTAAGGTTCTAGAGACTTTATTGAGACAGTCAGATTTTTCAGATAAGTTAGTGTTTAGTCAAGAAGATAAACCAGGTCAATACAGGTCCTTTCGAGATGGCCAGTACTACAAAGACAATAAACTTTTGGGCAGACAAGAGGAAAGTATTTCTATAGGATTGTATATTGATGATTTTGAGGTTTGTAATCCTTTGGGGACATCTAGAAAAATTCACAAGATTACTGCTGTCTATTGGGTTGTGCTCAATGTACCATGCAAGTTTCGCTCTGCACTGCCCTTAATTCAGCTGGCTATTCTTGGAAAGAGTGCTGATGTTAAATTGTTTGGGTATGATGCATTTCTTTATCCACTGACCAAAGATTTAAAGGCTCTTGAAAAGGATGGACTTTTTGTTGAGGTTCTAGATTAAATTGTGAAGGGAACAGTATTTTGTGTGTGCGCTGATAACCTTGGAGCCCACAGCCTTGCAGGCTTTCACGAATGTTTCAATGTACAAAAGTTTTGCAGATTTTGTTTTCTTAATCGAGGTGAAATTGCACCTGTTGAGCCAAGGGATTTTCATTTAAGAACTGTAGAACTACACAACACTTTTGTGGAGGAGCTTGAATCTAGTGATAAAGTGTGAATGGTGTCAAAGGGGCCTGTGCCCTGACTAAGCATTTGTCTTACTTCCATCCAGTGACTGGGTTTCCCCCAGATCTTTTACATGACTTGTTTGAAGGTGTTATCCCTGTAGAATTGTGTTTGTGTCTAAAAGAATTGATTAGAAAAGGGCTAATTACATTTGATGGACTGAATAGCCACATAAAATTGTTTCCATACAAATTTTCTGATAAGGTCAGCAAGCCACAACAAATTTCAAAGGCCAGCTTTGGAACAGGAAGAATCAGTGGAAATGGTCACGAAAATTGGACACTTTTACGTTTGTTACCTCTTATAATTGGAAGCAGTATTCCAGAACAGGAGCCATCATGGGAAATTTTAATGGACCTTAAAGAGATTGTCGAAATTGCTGGCTCTTCTACGCTGTCAGAGGAAATATTGTGTTACTTGGAGAGTAAAATATCTGACCATCGGAAGTTGTTTACTGATACCTTTCCAGACTTTAAGTTGCGGCCAAAACATCATTTTTTTTAACATTATGTACATCTTGTACGCTGCTTTGGACCTCTAGTGGACTTATGGACTATTAGATTTGAATCTAAGCATAATTTTTTCAAAAAGGTAGTGCACGATGGTCTCAGTTTCAAGAATGTCCTGCTTACACTCTCTTCTAAACATCAACAAATGATGGCATATTACCTCGATGGCCAAAATCTATTCAAACCAAAAGTAAACATTGGAAATGTTGACACAGTCAAAATATCATCATTAGAAGGAAAACTGAGGATGGCAATCAAAAATAAGTATCCAAATCAAGATACTGTGTCCCTTGCCAAAGATGTTCATTTGTACGGGACAAAATATGTAAAGAGCATGATTGGAAGTCCACTGCATTGTCCAGCAGAAACAGAGTTCCACAAGATACTTAACATTTTAGTGAACTTTGACACCACAAAGCTGTCTTCTTGGTATATGGAACATTACAGGTCTTACCAGGTTATTGACAGCTTCTACACAGATATTGACTTCCTGGATCCTGAGGCTTTGAATGATTACCATCCATTGGTCGCATACCCAGTAGCTGGGAAGTTGATGGTTACCCCAAGGACGTGCCTGCTGTATTGAATGTAATGGTATGTGCATTTGGTGTTTGCTTAAAGTTATTTAATTCAATTATATATCAGCTTTTTTATTTTATTCACTGTGAAACAAGTTATCACTCCTTATGTAAACACTGAAACATAAATATAGTTTACAGTTCAAAGTATATACTGGTCCTTTTTTGCTTCTTGAGCCACATGTTTCCATGTTAATTTTGTATAAACAAATATATGCTATTAATGCTGTAGTTTATTATTATTATTATACTTTATATATATTACTTTATATTATTTATTATTATTTATATACTCATTATTAAGGGATAGAGAGCAAGAGTCAGCTGTAGCTGTGGACGCGCCAGGGAGAGCTAGTGCCTCCGCGACTCCGGTATTAGAGCCCTCACAGCGGGGCGCATGGGTGACGTCTCGGCGGCATAGTCGGAGAGCGAGGGCTGCAGCTAACGCTAACGCTAGCCCACCAGAACACCACTCCCCAGTTCACGTGTCCAACAGGTTTGCCCCGCTCAGTGAAACACCCACTGAGGAACGAACTCTGGTCATAGGCGATTCTATCGTTCGGCACGTGAAAGTAGCTAATCCTTTAGGGGCTCCAGCGGTTACAGTCAGTTGTTTATCGGGAGCCAGAGCACCGGACATTAGTGGCAATCTTAGACTATTAGCTAAAACGAGATTTTCCAGGATAGTTATACATGTAGGGGCCAACGATATACGTCTAATATTAAAGAGGTGGTTAAACTGGCCCAGACGATGTCCGATGCAGTAATTTGCTCTGGTCCCTTCCCAATGCGGCGCGGCGATGAGCAATACAGCAGGCTCACGGCGATAAACCGTTGGATGTCTGAGTTGTGTAACGAAAATCATGTGGGCTATATTGATAACTATAGAATATTCAAGGGCAAGCCTGGTCTTTTAGGCAGGGATGGTGTCCACCCCACTCGGGATGGCGCCGCCCTGCTTTCCTGCAGCATAGCCCATAGCCTGTTAATTAGTCGGCAGAGTAGTATTAGGAGCTGCTGACAATCCAGAGTCCCGACCAGGCCGCAGACAAACCGGCTTCCCCGACTGTCTGCACGCTGCCAAAAGGCGTCACCAAGTTCCTATAGGATTGAGACTGTGTCTGTGCCCCGCGTTAAATTCAATCATAGGAAAATTAAAATAGTCCGTCCAAAGTTTTTAACTACTATTCAAACCTCGCATCCGATTGTTAGTAGCAATATAACCGATCTGAAAATCGGATTACTCAATATTCGATCGCTCAATTCTAAAGCAGCTATTGTGAACGAGATTATAAACGACCAGAAAATTTATATTTTATGTCTCACAGAAACCTGGATTCGATCTGGCGAATATTTAATTTTAAATGAGGCCACACCTGTGGGATACAGTTATATTCATAGACCAAGATTGTTAGGCAGAGGAGGAGGAATATGCATAATCTACAGAAATTCTTTAGAAGTCCACCAGAAACACTATGATCTCTCCAATTCTTTTGAGATGCTATCTATTAATATAACTAATCCGGCTACAAACAATGACGCTCTCTCACTCACTAATGTGTACAGACCGCCAGGGCCCTACTCAGACTTTATAAACGATTTCAGTAATTTTGCAGCAAATTTAGCAGTATGTAATGTGAAAAAATAATAATGGTAGGAGACTTTAACATACACTTTGAGAAGGCAGAGGATCCGCTGAAAAGGGCATTTAGTTCAATATTGAACTCTGTCGGTATTATTCAAAATGTCACGGGACCTACTCATTATCACAATCATACTTTAGATTTGATTTTGACGCTGGGTACCGACGTAGCTAATATAAATACATTTCCACAAACCACAGCAATCTCCGATCACTATCTAATCTCATTCGAGCTACATCTCCTCGGAATTGTTTAAAACGCTCGATAAATTCGTGAACCACCACACAGTTTACTGAAACCCTCCCAGATTTAACGACTTTAGCCGACTCGCCAACAGATCCAGAGGAGTTAGACAGTTTAACCGACTGCTTAGAGAATACTTGTAGATCAGCTCTAGATATAGTAGCTCCATTCAAACATAAAAAGGTCAGACTTAAAAAGCTCGCCCGTGGTACACCGACCAAACTCGTAATTTAAAACAAATAGCACGTAAATTAGAGCGGAACTGGCGCTCTACTAAGCTGGAAGTATTCCACTGTGCCTGGAAGGATAGCCTTATTGAATACAAAGGGGCACTTACTAAAGCACGGTCAACATACCTAGCCTCACTGATCGAAAAAAAATAAAAATAATCCTAGATTTCTTTTCAGTACTATTTCTAAACTTACAAAAAATCAAACCAGCGCTGAACATCAGATTCCAGGGAACCTAACTAGTAATGTATTTATGGATTTCTTTGATAATAAAATAGAGAATATTAGACTAAATATAAATCCTTCTATGGGTAATTCATCTGGTTTGTCATCTGGATTGGCTGATATTGAACAAAATCTAGCATTAGAAGAAAAGCTTGAAGCTTTTCATCCACTCCCACTACTAGAATTGGAGAAAATAATTTCATCGTTAAATTCTACTACTTGCACATTAGACTCGATTCCCTCTAAATTACTCAAAGAGGTTTTACCAGTTGTAATCGAACCTCTTTTAAATATAGTTAACTCATCCATCACAATGGGTCACATGCCCAGATCCTGTAAACTAGCAGTCATTAAACCCCTGATCAAGAAACCAAATCTTGATCCTAATGTACTATCTAGCTACAGACCCATCTCGAACCTATCATTTATATCCAAGATCATAGAAAAGCTGTGGCCAAACAGTTAAGCTTATATCTGCACAGGAACCACAAATTTGAAAAAATCCAATCTGGATTTAGGCCCCACCACAGCACTGAAACAGCACTAGTTAAAGTAACAAACTCCTTCTTGCCTCTGATCAAGGTTATGTATCTCTATTAGTGCTTCTCGATCTTAGTGCAGCCTTCGACACAATAGATCACAAGATCCTGCTAGAAAGGTTAGAAAACTGGGTTGGAATCTCGGGTACAGCCCTGTCATGGTTTAATTCTTACCTAACCAATCGCTATCAGTTTATAGAGCTCGATAATATTCCCTCCAAACACTCAGAAGTGAAATATGGAGTCCCGCAAGGCTCCATCCTAGGACCACTATTATTTACATTATATATGTTACCATTAGGAATAGTTATAAATAAACATGGTGTCAACTTTCACTGCTATGCAGATGACACCCAACTTTATATATCAGCCAAACCTGATGACAAATCCAGATTAGGAAAAATTGAGGCCTGCGTAAGTGATATTAAATGTTGGATGTCGCTAAACTTCCTCCACCTTAATGGTGACAAAACGGAGGTTCTCCTTCTGGGCCCAAAGGCCACAAGACAGAAAATACCAGATCTAATGTTAAATCTTGCACATTACCCCATTACTCCTGGTTCGGTAGCCAAAAATCTCGGCGTCTTATTCGACTCTGACCTATCATTTGATAAATACATAGATAATACTACCAGGATAGCTTTTCTACATCTCCGTAACATTGCCAAGTTAAGAAATGCATTATCCCAGCATGATGCAGAAAAACTAGTACACGCCTTTGTTAGCTCTAGATTAGATTATTGTAACTCGTTACTGTCAGGATGCTCAAATAGGAATATAAATAAACTTCAAGTAGTTCAAAATGCCGCAGCCAGAGTTCTAACTAGAACTAGGAAATTTGAACATATCAGCCCAGTCTTATCGGCCCTGCACTGGCTCCCAGTAAAATTCCACATTGATTTTAAAATTATTCTGTTGACTTATAAAGCACTGCATGGACTTGCTCCTGACTACCTCCAAGAGCTTATCTCTTATTATGAACCCCCGCGACCACTACGATCCCAAGGTGCTGGCCTCTTATTAGTTCCATCAATTACTAGGTTAACAGCAGGGGAATGTGTCCGACTCTGGCACAGTTTCTTATAAGGCCCCCCAACTATGGAATAGTCTTCCAGAATGTGTCCGGGACTCTGGCACAGTCTCAATCTTTAAGTATAGGTTGAAAACTGTGTTACCTTCTGGTTCTGCCCTTTAGTTAAGTTAGTTAAGTTAAGTTAGTTAAGTCAAGCCACATTGTCAATTGTGATTTTCACCCCAATCGAAATTTGTCCTCCACATTTACCCATCTGTGCAGTCAGAACACACACACACACACACTAGTGATAACTAGGGGGCTGTGGTGCACACGTGCCCAGAGCGGTGGGCAGCCCTAGCCCGGCGCCCGGGGAGCAGTTGGGGTTAGGTGCCTTGCTCAAGGGCACCTCAGTCATGGCCTCAGGCCTGGGAATCTACAGCTAGGCTGTAATAATTTAATTTCCGGAGTCGCTGCCACACTCCAGAAATGTTTACATTTACTTTGTCTAACATATTCCATATAGAACCAATTGTCCCTCTTCTTCCCAATGGCTGCCCGAGAAATACCGGGACAAGGAAAGACGAGCCTTTCCCGTTACCCACCCCATACAAGCATCTAGGAGATGGTCTGGCTTGCCAGTGGATGTGCCGATGCCGTGGTTGGATGTGCCATTATCGCAAGAGGACGCGCTGATGCCAACTCCCACCTGAGGCTCATCTACTCTGAAGGAACTGTGACTACTCGGCCTGGAAGTAGAATCATAACTACAGGATTATATCTGGACTATACATGAACTGTGAATGTGGACATCGCTAGCGGGCCGCCCAATGGAGGATGGGTTCCCTTTTGAGTCTTGGTCCTCCCAAGGTTTCTTCCTAAATTCCTGCCATCTTAGTTTTTCCTTGCCACTGTCGCCTTTGGCTTGCTCATTAGGGATCTGGACCCACGCAATTTGTAAAGCTGCTTTGTGACAACATGTGTTGTAAAAAGCGCTATATAAATAAAATTGAATTGAATTGAATAGTAACTTGGCTTTCACTTAACATACCTAATCTGAGCTGTTGACAGCTCTGCACAGTTAATATTTGTTTTTTCTTTTCCTCAGGTTTTATTACTGCGAGTACACATAAATCCAAAACTCATCCAGAAAGTCAGGCTGACTAAGACCCCTGAGTCTGTAGAGCATTTGCAAAATGAGCTACGAGAAAAACTTGAACTTAAAGGTGAATTCTCTTTACAATATGAAGACCCAGATTTTGGTGAAGCACTTTGTAACTTGATGGACATTGCAGAGTTGCCTGCAGAAAAGGCTGTCTTGTACATTCTTTGGAACAATGATAATATACCATAACCACCACAATCTCAAACAACGTCCATGTCCTCCATCTCCTCTCTTGATACATCCAGCATCACTTCACAGGCTTCTTCCCACAGCGCATCCTCAGTTGTTCGGACCTTTATGCGAAACATTTCCAAGTGGCCTTCTCAGTTTTTGATCCCCACTTTCTCTTATGATGTTGAATTAAAGCTCCGTAAGGGAAATGATGCATATGATAAAAGTGGGATAAGTTTAAGTGTAATAAGAGACATCAAAATGGAAATACTAGACAAGCTGGCGCAAGAAATATTTGCCCTGAAAGCCTACCCTGAGAAATATGAAATTGAATCTGTTGCTTGTGAACTTGTCAGCAAACACCTTTGCCTTAAGGAGCCTGGTGGCCGCACAGGATATGATGGGTGGACAACAAGCATAAAGTACAAGCTTGGAAATTACCGGTCAAAGTTGCGCCAGGCTGGCTGTAATGAGGTTAATGTAAACAGGAAAAGAGGGCCGGATGAAGATGCTGAATGTAGATTTTCCTTAAAAAAACCAAAACGAGGTGAAGTGAATTATGCTCCTGATCATCCAGAAAATTATGATGCTGATAAACTAGAAGATCAAAGATGTGTTCTGGTTGATGCAATGAGAAAAAAGGAGAAAGACATGGAGCTTATCAGACATAAGATGGACCTCACATTCTCCCAGAGGAGAAAGGAGATTGTGGAGGTGGAGCCCGTGGTCTTGGAAGTTCAGGAGAGATGGCCTGCTCTGTTTCTTGAAGAACAGGCAAGAAATTTCTATCATAATATTTTATAGTATTTGCTTGAGTGCTTTTTAAAGGAAGGATGCAATTATTATCCAGTTGATATTGTGTAATTGTAACACACAAGTCAACTGTAACACACAAGTCAACACCCACTTAAACAAGAAAGCACAAAATACCTATTTACAGATGTAATTCGATCATGGCTTATTAGGTATTCTTGTCATATTTAGCTATGTGCTGAAACACTTTCTTTACATGCCATTGATCTGACTTGCTGAGCCAAAGACACTAATGTAAGTATGAAAAACAAGTACTCTTTTGATGCTTTTTGGTTTAGGATCTGTTGTCAGAATTAGGGCTAACAAAAGGTTAACTAACTAGTTTCATCAATCTCTGACTCAAATTGAAAGTTTTAAATGGCATTGTTCTCCGGGGCCTCCTCCAAGTTGGACATGCCCAGAGCGCCTCCCTAGGCAGGCGCCCAGGTGGCATCCGAACCAGATGCCCGAACCACCTCAGCTGGCTCCTCTCTACGTGGAGGAGCAGCGACTCTACTCCGAGCCCCTCCCAGATGACTGTGCTCCGTACCTTATCTCTAAGGGAGAGCCCAGACACCCTGCGAAGAAAACTCATTTCGGCCGCTTGTATTCGCGATCTCATTCTTTCGGTCACTACCCAAAGCTCGTGACCATAGGTAAGAGTCGAACATAGATTGACCAGTAAATTGAGAGCTTTGCCTTTTGGCTCAGCTCTCTCTTCACCACAACGGTCCGGTACAGCGACCGCAATACTGCAGCCGCAGCACCGATCCGCCTGTCAATCTCTCGTTCCATCCTTCCCTCACTCGTGAACAAGAACCCGAGATACTTAAACTCCTCCACTTGAGGCAAGGACTCACTCCCGACCCAGAGAGGGCACTCCACCGTTGTCCGACTGAGTACCATGGTCTCAGTTTTAGAGGTGCTGATTCTCATCCCGGCCGTCTCGCACTCGGCTGCAAACTGATCCAGCGAGAGCTGTAGGTCTCGGCCTGATGATGCCAACAGGACCACATCATCTGCAAAGAGAAGGCGTGGAATCCTGAGGCCACCAAACCGAACCCCCTCCGCAACTTGGCTACGCCGAGAAATTCTGTCCATAAAAGTTATGAACAGAACCGGTGACAAAGGGCAGCCTTGGCGGAGTCCAACTCCCACCGGAAACCAGTCTGACTTACTGCCGGCCATGCGAAGGAGGCCCCGGGGAAGACCCAGGACACGCTGGAGAGATTATATCTCTCGGCTGTCCTGGGAACGCCTTGGTGTCCCCCCAGAAGAGTTGGAAGAGGTGGCTGGGGAGAGAGAAACCTGGGCCTCTTTGCTTAGGCTACTGCCCCCGCGACCCGGACCCGGATAAGCGGAAGAAAATGGATGGATGGATGGAAATGGCATTGTTGTAGTCTACAGTCACCCATCACTGTCATTATAGATCATAGATCTGATTAAAAATATCTTCAGAATCTGAAGAATTAGCAATGAAAAGTCATAACAGTATGTGATCACTGTCTAGTTTACTCTTGTCCACAACTAACATCATGTAAGAAATGGTGTAATTTAAGGGACTTTTTTCTGTCCTGTAATGGACTAATTAAATCAGTCCTAAAGTAAAACACACACCTTTTCAATGCACATCTTTTCAGTAGCTAAAATGAAATGAAATATTTTGCAAGGTCCATTAGATGGTGCACAGGCTTTAAGTTTTTAAGGTACAAGTGCTTGCAAAATAACTGTCTAATGATTCTGTACTGTTTTTTTGTTTTAGATTTGTTAGGAGTTCTACCGTGTCACCACCAAGGACCTGCTGGGGACCTTTAGGGCAGCCTTAGACAGGTACTCTCCTTGACTGCTTAAACTGTACAGTGTAAGAAAAGGATACTTTAGTCAAGACATGGAAAATCTATTGGAAAAGCTTGATGAACAGGTAGACTTATCTGTTAAGTGTTATTTTTATTTTTGCAATGACTCAGTCCATAGTCCATCAAATTAAAGTTTTGATAATTTTGAGTTTAGATGATATTTTTCTGCATCAGTTCAGTGCTATCTATTAGCAAATACAAAAATTTAGCTAGTTCTATTATTTTTGAGAAACCTTTTGCAATATGTGACATTTGAGCTAGGTTTGCATTGATACGGATACTTGTACTCCAAAAAATAAAATCCAGAAAGGGAATTTGTCTTTTGCAATAACTGTATGGTTCAACTGCCCTGCATAGTTCAGTTGGATCCTAATAGTGGTAAGTTTCTAACTGTTGTGTTTGCCAACATACACTGTGGTAGAGAGGTCGCAAATGCAGCCTGGCATCAAATATGCAGAAATTTGCCTTTAATCACAGCTATGACTACTGTCTATTGCTTATTGACTAAATCTATTGCTTTTTTGGATTTAAAGACATCTGACATTGCACTGCATCGAAGGAGAACATCTCTTGAAGGTCTACCCATATTTGTCTGTGAGAATTCAAAGCAGCTTTTTCTGACATGTGTGGTGAGTACAGTATGGCATGTTCCTTCATTTATGGTTGCACATTAGGTTTGAATGTTTCATTCACACATACACCAATTATTGGCTAAATTAATTGTTGGTTGTTTTTTATTTCTGGGCAATTTTTACAGAAGCACTGAAGAGGCCCTTCCTTGCTGGGGGGGGTGTTTTGGTAGCCTAAATACTGCATATACGTCAAACAATATTTTCGCGGCCCGGTGGTTGGGGACCCCTGCTCTAGCAGACCAAAATAATTAGTCAGCCAGTATAGTGTTGGTCCTGTATGCTCACAACGCACACTGCATAGAACGTAGGCACATAATTTACATATTTTTCCTTTTTGTTTTAATGCTGATGCTTCCAAAGGTGTATTGTCTTTTTCTATTTTTATGAGGATGTTTGATGTACAGCAGAATTTCAGTCTGAAATGATTAACTTTCTGGTTTCAGGAGACTGATCCAATTGATAGGAAAACCAAAGATGTCAACATGGGTATCCTCGCTGTTCTTGAAGATGATGATGCATCTATCTCGCTGCCTGCAGTCATCAATACTGCCATTGTTTTGGAAGAGTCCATTGTTATCACAGATCTTCCTGACCTCCCTACTGCATTTGCCTACCTTTTCGGCCTTCTGTATGCCTTGAACATGGAGTTCCCAAAAGAGCATAAGTACAATTTTGAGACTGTTCAGCACATCTTCATGGAACTTACCACCAATTGCTCACAGCGTGTCAGGAGCTTGAAATCTAAGCTCTTAAGTTAGAAACTATATTTTTTCAGCCTGAGATTGTTAATTGTAATGTTTGTATTATGGAACATATGCTGAAAGTGCTATTGTGATTGGAGCACAGTTAAGTTTTTATTGTGCTCCAATCACAATAGCACTTTCAGCAATGTTCCGTGTAAACAGTAATACAACAGTTGAGTTTTTATAGTTGTATTACTGTTTACACATTTTACAGCTTTATGGCTTGTCATGTTGAAAATTAACATGGTAATTGAGTTGTTCTAAAAAAAAAAAAAAAAAAAAGCAACTTTTGTTTGCTTAAGATTCTTAGCATGTAACGCATAACATTTGTAGTTTTGTGCATGTGAAAAATGTAATATCTAGTCAAAGTAAGTATGTCAAACTCAGAGTTTGAAGTTTTGATATATATATTAAAGACATTATCTGAACTCAATATATTAAGTTTTGCAGGACTTTTGATATTTGGAATTTTGAGTATGTAAAACTTAAAATTTCAAGTTTATATATATGAGACATTATCTGAACAAAAATTATTACGTTGGCACAACTGTAGATTTTTTTTTCCAAACTTAAGATTTTGAGTTGGCCTCAAAACTCAAAAAAGTAGTGCAGTAAGTTGCCTTGAAATTTTGAGTTTTCTTAACTTTTTAATTTTTACAGTGCACGCATATCACTCCTGTAAAACAAGAATCGTGGTGAGTAAAATACTTCAATTTATATACAGTTAACTTAAAATGTCAATGGTTGTTTTGATGTTTGTTTACAAATGGCTACTACGCCAACTGGGCTACTACGCTGGCTGTATTGATGGCTAAGTAACGAACGTAAACTAACCAAAACCTATCCGGGTGTGTTTAGGGGTGCATTATGAAGTCTGAAATGGCCGTTCCAGTGTCTTTGTTTCTCACTTTCTTTACACATCGCCGTCCTTCGCTTATGTCCAAGGATTTTAAACTCCCTATATATACCACGTATTTGAAAAGAAAGTATTTTTTTATAACTCACACACAGCGTCTGGATCACGGACTGACTCTTATTGTTCATGAGTTTTGGATTTTATTTTGGATGAGTCCGAGTCGAGAAACGAGTTTCAAGTCTGAAGTATTTTTGTAGGCGACTTGAGTTAGTGACTCAAGTCGAAATCGCACTTAAGTGCCCATCTCTGGGTTAAAGTAATACTTTATTGATTACCACCATTCTAATTTATGGATAGCAATGTAATACAACAAAGATTTTTGTGCATGTAGAGGTGGGGTTTACCTGGGCGGAGAATAAAGCTGAACAGAGGAAGAAGGAAGCAAGGGTCATACAGACACATCTCATCTGGGAAGCCTTCTCTCTCCTCTGTGAAAATATGATCTTCATCCTCCTAAAAACAAATACACAAACATTTTGAGTAGTACAAATGAATGAATAAATCCTTGTTTTGAAGATAACCAAGGTTTACCAAAAGACTCAAAAGAATAATCACATATTACATATTAAAATAATTGAAATATGGTCTCATTTTAAGTTAGTAATTGAAAATTAAGCAGAACTGGTTTTAGAAGCAAGATTTGAAAAAGACTGGGAACACTTAAGTCAGTGTGACAAATCCAGCTACACAAATATACTGAAACACTGAGTACAGTAGGTTTCTAATTGTGAGGATTTGTGAATAGTGACTGGGTCTGGGTATTAGAATGTAGAGAGCGCTGTTAATATCGAAGCTTAATTACAACTGTTAGAGCATGGGATCCTTCTGAATATGTAAGAATATCAATTCAATTGGAAGAAAGAATAATTTTGATTATTGTAGTGTAGGTGAATATATTTTATTGGGGTGTTTTTGAAAGGCTTTACAAATAATCAATTAGCTAAGGCAGTCTTAATACATTATTAAAATTGCTTACCAAATTGAAATGACACCTAACTCAACTGTATCAACTGCGTTTGGAATATAGACGTCTTTGGAATATTATATAATGGGGGTTGAGAAATCTGCCTTTCCTGACCGCTGTGACAGGACATGTATGGGTTGGAATGAAGCAGCCAGCTCTAGTTCTATATTATTCATTATTATTAATTATACATAACTACAAGGACTGGTAAGGCTACTGGGGTTTAGTGCATCTGTGTATGAATGTCTGTTAAGTCACTGATATAAGTGTCCTGAAAAGATCCTGCAGAGTTCTCCTCTGCAAAATATGGAGAATACAACCATTTATTTCACAGGAAGCTACCAAGGTGCTTGTGCAGTCTTTTGTCATCTCAACTCCATACTTGTGGGTCTTCCTCTACGGGTCATCAGATCTCTGATTCAGAATGCTGCAGCACGACTGGTCTTCATTCTCCCAAAATTCTCACGTCACTACATTGCTGCGATCTTCTTCACTGGCTTCTAGTAGCTTGATGCTTGCCTACAAAGCCAAAAATTGACTAGCCTCTCCCTACATGATATCCATGGTCAAAGCCCAATCCGTACCACGAGCACTCCAAATCTCAAGCATGGCTCGACTTGAAACACCATGCTTAAAGTCTCACGGAAGACAAAACTCAAGACCACTCTGTACTGGCTCCAAGATGGTAGAATGATCTTCCACTATCTGCTTGGACTGCGGAGTCTCTTGTCGTCTTTAAACGCAGACTGAAGACTCACCTGTTTGTTGAGTACTTAAATGACCACTAGCACCGCAGATTGCTTGTTCTCGGTCTTTAAGTTGTATGTTTATCTGTCTATGGTTATTTGCACTTCTACGTTTAAGTTTTAATTCCTGTTTAAGTTTTGGCCTATGTTTCTTTGGAATACTAGGTAATGCCATTGATTCCTGTAGTTCAGTAGAAGTCTGGCTCACGTGTATCTAGAATTCCGACCCATCTATGCTACTATCTAGGATGCATTCTGTGAACAGATGCGAAGCACTTTGTAAATCGCTCTGCATAAGAGTGTCTGCTAAATGTAAAAGTGTATGTGTGCTAGACAGTGAGGTACCTTGGAAACAAGGCGGCGGTGTAGTGGGAAGAGTGCTACAGTTTTCAGCATCCTGTCTGTAGCCAGCTGGGCCAATAACTGCTCAGAGCTAGGCTGTTGCCACAATGATGGCCCCAGGCTCTTTCGTGCTTTATGGTACTCTACTGCTGCAGCACCCCATAGCAAGCACCTGAAAATTTATGCAAACATAGGGGGGGGGACGGGGGACATCTACAGAAGACTGTAGCAAACACATAAATGACCATATACTGCAACATGGCAAAATGCCTCTAAAGCTCAAGACAAAATGAAATACTTACTGAACATCTATTAGACCAACATCATGATTTTCATACTCTTTCAGCAACAGTAGAAGTTTCTGATCTGTGGGCATGCACAAGAGGTGGTGGTAAGCATCTGTTTAATCATGAACACACATCACAGTCTGAAACAAATTATTCAGATATCGGACGTTTTACTACAGAAACTATAAAGTTCTCCAAATATATACATCACCAAAAATATTGAACCTCCTTAGGAAAATACATCAAGGTTGTTTCACATTCAGTTCACAAATAGATACTCGATCATTTTCTTCTTAATTGTAAAAGCTGAGTTAAATACTTAAATATTTGTTAGGCCAGCTAAAGATTTAAATTGGTTATAATAAAGCATTCGGATGTTCATAATATTCATAAGCATCACCATCTGCCTGCAGCCAAGACTATTGGATTTGTGATGCAGGTCAATGACCAAGCACAATGATGTAAAATTATATCCATGTTACACATTTTTATGCATCTGCACAGAAAGAAACTTGCTTGATTCCGAGTTGTAAAACAAGCTGCATTATTAATAAAAAAAAATCAATTCAATTTAAAATCATAACAATTAAATGTTACTAAATAGCCTATTTTAAGAAATACTGGAGGATTTTGTTAAATTTGTTTACTCTGCATTTTGATAATGGACTATTACTATTAACATTTCCATTTTTTGAAAGCATTCTTTCATTTTTTCCACACCTTGCCTAAAATACTGTACTGTATACACACACACAGATATCTAGCTTCCTATCTCCCTCCAGAACCATATATATTCTCTGTTACACTTTCAGACTTAGCCTAAAGTAAGGACACTAATAATGACAATATGACCATGCTTAAAAGTTAATCCCCTAGAAAATGTTGACCACTTATATTATCAATATTAACCATGTATCGTTTGTTCAAATGCATTGTTTTATTTATATTCTTTTTCCTCTCAAGATTATTATTGTCCTAACTTTATGAATAGGATATTGTTGATATTACTAAAGGTAATTGTTAGTTATCATGATAAGATATTTTGTTTCCTAGCATTTTTAGCTTGTCTCTACAAAGAATGCCCAAAGTGACAGACCATAGTTGCAGGGTGAATATAAGAAAATAGTAGGTCTGTGAGATGTAAAATCAATGAATATGAGAGGTAAAATTAAAGGTGTGTATTTTACACAAACAACTAAATACCAATTTAGCCTTTATACTTTTTATTTAGTTACCTGTGGTGCTCAGTGTAGCTTCATATGCACCAAGAAGAACAACAAAATGATTGCTGCTACAGATTCCAGGGCAATTTTTCACCAAAGTGAGCAGGAGAGACACCAGTGCCTCTGAAAAGATAAGTAAAACGGAGGTTAGTCATAGAACATAGAAATGTTTGTTTATAGAGACTAGTAGAAAGGTACAACATAGAACGATCTACAGATTTTATGTGAATATGTAAATATGTCTTTATCTTAGTGCACTTAGTGGCTCACTGAAGAAATGCGTACCCTTAGATTTAGGACTACTGTCTGCTACATCCTGGGAGGCCAGCATTGTGGGCAGGAAGAGGGAGTGACCAGTGGCCATTGTGTGAATGGTCTTTAGAGGTAATAAGCCCTGAGTAGCTTTTACATTTCTGTACATCAACTCCAAGAAAGAGTTGAGGGCATCAAGAAATATTCCGTCGTGGTAGCGGTACCTGAATTGGCAAGGATGACTGCATAAGTACATGGCAACAGGTGTAAATATTCATTCATTCACTTTTTCCAGGTTACAAATACAGAACAACAACAACAAACCAAAACTCCACTCACTTTAGACCAGATTTAACAAATGAATTCCAGTCTCCCTGTGGAATATTCTCTAGTGAAATCTGTAAGATTAGAATGTACACATTATAAGATAAATATTATATCCCAGAACAAAACCTCTCCAGGTCATACAGCTATATAACAAAAAAGTACCAAATAAAGTATCTTCTGTAAGACATCACACAACGTTTAAATGTTGAATTAAGATTTTTTTACAGAACAAAAAAAAATATTTGCTACTTTAGTGGTGAAACTGCAGGTTATGACTACATAAGACTAATAAATACTAGCAAAAAACAAGCATATCTGAGAGGTATTGTAAGTAGACAGATATATGAATAGGGTAAAATTAATTGCTGAGGTATGGGGTCTATTGTTCACACAAAGAACAGTTTAGAACATTTGACAGCTGCTGTAAAAGATGCCTGAAGAACATGGAACACACACAGAAACATAAAATAGTTCTATACACACCAGCAAGGTTTTCAGTCTCTGTAGCATAGCTTTCTCTGTTTTAACATGTGGCTTATTTTGCTCTTTGTAAGTTGCTGACAACCAGCAGAGGGCAGCAGTAACCAAAGATTTTTTCCAGTGCAACAGCTCCTGCATTTCAGCCAGCTTCTCAGTAATGGAATCTGCAAGCTGCCACCTAAACAAAAAAACGTTACTATGAAACCACATTGCTGCTGGTTTTTCCCCATTTTAAGTGCAGACTAGGAGTATCTATTAACATCACAAACCTGAAAGAAATGTAATCTTACAGTAAATGTAGGGCTTCAATGACTGGTCAATGTTAACGATGTACAAAATACAACAAAGTGCCATTTTAGGTAAATTACTGCTTTGAGAAGACAGCAGTTTTGAGAAGACAACATGAATTAAATGTTTCACTGAGGCCATTTGAAAAAGCAATTTCCCTATTGAATCGGCAGTGTGGTGGTTAGCACTGTCGCCTCACAGCAAGGTGGTCTGGGTTCGATTCACGGTCTGGGCTGCTCTGTGTGGAGTTTGCATGTACCCCCTGTGCCTGCGTGGGTTTTCTCCGGGTACTCCGGTTTCCTCCCACAGTCCAAAGACATGCATGTTAGGTTGATTGGTCACTCTAGATTGCCCGTAGGTGTGAGTGTGTGCGTGGTGGCCATGTGGTGGACTGGCAACCTGCCTATGGTGTACCCTGCCTTTGCCCGGATATGCTGGGATTGGCTCCAGTCCCCTGTGACCCTGACTAGTGGGAATAAGCGGTACAGATAATGAATGAATTTCCCTATTGACAGGATGGTCAGATTTAAAGTCCAACAATATGAGTGAAAGCAGACAATGCAATACATAATATCACTAGTAGCACTTGTGCCATTTAAAAGTGCAATTTTTGTTCTAAAATAGTGCCTCTGCTACTCCGGTATTTGGATATTCAGAATCAACCCACTGAGGGTTGGATTCACATACACATTTTAGTATGTATAACCTCTATACTTGTACACACTGTTCACATCTGGGCATGCTCCTGATAAGACAACAGATGGTATCCTGGGAGATGTCCTCCCAAACCCCAATCAGTGAGATCCTGAACAGTCTGAAAGCAAGTCAAGTCAAATTTATTTATATAGTGCTTTTTACAACACATGTTGTCACAAAGCAGCTTTATAATCGTATGGGTCCAGATCCCTAATGAGCAAGGCAGAGGCAACACTGGCAAGGAAAAACTCCCTAAGATGGCAGGAAATTAGGAAGAAACCTTGGGAGGACCAAGACTCAAAAGGGAACCCATCCTACATTGGGCGGCCCACTGCTTGGCAGACTAGGATGCACTGTTGAACAACCCAGAGGTTCTCAAACTGTTTCAGATCCGAGGAGAGATCCAGGGCACAGTGCACCAGTGTAAGGTCTGACAATGGATGTGAAGATTTCATCCTGGTACATCCTTCTTCAGACCATCATTGATCCACCGCCAAACTGTTCATGATGGATGATCTTGCATACTGTTGACCATGGCATCTCCAGACTCTTTCAAACCTGCTCAGTGTGAACCAGCTCTCACCTGTGATCAGAACGGGGCACCAATGGTGGACCTGCCAGTTCTGGTGTTCTTTGGTGAATAGCAATTGAGTTGCACTGTCCTGGGCTGTGAGCACAGGGCTGACTATGGAACAGTAGATCCTCATCAAGTCTGTTTATGAACACTTTGTTCAGAAACATGCAAACCAGTATCATGTTGGATGTCATTTTGTAGGTTCTGGCTGGACTCCTCTTGTTCCTCCGCCAGGATCTGAGTTGATGCCCTTCTATGGCCATGTCCAGCTCGCCTCATTTAATGGCCCAAGTCCTGGTATATCCTTGCTCTTGAGACTGTAGTGGGAGACATAGCATGTCTTCTTGCGATGTGCCATCCTTGAGGAGCTGGACTGCAATCGTCGCCAATCATGGAATCGTTTTCCACAAAATTTGCTGCCTCAGATGTTATGGTGGCAATTTGTATTAACTATAGATAGTGAAGAGTCAAAGTCAAATTTATTTCTATAGCGCTGTTTACAACACATGTCACAAAGCAGCTTTACAAGCGCATGGATCCAGATCCCTAATGAGCAAACCAGGGACAACAGTGGCAAGGAAAAACTCCTTAGGCAGGGATTAGGTGATACGAGTGATTAGATGAATAGCAATTAACTGAATAGTCATTCCCTGTCATGGAAATGACCGTATCACATAAATAACAGCATTCCACCCACTGCATTTCAGCATTTACTGCATTTTCATTCTACAAAATGTCCTGCTAACATAATTTCAGTGATGATCTTGTTAGCTCAGGAGAAAAGGTTAATGAGGACAAGACATCTGATTTCATTGTGTCATGCTGATGTGAAGAGCAGGCTGGTTGCTTTAAAAGGGTAGTGGTTAGTTAACCATGGTTACCTTCAAGGAAACACATAGTTTCACAGCCAAGGACATTGCTGCTTGTGAGAGAGCGTCCCAATCAACCATTTATGGAATTAACTTCAAGGAGAGTGGCTCAATTGCAGTGAAGTTTTCTGGGCACCCAAGAAAGACAGACAATCATCACGACCGTCTCATATAGAAGATGCAGCTACAAGATGGGTTCACCACCAGTGCAGAGCTTGCTCAGGAATGGCAGAGGACAGGTGTGAGTGCATCTGAACGCACACACATCTTGGTGTCAAGAAGGACAGCAAAGAAGTCACTTCTCTCCAAGAAAAAACATCAGACAGACTGACATCCTGCAAAAAATATAGGGACTGGATTGCAGAGGACTAAAGGTATTTTGTCTTGATGTAGCCCCTTCAGACTATTTGGGACATTTGGAAAAATTATTGTCTGGAAATGAAAAGGACTACCATGAGTCCTGCATCATGTCAACAATCAAGCATCCTGAGACTATTCATGTGTGGGGTTACTTCTCACCCATGGCAGAACACTGCCATGAATAAGGAATGGTGTCAAAACATCCTCCAAGAGCAACTTTTCCCAATGATCCAGGAGCAATTTGGAGATGAACAATAGTTTTATCCAGCATGATGGGGCACCAGGTCACAAGCAAAAGTGAAAACCAAGTGACTCTGTGAAAAAAAACATTGAAATTTTGGGTCCACAGCCAGGAAACTCTCCAGATCTCAATTCTATTGAGAACCTGTGGTCAGTCCTCAAAAAGAACGTGGACAAACAAAAACCCAGAAACTGATCAACTCCAAGCACTGATTAGGCAAGAATGGGTGAAGAAGGGTTCTTGTTTAAACTGGATGTATTTGCCAATAACAAGTAAAAAAATGTATGCAATGTTTATAACTGTACTTCATTATACCATATAAACATCTATTAAAAGGTTCTAAAAAAAAGACTGAGGAAGCAAACTTGTGAAAAACTCTCAAAACATTTGGCAACCTGAATGAGCTGTAGGTACCACCTCATGCAACCAGTAGTGACAAGGACTGTAGCAAACTATTCCATTTTTAGGGGCTGTCTTGCCTCCCAGATTAATAACCCTCTGCAGTTCAACTGTTGTCACTTGCATTTGCACCACAGTAGGCAATTGTGACTCACAATTGCTTATGGTTCCTAACTGGAGAGATTGAGGTCCTTTATGTTTAATTGTCTTTGTTATACTGTAATGATTAAACATTCCCTTAATTTTTTGAGCAGTGTGTGTGTATATATATATATATATATATATATATATATATATATATATATATATATATATATATATATATGTTTTGCTCAGTGTATATTTGCACATAAACCAGCCTGAAATATTAGTGCATTTTTACCACTTCAAACTATTTTACCTTTCATAACCTGGTTTATGAAGAACTGCAGGTAAGTCATTTATCAACTGGCTGAGCTCAGGAGTCATATCTCCCAGAGCAATAAGCCTAGAAAGGACCTCCACATGTTTGTTCAGAGACATGCCAGCCTCAGGGTGTAGCACAGCACTCGATAACTCAGTCAGCAAAGACCTGGTGAACATCCGCAGGACTTCTTTTTGAACTGAGTAGAACAAAATACACAGGAAAAGATGTTATTAAATATACACAAACACATTCCCAACATTATTTTAGACATTCAGAATATTCACATTATGATGATTCTGGGTGGGGTGGGGTGGGGGGTGATCAAAACCAACATTCAAACCCGGGTCCTGTAAATGTCTTTGCTGTTTAATGACAGTACTGACCGTTTTTAGGTCGGCAGGGATCTTCAGTGGCAGCTTGCTCTAGGTAGCTGGTCAACAGGCAGAGAAAGCTGCTGTTCTGAGCAATGATCTGTGTGAAGCTGGTTTGTTCTAGGCACCAGAGCTCAAAGCTCAGGCAGTGAGTGGAGCAATTCTGCACCAGCAGAGCTGCCAGGTCAAAACTAGAATTCTGCTTGAGGCAGCAGAGAAGAACATCAGTTGGGACAAATTTAGCGCTGCCTGGCTCTCTACACAGCACCTGCACATAATATATGAAATCAATTATATTTTTAAATAAAAGTAATTACATTTTTAGGAAATAAACAAAAAAGGTCATCACATGCACAAAATGCTCAGCAATTTTTACATAAAACCCCTTCAAAATCATAAATAAAAAGTACCAAATTTATAGCAGTGGACAAAAGTAGAAGTGCTCTGACGCGAGATGTTTAAAATTGTGTTTTTGTATTCCAGCTACACAGACCTACACCTACCTGCAGCAGAAGATCCTTCAGTAGAACACTCTGGCAGGATGTGTACAGGATAGCTAGGCTGTGCAAGTGTGCCTGAGTCAGACAGAGGCTTGTGTTTTTTGTGCTAGCGGGGGCCTTTGTAAGGACTTTCAGTATGGCCTGGCCATATACACTCAGCTTGTCACTCTCAGTTAGAAGGCTGCTATGAGGCATCAGCAGCAGGGCACTCAATATCTCCTTCAAACTGGAGGACTCCATGTGTTCATGCAGTACAAGGAAGGCCCTGAGGGATGAGGACTCCTTTGTTAGACACCTGAGAAAAACAGTTTTGTGTGTTAGATCAAGGATGCCAATAAGGATGTTGTTGGTCAGTATTCTAAACCTCATCATATTCAAAATGTATGTGACATATTTGCAGCCAACAAGTTTTAGCCTCTGGGTTATTTAATGTTAATGATAATATCAGAGGTTGGTCTTGCAGTAAGCTGATCAAACAAACTATGACCATGAGAAGTCTTGTAGACACTAACACTAAAATTAAACTTTCATAAAGTAAAAAGTATCCTGTAAAATTTGCCAGATTAATTTTCTTTTATAGAACCTTTGAAGTACTGATTCCTTGTAAAGTTATTCTGCATCCAAGTATGTTCGTGTTGGATCCTCTATGACATATGCTCGAACGCTTACCATAGATCTACATATAGACTTCACATTTCCTTTGGTATCACCTGTTTATGCACATTAATTTGGAAGACATCATGTGTGTTGTTATTTTTATAATTAGGATTTAGTCTTGGCTTTAGTGCATTTCACAAAAAATGCATTTTGTAACAACTTGGTGAATCAATATACTGACTGAACTGAACCATTTCAATATTTTTAACATGAAGGGGGCCACTGCGACTCCACTGCCTACATGTTTTAGACAGTAGCATAGCGGTACCTTATTATCATCTTACATTTGCAACATTCATTTCATGACACAAAAGGATTTTGACAATGAAATAATTCTATCCTTTCACTGTGCCCCGTAAACTTCCAATGGGAGGTGATCGGGCTACTTTACTGATCTCCGACGAAAACAATGCAAATACTTTGACACGAGCCAATAGACAAGCTCCATAGCCAAGGAAAGGTCATCAATTTTTAAACATGTTTTCTGAACTTGCCACACAGCTGAACATTGCTGTATATTTGATTCTGCTGTGAGGTACCGAATATGTAGCATACAAATCCATGATGCTGACTGTAAAATAGGTGCAGATCTGGATGGTCGTGGGCAATGAGAGTCATGGTAAACCGGAATGTTGTGACGCTGTCAGTTCACCTCTTTTCTGTTATTCAAATTTTGGGAGTTGCAGAGAGCTGATGGTCTAGGAAGTCCTCATGTCTGTGTTACCTTCTGACTATGCTGTTATGACTATGCTGCTATGCTGAGCTGACAAAGCTAGATGTGATGGAGTTCCTCCTTGCACATTATACAATCTTATTTTACACACTTTGCTATTTGACAAATCCTAATCTATCCTCTCTTTCAGCTGAGGTACATCTACTCCTGATATTGTGTTGCTGAGACATCTCAGGTGATGTGGCTTCTCCCACCCCTGGACTCTTCCCCTGTTGGACCCTCCTCCTACCTCCACCTCAGTCATGCACTTCTCCACCTCCCTATAGAGCGATAAGTGCAAATGCTTAATTCAGAGTGCAACTGGAATGTTCATGACTGGAAACCTGTTACCTGGTCAGATGAATCTTGTTTCTGCCTGTATTTGAATGATGCGTCAGGTGTCATGTTTATGATAAACCTCAGGAAACCTTCAGTGAGGACTGCGTGCAAGGTGTGGTTCAAGCTGAAGGAGGCTATATGCTGTTCTGGGAGTGTTATTCATGTTTGTGGAGGTATGGTGTACTATTAAACACACTTTAGTTCCCATTCTTCGCAGTTTTCATACTGCAGGCACATTTTCTCCCAACTGATTACTAAACCCTATATTTTTCTACCTACTGACCATCAAATACACCTGATAAATGAGGTGCTTAATCATAAATATACCATTCTTGGTGTGTACCTGTTGCATTGCTGTATCTCTTTGAGCAGGGCATGCTGTGTGGCTGACATATATTGGCTGAAGAGCTCCAGGGCATGGACCGCTCTCAGGGTTTCAGCACAGGATTGCAGGAGCAGGAGCACACCCTCTGTTAGGCAGCCACAGAGCTGCTCCACTCTCTCTGGATCCAGTGAGTGGTTTGGCACCACACCCAGCTCCACTGCCAGGAACCACTGCTCCAGAACTGGGTGCTTGAATACTGACTGGAACATAGCAACTAAAACCTGCACAAAAACAGAACAAAACACACTACTGTTTTATCTAGCTTGATAGCTGGCTCACTCAGCTTCTCTCTGCTATTCCAGAACATGTAATTCCCATATGTCACTGCATAAAGTGGTGCATAAAACAGCCGATTCATTAACAGACTTAGTATGCACCTGTAAGCATGTTTGCAGTGGGCTTAGATGCATGAATCATGAATCCTGGTTCCAAATGCACCAACATGATGTTAAAATAGAGTATGGTAGAGTTTTCTTAAAATTAATAGGTTGGAACCGCGGATTCATTTTTGTTTTTGAGGATTTCTTTCTTGTATTTTTCTCTGGCTCCTATTCTCTGTAGAGTAAACTGTGTTTTTCCACTTGAAGGGTGACTTATAATGAGAATGCTCTATATTAGGTACCACATTGCACTGAAAAAACATGTTCTGTCTCTGACCTGGAGGGGAACACATGTAATATTTTAATATTAAACTTTAATATTTTCAATCTTTGCAATAAGGATCTGTAGTTTCTCCATCATAAGTGCACCATATGTGCTTGTTTATTTAGTGGTTTGACTTTCAATGATTTGAAACAAGTTTTTTTTGGTATAGTATTGTCTCTACAATTAACCTCAATAAAAAACTAAATCAATTAATTTTATAGTACCACTAAATGTAGAAGTTGTAGAAGTTGTAATTCCCCGTGGAGTGCTTTCAACACTTCAAAAACTAAATGCGAAATCCATTGTCTTAATTATATTTCAATAGCGGTGGCAGGAATTGCTACACTGAAATGATATTACTGTCATATCATAGCCTACTAAACTCATTAACTGCTTTCATCATGTAGACAAACAATATAGCTACATAACACTCTGCAGACAATCTAGAGGGGTAACTAATTTACTCAAGCCAACACAGATAGCTAGCTTGACCAAACATTGGTCTTAGCTTGAAAAGTTCTACATGCTGCTTCTTCTGCTGTAGAGGTGCTACATATATACTACACTACCTTCCCTGAACCCTGCAACTCTGCCAGCCAGCTTGTCTCACACATACTAACTGATTTTTGACAAGCGTCAGTCTTTGTTACTATTCATAGGCAACTTCACGCAGGAGATTCTGACAGTGTTTACAATCAGGACATGTCTGTTCAAGGGTTGGGCTGTCAGTCTGGTCTGATTGGATAGTGACTGCATTTCAATATGGCATGCTTGCCACTCACATTCACTAAAAGTATTGCATTCTCTCTGAACCCTCATTATATCAGACAGACCTTTATATATACCTGTTCTGTGTTGACTTCCTGGACAACTACAGATTTCATCTCCAGATGAAGTTCATCTTCCTCCTGAGACTCAGGCTGTGTGGGTGGAGTCTTGGCTGTGCTCTGGACTTTGATGAGCAGAGCACGCAGCACCTTTAGCAAACAGCCTACTACATCAACTGTTTGGCCGTTGGGAAGCTACACCGGAACACATGAGAAATAAACTGCATTACATTTGTAGAAGATAGACAAAAATGCATACTTTTGTAGACTAGTGCAATGCAACTTACACAACTGGGTGTTTTGTCATTTGATTATTGATTCGATTAGGAAAACAAGCACACTGCAAATGTGCTGGTATTACAGAGGGTCACTGAATAATGTCCTCGATATCACAGATGTACTGTATGGAAGTGCGTCTCAAAGCAGAGTGTCTATAAATTGCCTAATGTCTGAACTAGAAAAAATGCTGAATAGCATAAGAATATGAGCGTTGCTATAGAAGTTGCATTCTTTATAGCACACCTGAGCAGCAACTAATGTAGTTATTGACTACCCTGTAAGGATACATAACTAGAGAGTATTGTGTCCTGTACATAAATACGACAAAAGTGAGGTTTAACAGATTGCAGAGTTCAGGATCGGATGCTCTATGCAGTCAAGCTAGAAAACTGTTTCTGTGAAGGAGGAATACCGAGCTGTAGGTCTCCACAAAGGATCTGAGGTAGAGCAGGGCCTGATTGGCAGCCCTGGTATACTGGGACATGTGCAGAGTACACAGTGAATTCTCCAGAGTCTGCCAAAATGAGTCTTTGAGAAAGCTGTCAGGTCCTTCATTGTAACATGATTTCAAGAATGAATCAAAGCTCAAAGCAGGTGAAGCAGCAGTGCACTGTGTGAGGCTGAGCTGAAAGAGATGTTGGCACCAATTTTAACAGCTTTATCAGACTTGTTAGGTCAAAGAGTTTATGTTAATGAACTACAAAATGATACAATTCATGCTGATAAATGAGCAACCTAAACGAACTTAACTTGAAAACACAATCTTTGTGTTTATACAAATAAACTTATGCATAAAAATAACTTATGCAAATAATGAAATGCTCAGAAAACCTTACCTGCATCTCCTGAAGTGGATGAGGAAGCCATTTAGAGTAGTAGAGATTGAAGGCAGTAAGACACAAATAATGTGATGAATTCTCAGCAGAGAGAAATTTCATATCAAAGTGCTGGAGAGTCAGACACAGAACCAGTGGATCCCGTTGACAGTGAAGGATGTCACACAGAACTGCACATATGAACTTACACACCACACCTGCAAAAGAACATTAAGATCAGCCACATTGGTCAATTGTGATTTTCATCCCAATCGAAATTTGTCCTCCGCATTTTACCCATCTGTGCAGTTAAACACACAGACACACACCTAGTGATCACTAGGGGGCTGTGGTGCACAGGTGCCCAAAGCGGTGGGCAGCCCTAGCCCGGCGCCCGGGGAGCAATTGGGTTTAGGTGTCTGCCTTGCTCAAGGGCACCTCAGTCATGGCCTCAGGTCTGGGACTTGAACCCACAACCCTCCGGTCACAAGACCGGTTCCCTAACCACCAGACCATGACTGCCCCAATAAAGTACTGCAAAATGGTTTTTACATATTTAAGTCTACCGTTGTGTCTTGCACAAAGCAAGGGCAGTATTAATACGATCACTAAGGAGACATGCAGTAGTTTAAGAATCTACTTAGTGTCACGATACAGCCCCGGACCCCTCCCTTTGGGCGTGTGTTCTTGTTGTCTATGTCCATATGTGTATTTCCGTGGGCGTGTCGGTGTGAGTGTGTTCATCAGTCTCACCTGTAGCACGTCTAGTCATCACAAGGGGATAGTGTTGTTCGTCTATATTAATGTGTGTTTGTGCAGTGTCCTGTGCTCGTCTTTGAGTCCACCTCGTGTTCTCGCTTTTTGTTAACGCCTCAATAAATACTTGTATCACATGCAAACTCTTCTCCGCATCCCCCAGTCTCTTGCACATTACACTTAGCTTTGGGAAAATCTTCACCATTGAAGATGAGACCCACCACTGTGGTGTTATCAAAAAGTGCAGTAATGGGGCAAAAGTGGACCTATAGACAAAATGAAAGGGCACTAGAGAGGGCATGAGAAGAAAGGTCACTAGAGAGGGTACAAGAATCTGCTTAGCTTCCCCCCAAATTATTACTATTTTCAGCAATTCTGCTTTAGTTTGTGGCTAGAGGAAATGCAGCTGTCATGTGCCAGCTCCCAGGCTGTGATGCATCCAATCAGGATTCTTTCAATAGAACAGGTATAGAATGTTAATGCTGAATCTTTTTATGCATCCGAGGAAATAGGTGTTCTAGTACTTTCCTCATCTTATTTTAGTGCTTCATCCATTTGAGGTGCTTGGAGAAGTGTGTGCCAAGAAACTTAAATGAAACGACTCTCTCCCTAGACGTTCCCATAGTGATGGGAATATCATTTCCTTTCCACTATCACTATAGTAGCCCAAATCGTCTTGCTATAATAATAATAGTAATAATAGGCTTATATAATATACGCAACAAAACTCAGATGACATCAAGACGTAAGACATCAAAAGACATCAGGCAAAGCAGACAAAAACAGGTTTACAAACAGTGGTAAATCAACAACGCAAGTTGTTACATCAGAGAGAGGAAATATTGAGAGAAAATATATGTTTTAAGTTCATATTTAAAGGTGGACCTATAGATTGCAGTAAGGCATTCCATAATTTGGGGGCCAAAATACTAAAGGATCTGAAGGAGGTGAGCAATAGCATTTTGAATTTTATACGAAGTGAGACAGGAAGGCATTGTAGTTGATATAGGAGCCCTGTCTTAATCTTACAAAGCAAATCAAATGCTTTTAAAAAATATTTTAAAATCATGAAATTATAAATATTTATATTATTGAACTTTACGTGTAAAATTATTTGAACTTAAATAGACTAAGTAAATTACTCAGGAGCCTAATTATACACTAATTTACACATCATTTGCTTTTAGTTAAATGTAGTCAGAACAACTACATTTTATTTCAGAACAACTTTTATTTCAGTCCATAACTACATAACTCAACTACATAACTACATAACGTAGCAGGGCAATTCCATAGAATTCCTGACACAGGCTTATCTATGGCAGCATAACTAAAGGGAGGGGCCACAGTCATGAGGGCTCAATGATTGTAGGTCCTCGAGCTCCACACCTGTTAATGTAGTACATTAACTGAAGGCTTGATTAAATAGGTGAGTCTTAAGTCTAGATTTAAAGATTAGAACTGTCAGACTCCCGGATTTAACCTGGAAGACTGTTCCATAACTGAGGAGGAGAAGGTTCTGCTGTAGTCTTGCTCATTTTTACATTACCTTTTTTTTTTTTTTTTTTTTTTTTTTTAGAAATCCTGTATTTTGAGAGCACAGCAGGTGAGAGATGGGTTATGGTATGCAATGAGTTTTGGGGCAAGACCATTTAAAACTTTATAGGTCATCAGAAGACTTTTAAAATCAATTCAATATCAATTTGAATTAATTAGTGACTCTGTAGGAAAGGTAGTCGAGCTTCCTGGATCCAAAAATGCAAACATTGTCACTATCTTGATTCCTTTCTGTGCCTTGAAAACAACCTTCTATAATAAATAAAATATTTTAAATATATATATATATATATATATATATATATATATATGTGTGTTTCTGGATATTTTTTTAGATTATGTCTCTCACAGTGGACATGCACCTAAGATGAAAATTTCAGACCCCTACATGATTTCTAAGTGGGAGAACTTGCAAAGTCGCAGGGTGTTCAAATACTTATTTTCCTCACTGTATACACTCACCGGCCACTTTATTATGTGCACCTTGCTAGTATCGGGTTGGACCCCCTTTTGCCTTCAGATCTGGCTTAATCCTTTGTGGCATAGATTCAAGGTACTGGAAACATTCCTCAGAGAGTCTGGACCATATTGAATGATAGCATCACGCAGTTGCTGCAGATTTGTCGGCTGCACATCCATGATGCGAATCTCCCGTTCCACCACATCCCAAAGGAGCTCTATTGGATTGAGATCTGGAGACTGTGGAGGCCATTTGAGTTCAGTGAACTCATTGTCGTGTTCAAAAAACCAGTCTAAGATGATATGCGCTTTATGACATGGCGTGTTATCCTGCCGGAAGTAGCCATCAGAAGATGGGTACACTATGGTCATAAAGGGATGGACATAGTCAGCAAGAATACATGGGTAGGCTGTGGCGTTCGATGTGTTGTGCGTTCAGAGATTCTCTTCTGCATGCCTCAGTTGTAACGACTGGTTATTTGAGTTACTCGGATCCTCCCTGACCAGCATTTTCTCAAAGCATTTACTCTTCATGGATCGTATGGCCACTTCAGACAGAAACAGGCCATGCTGTCTTGTGCTGGAAGTTGTCGGCCTCAAACCTGAGCCCACAAACCCAGGAAGGACCTTCAGTCGTAAATTCCACTATCCAGCCTTATCTGATTCCCCATGGTTTCAGCCCCAATTTACCATCTCTTGGAAATTCCTGGTTAAACTCATGTCTAAAGGTGCAAATATTTCAGAGATACTTATAACTTTGGGTCATCCACTAAGGACACTGGATCAAAATCTAGCCAGAAGCAACTCGGCAAGAGCATTCCAAAGACACCAAACTCGACAGCCTTCCAACCATGGGGAGGATCATTATCCTCAAAAATTACTTTAGATTTATGTATAACCAAGTATCAATGTGTAATGAGTTATATTAGACGAATGCATATCCATGTTTTAATGTGTGCGCTGTTATTTCAGATGTAAGCATATAATGTGTTCTTGTGTGACCTCAGAGTCATGCCTATCTATGCATTGTCATTTATCATCTAAAAGCATGAATGAAGAATGGCTCAATGTTTAGAATGACAAGGAACCAAACTATTACTTAATTAGGCCAAGTAATAAGAATCAATTTATTTAGGAGTAGGGGATTCTCTTTGTCTTGAAAATTATGTGTTGCTGTCCTCCTACCTAGTCTGCTTTTCGCCATTCGTTAACTGGACCTGGGGGGGGGGGGGTTATGCCAAAAGACCGCAACTAAGTTCGAACTTAAGCCCAGCCTCCAAGAAAGATCTTCGTTTTATTTCTCGAGAAAAGTATTTAACCTAGTTTGTTTTATGTCGTCATCGTCGAAATTTGCTCTCATTCATCTAGTCTTCCAAGTCAATTTTGTTTTCTTTTACTCAGTTAAATTAAAGCTTTAAGTTAGTTCTTGGCAAAGTAACCAACGCAAACAAAACTTTGTTATTTTCAACCTTTTCCAAAAATACAATATAGAACAAGGCCAGTACAAAGAAGTTATTAAATAATAACAACAATAATAATAAATAGATAAATAAAATTAAAAAATGAGAAAAAGGGCCGTCAGACATGTACACCAGGTAGCATTATATTTTCCGTTATATCCAGAGGGGTGTAGCATCAATCTAAGCATCTCTTAGGTTATTAAGAAAGGAACCCCAGGTGTCCCAAAAGCACCTGTGTGTCTTCAACTCACTGCAATGTAACTTGTCCATTTGTATAATAGCGAGCATCTCATTCAGCCATCTCCTAAAACACGAAGCGACTGGGGATTTCCATGTCAAAAGTATAACTTTTTTAGCCGTAACCATGCCAGCCATCAAGGCCCGTTGCTGATTGGAAGACAAGGAGAGGGTTCTATTCGAATATCCAAAGATAGCTAGAGTAGGATCTAGAGGGATAGTCACTTTAAACGCTTCTGAAAAACTATTTAAAACGGCAACCCAATAATCGTGTAACATGGGGCAAAACCAGAATAGATGGGACAAAGATCCCTCGATAGCCTGGCATCTATCACACTGAAGAAACAGAGCTATATATTTTGATCAGTTTTGTTTTGAAGAAATAAAAACCTGTGAAGAAACTTAAACTGTATAAGCCTATATCTAGAGTTTATTGAGCAACGATGGATTCTGGATAAGCACTCTCTCCACAATCCCTCTGATAGAGTTTCACCCAGATCCGTTGCCCATTTATCCCTTAAATGGGCAGTGCTGACTGGCGGAGTAAGAACAGTGACAAAGCGCAATATTAAATGTCTAGAATCCGGGGATGAAGTAAGCAACTCATAAAGAGCATGCTCCTTCGACATATCTGGGAAGAATGGTATACTTTTTTGAGAATAATGTCTGATGTGTTTGAGAGAGACCGAATTTTGTTTTAAGTTGATCAAAGGATGCAAACTTATTATCAATATATAGGTCCTTGATATATTTTTATCCAGACTCCCCACATATTGAAAATGTTTGTCTAATTGCCATTGGTCTCCATCTATACCCCAATTGCTTATAATCACTTCTTCGCTCCATCACAGAGACAAGAAACTTTTCATTCGATTTAGAATCCTCAAAGAGTTCCTCACAACAAAATTACTACCAATTATTTTAATAAAAGGTTTTGTCTTGGAGAACAGGAAAACACAAAGGGAAGACTCTGGAACTGACAAAATTTCAATCTTTAACCATAATGGAGAGGTATCAGGTAATTGTTCACCGGGAACACCCCACTGCCAGTAAGTAAGTGCCCTGACTTTGGCCGTCCAGTAATAGTGGAATTAAATACAGGTAGGCCTAGACCACCCACTGTGGTAGGTTTTTGTAGGTGTTTTCTTGAAATATGTGGAGTTTTGCAGGCCCAGATAAAAGACAAAACAATTGCATCAAGTTGTTTAAAAATATGTCAGAGAGATAGATAGGGATGTTTTGAAAGAGATATAATAATCGCGGCAAGACCATTTTGATAACGTTAACGCGCCCAATCATAGATAAAGGTAACAGCTTCCAGCTTTCAATATCTGCTTTAAGTTTGTCAATCATATACAGAAAATTTAGCTTAAACAAATGCCTGGGATCTCTTGGTACTTTAATGCCAAGGCATGTAAAATAGTCATCCACAGAAAACTAGGACTGAGATTCTTAGTAACGCACATGAATTCGCTTTTGTTCCAATTTATTGTATTTCCTGAAAATTTGCTAAATGAATCAATGTAATTTAATAAATTTGGCACAGAAACAACTGGATCTGAAATAAACAGCAGCAAATCATCTGCATATAAATTCACCAGACATTTAATATTTCCGATTTTGATACCATTTATACATGGATGATTTCTTATCCCAATTGCCAGTGGCACTAAAGCCAAACTGAAAAGCAATGGGGAAAGAGGGTAGCCCTGCCCATTTGAACCCACGATGTAGTTCAAATGGCCTTGAACAATCTGCATTGGATAAAATGGACGATATTGGACATAGATAAAGCATTCTAATACAGGTAATGAAACCAAACCCATATCTTTTAAGTACCTCAAACATGTATGGCCATTCTATTTGATCAAATGCTTTTTGTGCATCCAGGGAGACAATGGCCGCCGTGTTGTTTTTTATTCTGTCCGAGTATAGGAAAATCTACCTGGGAAAACCCAGTCTGGTCTGGATGGATTATATCCAAAATATGTGTTCTCAACCTGATAGATAGCATTTTAGTCAACACTTTTTGATCACAATTTAAAAGCGCAATTGGCCTATAGGAAGCAGGATCTGAGTCGTCCCTTCCCTTTTTCAGCAATAAGGAAAGATCCAGGGGGCTTTTTATTTTTAATAGATTCATTTATCATTCTTAACATGACCGGAGCAAGCTCCTTACAAAACGCTTTATAAAATTCACACCCAAATCCATCCAGACCGGAACCTTACTTGTTGGAAAGGACAAAATAGCTTTAATAATTTCAGTTTCAGAAAATGGGGAATCCAAATCATTTTTAGAAGTATGTGGTAGATGTGGGAGGTCTATTAAAAAACGTATTAAATTCTGTCAGCAGCCTGTGCTTTGGAGTAGAACAAGTTATTAGAATTCCCTAAAATCCTTTATTTATTCATTATTTATTTGTCATGGATCAGTTATCAAATCACCAGATTTTGATTTAATCCTAGATTTAGATTGTATGCCTTTTAACTGTCTGGCCAATAACCTTTCAGGTTTATCTCCTAATTCAAACCATCTATATTTTAATTTAAGTAAGGTTCTTTACACGCTTAGTAAGGATAGAATTGTATTCATATTTGAGTTTTAAAATTCTTTTATAATCTAATTGTGCCAGAGAGGTTCTGTACTGGGAACTGGGAGTTCTTTTCCAATTTCCAGAAGACGACTCTTATTGAGTCTCTTCTGTTGAGACACATAGGATATAGTATGACCTCTCACAACGACTTTTAGGGTTCCCCATAAGATGGAATCTGAGACCTCTCCATTATCATTCGTCTTGAGGAATTCGTTGAGCCGTAAACTGATATATTCCATAAATAATGAATCTTTAAGTAAAAGGGGATTAAAACGCCATCTATAACTCTGCTTAAATAGATTACACTGAAGTCAAAGCGTAACTGGGCAAGGATCTGATATTAAAATATTGTGATACTTGGAGTCGATACTAGATACGAGTTCAGAACTTGTTAAAAAAATAATCCTGGTATATATGATTTATGAACATGAGAATAAAAGTAATAATCTTTATGGGTGGGATGTAATAATCTCCAAATATTTACTATGCTACTGGATTCTACTAAGTTATGTAGTACATTTACTGAGGCAATTGTAGGCAGAGGTCTCTGGGAGAGTCAATCCATAAATGGATCTAGAGAACAGTTAAATAACAGATAACAGCCACCCATTATAACATTAGAACTATTGTGTTCCGGAATTGCATCCAAAAAAGAAGGATAGTCAAAATTACGACCATATACATTGATCAGAGTAAGTGGAAAAGTGTTTATACGAGTATATAAGTGTTTATACGAGTTTCCTGAAGAAAGATTATATCAGCTTTAAGTGAGTTCAAATGTGAAAATACTTTTGACAGGATGACCAAGCCCTCTCACATTCCAAAAACTACTGTGGTGTCACCCCCATCCTTATTAGCTACAGAAATCTAACCTGGAGAAAAGACAGAAAAAGTCAATGACAGCCAGCAACCAAATAGACACATGTCAAAAGAAAGAAAGAACTCCTGAGTTGAGCCCCAAGTTTGGCGGAGAAACAGAGAGTGTGGTTCACCTGAAGCTCCCTCAACACACGAGTCACATCGCTAAATTTCCTTCTCTGATCCATTACCTCAGCTGTGTAGTCCAGAAAAATGTACACCTTGTGCCCATTGTAATCCAGATTGCGTCCGCTTTGGAGCCGTAGAATCATCTCTTTCTCGCTAAAGAAGTGAACTCGGGCGATGATTGAGCGGGGCTTTGCTCCCTCTGGAGGTTTGGGTTGAAGGGTGCTGTGACCACAATAGATAACCAGCGGCTCCTTGAAAAGCTCAATACCCAGTAGTTTAGGCATTAGAGCAACGACAAATTCAGTTGGTCTTCCTTTTTCCTCTCCTTCCGGAATGCAGACGATTTTTATGTTATTGCGTAGTCATCTACTTTGGCCTTGAGAGCCTTATTCGTTTGAAGCACATCAGCTAACGCTGCCTCAAGAGAAATAACGCGGGCCTCATGGTCTTGAATCAGTTCCTCTGTAGCCTCCATCTTCTACGTAACTGATTGCAACGTTGTATGAAGAGATTGGACAGACTGTTCAAATCTGTCAAACCTCTCATTGATAGTTTGCACTATTTTTGCTAGATGTCTTCTCCCACATCAGCGGAAGATCCTCATCATCTGCTACTTGAGTAGCCACACAGAGTCAACTGCAGCTGAAGCTAACTGCTGAGAGTCTCTCGGTTGTTTCGAAGGCTTTGGTGACATCACAAAAACGTGACAACTGAGGTCCAAAATTGTCATCAAACAAAACGAAATATCAAAATTAAAGTGAGAGACGGTAATAAAAAAAAAAAAACAATATGTAACTAGCGTGGAGGAGCTCCCCAAAAACACGTCTACTCCATGTGCTACTCTCTAGCACCCCCAACGGAAACAAAACTTTGACTGAGCACCTGCATACCACCGGTGTGACATCCTGCAAAGTCTTCACTTTCCAAGAAGGTTGGGAGCAGCCTGGAAGAGGCCTGCTCGGTGAAGTCCTAGTCATTCGCAAGGAAGTGACCCGGGTCGGTGTAAGCGCCAACTGCAAAAGCCAATATCTGTGGTCCCAGCACGCGCATCGATTCAAATCCACCTTCAAACTTTCTGCAGTTGACCACCCACGGACGTCTCCTCTTCTCTTCAAGTAAGATGTTAATGCATGCTGCTTGGGGTGCCAAGTACGAATCGTTTGCATATTTCTATCCCTCCATGACGTCTGGTTTACAGTGAACCCTCGCCACTTCGCGCTTCAGTTTTTGCGGCTTCACTCTTTCGCAGATTTTTATAAGATATTGATGAGCAAAATAACCCGCGGAAAATATATATATTTTTACATGAAAAAATCCCAAAACGTATATATTCCAAATATTAATTCTAACAATTAAGGAATATTATAAATAATAAAATAGTATGAATTACAGTAAATAGTGCATATTTACTCTCGGAAACAAGAACCAGTATTGCTTGCCTGAGATGCTACTCGCCTACATGAGATTGTAAACAACACATGATTGGTTGCTTGCTGGAGAAGTGACCAACCAGAGAGTGCTGCTTTGTATCCCAGTGCCTGATTAGCTCAGTACAGTGGCGCAGTGTTTACTTTTCGTCTGTTAGCAGCTTCCTCATCTCTGGGTCTGCGTGCCTTCTACGCTCTCACTCGACAGTTTCACGTGGAGCATCGTTTGATCGCGCCTCGACATTTTTTTTGTCTGCGGTGTTGTGATTTTGTTTGGTGGTTTTCTCATTGAATACTGCAGTTAATTCAACCCCTACCATGCCACCCAAACATCTTGCAAGTTCTATGTACAGTACCTAAGTTTTTTTAGGAATTCAAAATATTTTACAGTACAGTAAAGTAAGTGTAAAGGTTCAATACACTTGTGTGTGGGCATGATTATTAGGGAGATGGGAAAGGTTTATGTAGCGTAAAAGCGTGGGGGAGGGTTTACAAAGCTTTAATATAGTGTATAAATACTTACTCTACTATTTTCTATTTTCAGTTATCGCGGGTGGTTCTGGAACGTATCATCTACGATAATTGAGGGTTTACTGTAATATGATTAGCGCTTTTCATTAGCCTCTGTAGGTCCTACCCGAGTAAGAGAGATATTCTGTTAGCTATATAATCCATTCATAATCGAATAATAGTTCATAGTTGTTTATTATTCTCCTTTGCTTTAGTAGATTTACATGTAGGTTTAGCTATGTTCCTGAGCCAAATCATTCCACATGTTATTCCCTGTAATGCTTCAATTATGATATTAACCATTCAATAAATTTGAACATTTATTCATTAATCTGATTACATATTTTGGTCGATGGTATTAGGTCACTGCATGGATTCAGAACTCAACCCTTTGGTAATGAGACTGATATATCATCATTTCATCTATTCCATATCAGATACATATGTCCCTGAAATTTCAGGGTGGTGCCCCGTTTCATAACTCATAATTAATCAGTATATCTGCTACACTCAGGTTCGAAGTTTTTCACACTCACACTTTTTCCATTGCGCATCATACTTCATCACATAGCTAGGTTAACTAGCTGCTACATATTCACAGTAAAGCACTTCGTCCTGCAGTCCACACTTTTCAATATTTAATGATGCATACAAAAATGACCTCAATACCCTCCTCAGTTTCTCAGTGTACCCAAACACCCTCTCCTCAGAGTTCTTGTTCTAGACGAGACTCTCATGCTTTTTTACTTTTTAATAAATTTCTCTTTTAACCACCTGAGTCCTCATCCATTTCAGAAATTTCCATGACAGGCATCAAAAGATTGGTGCTTTTTCATTACAACAACTTTGTTGAAGATTTGATTCTGTAACAATCGATGCATTCAATACGGAGAAACTGGTTTGGTATTCTGGATAAGTGAATGAAATTGCACATCTTAATTTGATGTGAAGCAGTGAAGAAGGCAAGAGCAGCTTCAGCTCCAGGACCAAACGGAGTTCCATAACGGCTGTATAAAAACTCCCCAAACGTCTTGCGGTTGCTATGGAAACAAATGAAGGTGATGTGGACAAAGCAGACCATCCCAAAGGCATGGCGAAGCTTCTTTAGCATTGTTGCTAAAAGATTGACAATGTACCTGAAGAAAAACAACATGGTAGACACATCTGTGCAGAAAGCCAGAATACCTGGGTTTTCAGGATGCTTAGAACACACAAACATGATATGGCACCAGATCCAATCAGCTAGAAGCGAAGGAAGAGATCTGCACATCCTGTTCCTAGACTTTGCCAACGCCTTTGGATCTGTCCCCCATTCTCTCATCTGGACAGCCTTTGACTTTTTGCAAATCCCAAATACCATTACAAACCTGGTGAGGAACTACTTCCAAAATCTTCAATTCTGTATTCAAACAACAGAATACACAACATCGTGGCAATCCTTGGAAGTGGGAATAATGGCTGGCTGTACCATCTCCCCTCTAGCCTTCACCATGGCAATGGAGGTGATCATTCGAGCCCCCAAGTGGGTTAGGGGTTAGAAAGTCTGCAATCTGGACATCGTCTACCCCCCATTCATGCATACATGGATGATTTGATCACCCTGACTTCGACCGTGGCATGTACAAAACATCTGCTGGGAAATTTTCAGATCAACATTGCCTGGGCACGGATGAAGTTTAAACCCAGTAAATCCAGAAGCATATCCACCATCAAAGGAAAACTTGTGGACCAGAGGTTTCACATCAAGGAGACACCCATTCCGCTGGTATCAGAAGTGCCTGTGAAGAGCCTGGGATGCTGGTACAATGTCAGCCTCAAAGATTCTGACCAGGCTGACCAGCTGAGGAAAGAAACCATCAAAGGCCTGGTCAGCATAGATAAAACCTTGCTTCCTGGGAAATAAAAATTGTGGTGCCTACAGTTTGGTCTGCTGCCTGATGTGGCCCCTGACAGTATATGAGATCCCCATGACCAAAGTTGAGAAGCTTGAGAGGACAGTCAGTTCATACATCAAGAAGTGTCTTGGCCTCCCACAGTGCCTCAGCAACATCAACTTATTTGGACTTGGTGCCCTGGATTTGCCCTTCTCCAGCCTCACAGAGGAGTTCAAATGCACCAAATTGAGGCTAAACATGACCCCAAAGATGACCGGATTCAATTGGCCACTTCCAGACTGGCAACTGGGAGGAAATGGATCCCATCTGAGGCTATAGAGCAAACGAGATCTGCTCTCAGGCATGGAGACATCGTAGGCCAGGTGCAGCATAGAAGAGGTGGGGTTGGGCTTGGGACAAATCGACCCACACAAAGCAACACCAACCCAGAAGAGAAAGCTGGTCGTGGCAGAGGTGCAGCACCAAGAAGAAGCAGACAGATGCACAAAGGCAGTTTTGCATTCCAAACAGGGCCAGTGGACTATCTGGGAATGCCTGGAACAAAGAAAGCTTAGCTGGAGGGATCTCTGGGAAATGGAAGGGAGCCAAATCAGCTTCATCGTCAGAGCCACCTATGACATTCTTCCAACAACCACAAACCTCAGCCAGTGGTTTGGTGAAGATCCCTTGGTGTGCTCTGTCAAACCCCTGCAACTCTGAGGCACATCCTCACAGGCTGTAAAACCATCTTAGCCCTGGGCCGCTATACTTGGAGACAACCAGTTGCTACGACAACTGGCCATCTCTTTGAAAAGAAGGAGAACCAGCACCAACACCCTCCCTCCGTCAGTGGCTGGACGCATATCCACCACAACATTTGTAAGAGCAGGACAACTCCCAGCAAAACCTGCAGCGAATATGGAACCACCAACCCTCTTAGACAGTGCCGGGATTGGAGAATGCAGGTTGACTTGGACCAGAGGCTTATATTCCCACCTGAGATTGTCACAACTAATCTCAGGCCAGATCTGGTCTTATGGTCAACTTCGCAGAAGTCTGTTTTCATTGTGGAGCTAACTGTACCCTGGGAAGGTGCAGTGGGTGAAGCATATGAGCGGAAACGATTGAAGTACTGCGACTTAACAGCAGACGCCAAACAACGCGGGTGGCGTGCCCAAGTGCTTCCTGTCGAGGTTGGCTGTAGAGGGTTTGTAGCCACATCTACAACCAAGCTGCTTAAGGTAATGGGAGTGAGAGGACAAGCCTTCCAACAAGCTGTCAAGTCACTATCAGGAGTGACTGATCGGAGCAGCAACTGGATCTGGATGAAAAGAAAGGACTGCAACTGGGCTGCAAGATGACCACCGAGGGGTAAAAGCAGAGGGGGGCAAATCTGGGACGCCAGATGTTGCCGTTGAGCCCTCTGGAGGTGTCGTGGGCTTTTCAACGAAACACCAAAGAAGGAGGGTGCCCACCTGAAGACCCCTGTGAAGCTTTTACCCCTCTAGCCCTAACCCCTCACCAAGTGCTGATTAGTTAAGGGATTGTACTACCTAGTCCTATAAGCTCCAATGGGTGACTCCAATGGGTGACAGATACAAGCCAGTTTGCTCTTTAATCAGTCTCTGTACAAACAATCGTAGGAACACTGAAAATACCTTAACACATATATACCTCATATAATGCCAGTGTGAGAGAAGATACAGAATATAAACATACAGGTTTAATTTATTGTAATACCTTTTAAAATGTAATATCAAGAAAAAACAAGTTCAAGCACTTTACCCGTCCCATCTGTAAAGTTTACAAGTTGTTTGTTCCTTGCTTCTAGCACAGCTGGTACAATGACACTGAAAGGGAAGGCCTGAAGAATGATGTCATCAGTGAGGAACAGCCCATTCTCACTGTCCTTTCCACTGCCTTCCATGACCACATTAAATGCATCTTGATCTTGAACATCTGTAAGACAGCCATAGGTCACACTCCTGAACTTCCCACAATGGACAGCTGATAATGCTGAATGCCATCCTGATAATTACCCAAATGAAGAAAAAAAACATTGCACTAAATCAAGATCAAAGATCAACAAAGTCGTGAATTCGAATATTTATTTTTAATTTTCAAACACATATATGAATACAGTACTGAAGCTTAACCTTACATACAATGTGAGTTGTGTATAATTGCTCACCATCAATGTGTGATATGGGTATACTGTCTGTATCTCTGTCCTGCCCACTTTTCTCTGCCTGCACACACACAGTATGCTGAACCATAGCTGCAATTTTGTCCATGTAGACAAAAGGGTCAGACACCACCCTCATCAGAACCTGCAATGACACACACAAACATAATCCAAAACTCAAAACACACACACACGTGTGTATATATATATATACACACACACATATTTGGGGTTAGGGAGATACAATAAGGTTATTAAGAGCAATGCAGGAGTGTCACCTGATCTAAAAACTGAATGACCGTCTCCTGTTGTAGCTGCTCCAAACAGAGAAGGTGATGCAGCCATAGTTCCAGCTCTCTCCAGGTGTGCTCAAATACACCACTGTCTTTCAGCACCTAACAGCATCAGCAACAATGACATCACACACAATGCTTCAATAACCTGGAGAGTTTTAATTTTTTTTATACAACAAATACCAATTCAAACCTCTCCACAACACATCATTATATGCATAAGATTCAATAATTAAATTGGTCAGACAGGGTTTAAATGTTATATTGAATTATATTGAAAATAACTACTTTAATTTTACAGACTTTCTGTCCATAAGCAATTATGAGTCCACGCTGTTTGAATTTGAGTGTGTTAACTGTATCACTCTCACAAGAATGTGAAAGACTGGTGGCAAAGTAGTGTTCAGTGCAAAGCCTACTAGACATTACTCACAACATTGTCAGAACCACCTAATTTGTCAGTGACATCTATCTTATGTGGACATCACACATTTACATTTACATTTACGGCATTTAGCAGACGCCCTTATCCAGAGCGACTTACAAAAAGTGCTTCATTGTTTTACTCAGAACAAAATCTCTAGCTAGTTAGTTTAGGCTAAAATCAGGAAGAAACTTTAAGCAAAGATATTATTACATACAGTCAGTATGGACGCCTAGATATACTCAAATATATACTGAGAAAACCCTACTTAACAGATAAAAGCAAAAAAAGTCATTACAGTCACAAATATTTAATACATGCTAGTGTAGTAAAATTTAATTTAAGTGCTCTTGAAACAGAGCACTTAAAATAACACAAAAATAATGCATATTATGTAACAATCTACTGTAGGTGTGCTCCTTCCCCAGATATGTTGCAATATGAATGGTGAAATACAAAAAAAGTATTTGATGCCAAAGATCACCTTTTAACTAGAACATGAACACTAGGGCTCACACTCACCTTGAGGACAAGCATCCTGGTTGAGGTCCTTAGGTGACTACTGCTACTGGTGACAAACATCTTCAGCAACAGATATAAGACAGACCGTACCCCTATTGCCTCGCCTGGATCCACTACGTCCTTGGGACAATGAGAACATTTCAATTAACTAATTAGACTATAGCATACAGAACTGAAAACAGAATAAACAGTGGCAGCCAAAGAAAGCTACCAACAGTAACTGTGTGGCACACCCCACCCACAGTGTACATGCTTCTTTGTTGTTCATGAAGTTTCCATATCAGATGCAAAAGAACTGGTCCATCCTTTTCTCTCATCAAGACTGGACTACTGTAAAATTCTTTTAATTGGATACTCTTAAAACTCCCTAAAGAAATTTCAACTCTTACAGAATGCAGAGTCCTACCTAGAGCTACCAGTTAAATATTAAATAGATTTTTTAAATTCTTCTGTTGACTTATAAAGCATTAAATGGTCTTGCTCCCACAATAGTTCTTTAAATCGACACAAAATTGTTGGTACCACTCAATTAATGAAAGAAAAACCCACAATGGTAACAAAAATATCTTTAATTTGACAATAATAGTAATAATAAATAAATAAAAATTCTATGAAAATGAACAAATTAAAGTCAGATATTGCTTTTCAACCATGCTTCAACAGAAATATTTCAAAAAATAAACTCATGAAACAGGCCTGGACAGAAACGATGGTACCCTTAACTTAATATTTTGTTGCACAACCTTTTGAGGCAATCAAACAATTCCTGTATCTGTCAATGAGACTTCTGTACCTCTCAGTGGGCAGCACATTTCTCTCTAGAATTCCTTGATAGTCTTGAGATTTCATTGTACCCTGTGCCAGATGCAGCAAAGCAGCCCCAGAACATAACAGATCCTCCTCCATGTTTCACAGTAGGGACAGTGTTCTTTTTTTGATACGTTTCATTTTTCCATCTATGAACGTGCTGATGTGCCTTGCCAAAAAGTTCCATTTTTGTCTCATCTGTCCATTGGACATTCTCCCAGAAGCTTTGTGGCTTATCAACATGTAGTTTGGCAAATTCCAGTCTGTCTTTTTTATGATTTGTTTTCAACAATGGTGTCCTCCTTGGTCGTCTCCCATTAAGTCCACTTTGGCTCATACATCGACGGATGGTACAAACTGACACTGATGTTCCTTGAGCTTGAAGTTCACCTTTAATCTCTTTAGAAGTTGTTCTTGGCTCTTTTGTTACCATTCGCATTATCCGTCTCTTTGATTTGTCATCAATTTTCCTCCTGCATCCACGTACAGGGAGGTTGGCTACAGTCCCATAGATCTTACATTTCTGAATATGTGCAACTGTAGTCACAGGAACATCAAGCTGCTTGGAGATGGTCTTATAAACTTTTCCTTTAACATGCTTGTCTATAATTTTCTTTCTAATGTCCTGAGACAACTCTTTCCTTTGCTTCCTCTGGTCCATGTTGAGTGTGGTACACACCTCGTCACCAAACAGTACAGTGACTACCTGTAGCCCTATATATAGGCCCACTGACTGATTACAAGATTGTAGACACCTGTGATGCTAATTAGTGAACACACCTTGATTTAACATGTCCCTTTGGTCACATTTTTCAGGAGTACCATCATCTCTGTCCAGGCCTGTTTCATGAGTTTATTTTTTTAAATTATGTTGAAGCATGGCTGAAAAGCAATATCTGACTTTCATTTCTTCATTTTAATAGAATGTTTATTTATTATTACTTTTTGTCAAATTAAAGCTATTTTTGTTACAATTGTGGGTTTTTCTTTCATTAATCGAGGGGTGCCAACAATTTTGTCCACGTGTGTAGGCTAGACTCGCCTATTTAATCAAGCCTTCAGTTAATGTACTGCATATGAATGTGTAGAGCTTGGGGGCCCTCAGTCATTGAGTCTTCTGGTAATCTGAGATGTTGATGCTGTCATCCAGCCATGTCATGCGTTCACTCTAGTTTGTGATAATGATTTGGGTGGAAAGCAATGGCTCAGTGAGACCTCATGACTGTGGTCACCTCCAGGCCCCTCCCTTTAGTTATGCTGCTATAGCTAAAAATCGAGCTCATGATGTTAAAATGTGAATAGCATGATTAGGAGGACTGTTTAAATACCAATTTTTATTGAACCATGAAATGTATTGGTCGAATCATGGATCAAACACCTGTTGTAAATTTTGCCTTTAAACTTTTTGTTAGAAAACAGCAAGTTGTGCAACAAGTACTGAAACATTGAATAGTTGGACATATGCATTCAAAAGCTTTGAGAAAGTTACATTAACTTCACCTGTAAAGGTTTAAGTGCATTTTAGGTTCATCCTGAAATTTCTCCCAAAAGCAAAATATCCCTTAAAATAACTTTGTGTGTATATCTATACATCATCACATAACATTGTAACGGCCCATTCCTCCACAACACCTCTCCTTCTCATATGTTTAGTGTTTGTCTTGAATGCAGGTAGGTGTGTAAATTTGTAGGTCTGTGTGTTCGCGCTGTGTGATTGTCACGTCCCCCTCATTGTGTCTAATTAGTGTTTGTCTTGGTGTGCGTGTGGATGTGTCACGCCACTAGTTATGTGCTGCACCTGTATCTTGTTTCAGCCTCGTTTTGGTGTGTCTAAGCACCTGTCTATATATTGTTATATGTTTTTCGTTTTATGACCAAGCGAGCATCTTTGTGCTGTGTCAGGTGATGTTACTTCCATTTTCCAATAAACAGACAGTCTATGAACAGACCTGGAACTTAAACCAGGAAAACTTGCTGGGAGGAAGCTCTAGTGCCAGTTGCAGTATCTGGTACTGCAACACAGGGGAGACCTCCTCCTTCATTCCCTTTTCTGATACAATGCCTGCAGATGTTTAATAAGACAATCACTGCACCTCGAAAAAGTTCATTACAAGCTTATTTAACAATGTGTAAACAATGTATTTAGCATTTAAATATCCAGCCTGAATACAGCAACTGAGGCAAAATATTCACCTTTTAGCAGTTTGCTGAAGTCAAACTTGCTCTGTCTGATGAGATGTGGTACGACTCTCTGATACAAACAAATCACCTGGAGCAGCAGAGCCTTAAACAGAATCAGCTTTGGCTCTCTCTCACCTGTTTCACATACAACATTTGTAAGATCTGGACATTGCAAGATCTGGATTGAAAATAAATGAATCCTGAGTTACCAAGTTCTTCAGTTGTAACCTCATCCTTTGCTTCTGGTTGCATTAAGCCTGCTTTTGCATCACCCTGCTCCCTCTCCTTCTTTGAGAATGATTGCCACTTTGACACAATGGACATGACATCTGGTAAAATCTGTGGCAATAGAAGAATGAAGCATCAAGACAATACGTCTTTATAAATTCATACCTTAGCTTCCTCATTCTGATGCAAAGTTAACACATCACTGCTACATAAGATTTAGCAAATGCCTGTAATTTCATAAAAAACTTGTAAGGGATTTGTGGCATATAATATAAAAAAACAACAATATTGTAATTGTAACAATAAAATGCACTTGCTATGGACATTCCGATACATATGAATAAATATCCTCCCATACTGAAATTAAAATTAACTGAAATTGCATGTGTCATTTGTGAGGAGAGAAAAACAAAACAAAAAACAAAAACAAAACAAAGAAAACAGGGATGTAAAAAAAACAAAGTGGGTAGTACTCCAGCAGCAGATGGAACAAGCCAATGTTCATTCTTGTTCGTCTTTTAATTTTGACACTGAATGTGTTTACATGCACTTAATCCGATAACTGCAGAAAATCTTGGATATTCAGATAATGGGAATTGTCCAGGTTTACAGGAGTCAGGCAATAATTGGATTTCTACTTTGCAAGCAGTGAAAACTTCAAACTTCCTGATACTTGTTAATATGGACCCCATTTTTTGTTTACTAACGATTACTACTAGCGTGCAATTAAAATTCTTAAATTCCATGAGCATGTGTGCATTTCTCTCCCAAAAGGGTTTGATAGCCATTTCATGGGTGCTGCATAAAAATCAGATTCCAGGATAGCTCCGTCTATGTTTGCAAGCATGAGGAATCCAAAAGATCTCAGAGTAAGAGCATACATGTACTAACCCTAACCCTATTCCTGAGCTAAAATACAGCTCCCTTAATCTGATTTCTAGGACATATTCCGGAACTGTTTACATGACCACCTGAATAATCAGATAACTGGAGAAATCAGATTATGATTGGATTATTAAGTGAATGTGAAAACACTCACTGGTAAAAAATTTGTTGCAAGGACTTTGCTATTCATTTAAATTCATCATCATAAATTCATAAATTTTTATCATTTAGCATTTTATCAGATATGCAGTTTATTACAGTTTTAAACTGCAGATATGTAGTTTAAAGCAAACATTGCATTTTGATTTTAGGTTTGATATACATTTCATGAAGAGACAGCAAAGCCACACTGGATTTTCTTTTACTTCTTAGCCTTTTCACTTTAAAGCCATTTTGATTTTCTTTGACATTTGTTATAAATGGCTTGTGCTTGATTTGAAAATTTAACTGCAAATGTAGCTACTTTATTTCTGGTTAATAATAGAATGAAGAACAGCTAAGCACAAGGAATAGTGAAAAAGACACATCAGTCAAAAAAAGTTTCCCAAATCTTTCCCAATTTTGGAATATGCTGCACAACAATGTGTGTATACCAGTGTGTATACCAACAAGGCTAAAATTATTACAGCATAACCAATGCATAACTTATTAAAAGCTAAATTTAATGTAAATTATTCAATTTTGAATTTGATTACTCAAACTATAAAAAAACACTTCAGATAAAAAGTCCCATATAGGATCTGCAAAAGTGCAATAAAAGAACTGGACCATGTTAGATGACTCAATTGGAATATGGATGCAAATCAGAGCATTCCTAATGTGTGCGTTTTGCTAAGTTTGTGTATTCTTTTACAATATTCTCACCTTGCTCAGTTCCTCTCTGTAAAGCTGAACAAACTCTTCCATAGCATTGGGACTCTTCAGGCAGTGTTCCATATTCTTCTGAGCTCTTCTTAGGATAAATGCTAGCACAGACATCGTAGCATGCTGGGCTACCAGACTGGGCACCTGATCAACATTAACCATATATTAGCATTGGCATGAATCACCCATTAAATCTATTAAGAAGCTGGCTGGCTAAAGAAAGCCTAACTCTAACCTCATTAGTGGTCACACAGAGTATAGAAAAGTCATTATAACTGGTTTCTCATACCACATCTGGTTGCTGGATTTGACAAAAGAAAACTCTTGGTTTCTAACAACAGCTATGAAAATGCAAGTCAAATTCAGTGTGGTCAATTCAACCTAAATAAACTCTTTCCAGTCTGAAGAATATTACATTTTTATAATGAGGTGGTGGTGACTGGTTGATGGTATCTATCACTCAAATGTCTAGATTTGGTGCAGTTATAAGATATTTATGAATGAGATTTTTCAGGCTGTGATGTACAGGCATTCATAGATCATACATCTTGGCTTACTGTAACTGAGATCATGCTTGCTCTGGTCCGCACTCTGACACAGTGTTAAACTTATTAAACAGCAAAAGGTTTTAAGTTTCATTTATAAGTTTAATTTATTAGAAATTCTGAATCTTAATATACTCATTTTGGTAGAAAGAACTTTTATCATTGGTGACTTAAACATTCACTTTGATAGCGCCAATGACCATTTGAGTTTGGATTTTAGACCTATACTACAAACATTTGGTTTAACTCAATGTATTAAAGAATCCACACACTCTGGTGGACATACGCTTGATTTAGTGATGAGTTATGGGGTAGACACAGAGAATATAATAATCATACTATACAAACCAGTCTGATGCCATCTCAGATCATCCCCACATTTAATTTCACTACATCATCCACAAATCCATACTAACCCATCATCCACACTAAACTTCATACTACAAGCTTGCAAAGAAGGAGAATGAATATTCATAACTACCTCAACCCATATTTGTCAAATAAGATCACAGAAAAATGCTGCAGCCCAGCAACTAAATTCATACCCGAATCTCACTTAATCCAGACAAAACAAAAGTGCTTCTATTAGGTCCACAGGCAGCCTGGAGTATGTGCTCCAACTATATAATAAACCTAGAAGGACTGCCAATCACACTTTTAACACAAAAAAATCTTGGTGTAATTATGAATTCCAATCTCTCATTCAAAGCCTATGTAAATAATGTTTCTGGGACAGCGTTCCTCCACCTCAGGAACACTCCAATGATTAGGGACACACCGTCTTCACAGGATGCAGAAAAGCTGGTCCATTCATTTTTCACTTCCAGATAGGACTACTGTAATCTCCTTTAGCACAAAAAGCTCAAACAAGCTAGTTCAAAATGTATCAGCCAGCATTCTTTCTAGAACTAGACTGTTTGATCACATTACTGCCATCTTACTTACATTACTTACTTGACATCGGATAAAAGTTAAACTGTGTATCGATTATAAAAAAGTTCTCATGACCCACAAAGCACTGAAATGTCTTGACCCACAGTACCTTAGCGAACTCCTAATGCATTGTGACCCACCATGTTTTAGAATCAGAGACAGTCCCAGTATTTAAGGATAGGCTGAAAACCCATTTGTATAGTCAGACATTTCATTAAGTACTTCCCTTCTTAGGTAAAGGTGTTGATTTGGGGGGAGATTTCTGGTAAACTGGGATGTTGTTACAATCACTTCACCTGTTCTGTCACTCCAGTTTGTAAGGAGTCCACTAATTTATACTCCCCTGAACTTGGACATGCCTAATAATCTTTTTTCTCAGACAGCTTCAATAATGGTATGCTCTATTACACTATGTCTATAGCACATGCAACTGTACTTCCCCCATGCCACCAGCCCGTTCATAAATCCATAGGAAATGACTGGATGCATGGGTGCAATGCAGTTTTGTGTTGGTTTCAATCTGTTACTATTTATTTTAGATTTTTATTCACTTTTCATTTTGTAGTACTACAGAAAGTACTTCGTACTCCAGTGATGGTTCTGTAAAGCGTGTGAATGTGTTGTCCTTGAAATATGAATGGGCTGACCAGAAAGGGTCAACTTTAACTGGAACTCCAATCTTTAATCCAGTCCCGGTCACCTCCTTTGACCTCTTAGTAATTCAAATTACTCGGTTATTCAACTTTAACAGGGTTTCACAGTACAAGCAACATGTTACATTTGCTTCTTTTCTAAATGCAAATGGAATTTTAATGTAGAAACACATGCGAAGAGGACTGTAACCTGAATAATTTTTAGCTCTGAAGGTGTAGTTTTGATTAATGATCCTAAGCACTGGCATTAGATACAACAGGCAGAGCTTATGTTTAGAAAATTATAGTTTATCCTCAGTGCATACATAGAATGTATAAAATGCACTAAGGAGGAACTGTATATTTATTTATTATTTATTTTTTTTAATATATATATTTTTTATTTTTTGCATTTGATTTTAAACAATGCTTTTTATACTACCTAACTTTAGTTAGTAAATTAGTTTTTTTCCCCCCAAAATATATTTATTTCATATTATTGAATAACTACTGCAAATTGTATGTAAATATAAGAGTGAACAATGGCATTGGGTCCTTAGAATGCAAGGAGCTTAAAGTGGCTGCTGCCTTACACTGAGACCCTGAAGGAAGAAGGTCTTGTTGCAGACTGGAGGAAGAGAGGTGACAAGAACCATACTGAGAAGTTGGGAAGCAGGGACCATCTCTTTCAACTGGAATGCCACGGATACCTCTGGCTGTGCTTGATAAATCTATATGAGATACAGAGAGAAAGTGTGTATGTGAGTGAGAGAGACAGAGAGAAAGAGAGAGAGAGATAAATAAGGACAGAAAAAGAGCAGGAAAGACAAAAACAAAAAAAGAATGAGTTCAATGAATACAGGTGTCATGTAGCACTACTGCAAAATAAAGTCACATATCCAGCTGATATTGAGCTCACTTTCTTCAGCAACGCAATGCTCTCCAGCCATGCTCCTTTCATGCGTGGGGTAAAGGAGAATTGTGTTTCTTTGAAGTATCGAGGCAGAATATCAGGGTTACACTTCAGAATGTTGACAAGCAGGTCAGCCACAAGTTCATCCTCAGCAGCTTGCTTTAGGTTCACCACAAACTGCAGTAAGACAATGTTCCCAGCCCTTGAAACAAAGGAGCCAGTGTGCATTTAAGGAACAAAATATAACACAGAACTGCAACCAATGTGCAGATTCTAACAGATTTCTATTTTATTGATCCTAGTTGTTACACGTTTAGTTTGTGTTTGGCCACACCTCCCTCAGGTCGTAGTCACACCACTTGGGGGTTGTTATGATGTGTTCTATTTAAGCCCCATTTAGTAGCAATAATTGTATATAATATATACTGTATTTTCAGTACCATATATATTTTTTTTTTCAGTACGAGTCAAAAGTTTGGGCACACCAAGTCTTCATTTTTTTCCACTTTCTACATTTTAGGAAAAAGTGAATGCATCAAAACACGCATGCCTATCTCAAATCAGAGCAGAGCAGCTTTGCTCTTGGTGTTCTCTTAACCAGCTTCAGGTCGCAGCCCCTCTGATGCCTTCAATTCTCACCAATACTGAGTAAAGCATTTATTATACCAATTAGGCAAGATTCTTAAACTTAAATGCATGTTCACATGGAAAAAGCTCTCATCTCCATTGCCATGACTAGGGAGTTGCACCTGGCAGAACCCTGTTAGACAAAAGCTACAGAAATGATGTAGGCAGCCATATTTACTTAAAAAAGCTATTTACTTCAGAGCTGCTGTATGTCTCACTTACCTCCCAGAGATACCCAGACTTGGGTCATGGAAGCTGATTCCATGCTTACGAGAGCAGCAGAGGTCAAGAAGAAAGTTATGAACCAACTCTCGTACAAAGATCCCACCACCTTCCTGATCATTCATAATCTAACAAAACCAAAAAAACATGATAACCAATATGACAAACAAACATTCTCATTGTTCATTAGATCTTAACTCTACCTCACTATGATCAGTAGTGACATCGACAATCCCATTCCATCTGTAGAGAGAAGCGATGTGAGCTAGAGTGGAAGCGTTGAAAAAACGCACTTTCTGTGTTTTGCTTATCGCTGTATTTTGAACAACCTGCAGATCAACAAAAACGTCTGTTTAAAAAACAGAAATGCAATTTGCTTATGTATGTAAAGTATGACACACAAATCTGAAATTGTAAAAATGCTTACTTTAGTCTGTAAAGTAGATAGAATCAGACTGACTATTGATATTCGATCTTCTTTCAGTCCTGTGCAAAAAATTTCTGATAGGAAGTCTAAACATGAAGACAAAATGTTTCACACACAAATTCATTGTTCACGAAAAACATTATTATTTATGTAGCATCTTCTCAAACCAAAAAAAACCCCACAGAAATCAACTTTTTACAATAAAAATACACACACACCAATAAAATATCTATACTGGAAACCACAGTCCCCTGGGGGAATGCACCATGTGCAGTAAAAGGAGGGGGTGGTTAAGACCAGGACAGTGAACCATCACTGCACATACACACACAAACATATATATTCATACATATCTATATACATACAAAATTCACCTTCAGGACAATTTAGAGTATCCAATCAGCCTAGCTACCATGTTTTTGGACCTTTGGAGAAAACTGGAGACTCCATACAGATACAAGGAGAACATAGAAACTCCATCCAGATAGGGACTGAAACCCAAGACTCTAGTGCTGAGAGGAAAACGTCCACCTTACACTGTGTTACTATATCAAAACAGTTCTCAACATTTATTAGGTAAACATTACCTCTGGTGTCCACCATGTGTCCTACAGTCGAGCTGTCTCCATACATTAGAAAAGAAAGGACAAACTGAACGTATGCCATGCGAACATCTGGCCGACCCTTCAGATACAAAGAAAACATTTATAAGGCATCGCAAAAAGTGATAAAAAAAAGACTTCTACTAGACTGAAGATCCAGAAAATCAGCCAAAGAGCTTACAGTACTGTCTTTGCGGCGAGCAAGACTGCTGAGAGTTTTGCTGAAGACTAAGCTGCTGAAAATCTCTCTCGCAGCATCTGCACCCTGAGATACCATTGCAGCCAACAAGCAGAGGCACTGCCGAACAAATCTGCACACACACAGACACCCACATCAAACAAACCCACTTCCAAACTGGACACAATAAATAAAACTCAATGATAACAAAAAACAGCATTATGCACATGTAGTATGCATGTATGCATTATGTATTTTAACTAGACAATTATCCACTTGCGTAATGTTTTTTCCAGATGTATTTAACAGTAAGACTAAAATGTAATAGTATAGGAAATAAAAATCGATAAAAGAAGCATAGATATTCTGTGATCGTCTACAAATGTGTACAGCTACAAAAATAACTATTCCCAGAGGTCTGTTATCATGCAAACTATCTGCTGTGTAGAATGCCAAAATATTTTTTTGGTTCAAATTCTTGGACAAGTTTCAATTATGATTTCCTATATGCCTATGGAATAGCACTAATCTCTTCTCTTTTAGTGACCATTTTGGGTGTTGGATGGCAGCTTGTATTTTTGTTTGTGTTATAACCTATATGTTGGAACAAATCTATCATACTGATACTTTTGGTTGCAACTGGCATATCTTACATCAATTTATCTGACTTACAAATTCCATGTTGGTTATGTTGTCAGATGCCTTCATGATGCTAAATGTCCCATTCTGGATATACTGACAGAAACATGTTGGTCTCACAATCACAACTCCAAGAAACCCTAATTGCATGGCACGATAATCAAAAGCATTCAAAATGTAAGTGCTTGATAAATATATTGCAGTGGCTATGAAAGGATATGAGTGTTTCACCTATATATTCCTGTATTCAGCAGTGGTACCTCACTGCATTTATGAATTTTGAATGTAGGCTCCCCAAACTAGGACATTTTTTATTAATTAAGAAACACAGAAGTCAATAATTGCTGCAATGAGACCATTCAGGACACTTCAGGTCACTTTCCATTAAAGAGGTGTTCAGGCCCTGTGTTCCTACCTAAACTATCTACACATTTACCAGAATCAACAGTTAGACAACTTTCTTCTTAAGTAAAAAAAACCCTCTTCCTCGTATCTAGTCATAAATCACCAGGAGCTGATGATTAGCCAGCAGAATTCTATAAACAATTCTGGACTTTTATCTTAGCTATTTAAGTAATATTTCATTACATGAACACCGCTAATCACATGGCCATGTCATCAGCAATGAATAATATGTATGCTTATATTTTGCTTAATAATAATAGCATTGTTTGGCAAAAATTAGCAGTAATTTTGCCCTTTGACTTCAATTCTCTATAGAACAAAGACAAATAATTATACATTTACTTTTTTACAAATTGCACCCTTGTTTAGCAGATTTACAAAAATATAGATCCCTACTTAGCAAGTCTGTGGTAGAAAAGCAAGGACAAGTTACTTCAGTGGATTCAGTTTTGGTTAATAATAATCAAATAACTTGTCTAAAAATTTGCTGTAATATTTATTTTGCTTGACCTAACTCAAGAGTTACATCATCATGCACATGCACCTTTCCAATGAGTTCTCCCAAGGCTGACACGCAACAGGAGTTATGTTTGAAAGTTAGACACACATCACAGAAAGAGTGTGTGAGAATACCGGGTTTTTTTTGTTTTCGATAATTTGATAGACACATTTTCTCACAATCTATTCTTATCTTTTAAAAATATTATCACGTCATTTAAAAAAATAAAATAAAACCTATGGTCTAGTGGTAGGGGAGCCAATCTTGTGATTGGAGCATCATGGGTTCGATTCCCAGCTAGGCCGTTGTTGAGCAAGCTACTTAACCCTAACTGCTCTTTGTGTACTACAGTACAATTCTGAAAATCTATACATCTTACTACAGAACACAGTACACAAGTTATTCCAAATCTTGAGCTGGTTGGTTCAACATGCATGGCCAATCATAGCTTTTCTTCTGGGTGACAAAATGTTGATACGTCTGGTCATGCTCCCCTGATGTTTGCTTTGTTTTATAGTAAAGTTTTATGTATTTTTTTGATTACTGACATTTAACGATTGGACTGATATTCTGGCAATTGAATAGCCTGGGTGAATACAATCTAGAAAGAGGATTAGACAATTTCTCTTCAGCTCTAACTGTGTGGATTAACTGGTATGAGACTCTTAGTCACCTGCCTAACATGAACCATCTCATCACCCTGCTCCCTTCCCTAACTGCCTTGCTACTTGCTGAGTTCGATGGCTCTTCCCAGCTCTCAGATAGGTAACTGCTCTTCCTGACACTAATTTTAATGTGTTTTGCTGGCCTTCTCGTCCAACATCAGCGTGTGACCTCACAAATGCACTTCTGGTAGAATGGTCAAAATCCCCATAAACACACTCCTAAACCTTGTGGACAGTCATCCCAGAAGAAGCTGTTCTAGCTGCAAAGGGTGGACCAACGTCATATTGAACTCATATTGAATAGGAATGGGATGTCACTTAAGGTCATATGTGAGTCAAGGAAGGTGAGCGAATACTTCTGGCAATATAGTGTGTATATTTGAATACAATCAAACAATTCTATGCTACAACAAAGCAGTCATGAAAGTGGTGAACTTACTGATAATTCACTGAAAATAAAGAGGACTTAATCAGCTTCATGTGTGTTGAGACAGTTTTCTTCACAACAGTGGAGCCAACCATGCTGAAATGAGAGAGATCGCTCGCTGTCCGCAGCAAAATTAGCTCTAAACTCTGGAATATCAGCATCAGCTGAACAAAGGAAAAATAATCATCACATATACAGGCCTGGACAAGTGCTAAGCAGCCCAAAAGGTAAAAGCTAATTAATATTAAAAATGCTAAAGTAATCATTTATTATTATTATCATTAAATTAATACCATTACTACAAACATCCAGGTACTATAACCTTAGTAAACACATTTTCTGTTGATGCCTTACCTCAGCCTCAGAATGGTTATCTCCTTCAAGTAATAACAATATTTCTGCACATTCAGCAGAAATTTTTATGTAGCCCTCAACTACATCGTAAAGGTTGTCACATGGGAGTTTTTTGGCAGTTCTAATGAAGGTTTCCAAACCTAGAAGATAAGCAATAACAATACAAGATTATAAATGAATATTATGTATCTTTGCTGAAAGATGAGAAAAAGATGGAGGGATGAATGAAAATACAAAAGGGCATTAGGTGGCATCAATATGAAGTGCAGTCTGGTCACTGCATCCAGTACTTTAATTAGTATAGCAAATTCAGGTGTTTGATCTATGTCAATAACGTTAATATTAAGGAAGTTATAAAATCAGTGGGTTCCTATGGGAGGTTGGAGGGATGAAAGGATAGAAAGGGTGGATAGATGAGTGCCATAATGAAAATAATATCTAACAACACTGAATAATGGCTATCACCACCGACAGTTCATTGCACCATCTGTTGATAAAACCTAATTCAAGTTATACCCTTTTCAAGCAAATATAGTCATTTAATATAGGCTTATTTTGGATATGTATTTCTCAGAATTTTCCCAGTTCACTCAGATCCAGAAGATCACGTCATTATAAAAACTATCAACAACAACACTCCTATAACCACTGGAAATATTGATGGCCCAAATGCAGATTGTCCAATTTTGGACATGGCAATGTGGGGCATCTTAAAAATGTATCTTCCAAAAAATTTTACTCCTTTTACTCATCAGTCCACCACTCACACTCTTGCATCTATTTCTTTTAATTAGTGATTCAATTATGTATAAAAAACAAAGTATAACCCCATTAATATCAGTGACTATGATCCTGTCTCGCTTGCATGGAATTTTAAACATTCACCCAAACCAAGCTTCATGTAGCATTTTAACATGTCAATTGAAGGACCAGAAATTTGAAAACTATTTCAAAAGAGACTGGCCATCATTCCTAGAAATGTACAATTCTCCAGAAACTTCACACTGGAGTTTCATTACTATATGAAACTGGAAAATAAGTACTAAGATGAATAATAATATCCTACTGCTCTAATAAGAAAAAGACAGACACAGAACTCGAATGCAACATCTAGAATACTGTACATTAAAACTAATAATTTAGAATACACAATTAAGGAAGTAGAGAATAAGATGGTCTGCAACCCCACAGCTGAAACTCAGAATAAAGTAAACACAAATTGCAATACAATGTGAATAAGAATACAGTAATAACATTCTGGATACAACTTGGGCCTGAACACTTCATAAGTAAAAACTAACAATACAAACTAAAATTTTCTAGCAAATCCTATTAATCGCAATAAAGCAAATCTTTTTAATCAAAGACTCAGCATGAAAACGAAGGATGGACATGATCCAGTAACAAGATTTCAATGTCTTCCTCAGCAATAGTCACATGCCAAAACACACAGAAAGATACACAAACATATACAAACACACAAAAACAAAGACACATCAGACTACTGATGAATCAACAAGACTAAGAGTTTCCTAATGCTCTTAATGCACAATCACTCTTCAATGTAGACACAGAAATTAATTAGCAAGCCATCATATTAGAACCTATAATCTCATCATTAATACACCCTGATCAAACTGGTCTTGGTAAATGAAGACACACCACACCCAAGGCCACAGTAATGCCTTGTGATATTGTATTATATTATTCCATTAGTATTGGAATAATATAATAAAATTTCACATTGCATGGAGGCACTAGGCACTGCTGTCCACTTACTCCACTTCTTTTCTCAACAATACTACCCAAAACAAATCCCCTTTAACCTAGTTTAAATCTTTAGACTATTGTTTTTCATATTCCACATCTTACTTGAGAAACAACCCACCAAGGAATAAACAAACCACATTACAATAATCTAAAATGCATAGAGGTCTGGAAGCTCCCAATCTTCAAGAATAAATGACATTACATTCTCAAATGGATAAAGTCTATTCAGCCAAATGAACCTCGGAGAAAAATAGAACAAACCCTAACAAGTGAACACCAAATCTCAGACCGTTTATCAGCCACATACTTACATACATTAAAATAGCATTCAGAAATCTGCTCACGAGACACCCGTCAGAAGAATAAACTCATGGCATACAATACTTGTTATAGCACTAATCATCAAAACAAAACAAACAAAAAAAACCCAGTCCCGATTACCTGAAAATCAAGGAGGACTACTAACATTCCTCACTAGAAAAATGCAGCCATTATACATCAATTAAACATATTTCCGCTTTTCAGCTCAGATAATGAACAAATCAAACTGAAGTCAGCACAACTTGGTTAACATCCATTAATGTTCTGTAAAATAAATAAATAAAAGTAACATATTCGTCATGAGTGTATTCATTTGCCTATAATCTGGCTAAATTCACACTGTTGGTAGCCACGCGCTAACATTTTTATGTGATAGTGGAATTGTTTTAGCATTACGGTGAAACTCTGAGAAATACATAAGCTATCCAAAATCTACCTACATTAAATGTATATATCAATTCTACTTAAAATGGTTTTAGGAACAAATGGTACAATAGCAGATCGATAGATTAATATCCCATATCAAATAATTCTGCCAGTATATAATCATGTTATTTTTGTCTCAATTTGACGAACATTTAATGAACATGACAAATATATGGGTAGCACAGCTCCACATAATAGAACCAACATAATGTAAAAGCGAAGACCAACACGCTTGCTTTCAAACAAACTTTACATAGTTTAACTGTTTGCTAGCTAGCTCCGGTTTTACGCTACACTGTTGCTAAAACACTAACTATAGCCAGTTCATTCAGAAAAATGACTGTCAACGCGTGGCACATAGCTAGCTAGCTAGCTAGCTAACAACGTTACTTAGACTACAACTATTTGGATGTTTACCTTTAAAAGCTTTGCTGGGATCTTTTAGCATAGCTTTAAAAACAGTTCCATTAAACTCGTCTTTATTCAGTCTCGATTTCTTCACTGACATGAGAGAGTCAGATGAATCGGCGTTTTGGCGTTTATTTGCCATGTTTAAAACGCTGTGGATACTCCAAGAAACATCAACACACGTGTTTAGTTTTCCAGCGTTGTGAAAGCAGCCCCAGTTTAAGTATGGTGGCTGAAACGTGTCAAGGGTAGCACGTTCATTTTGTTTCACTTTATTTCCGGGAAGCGAATCTACGGTCGCCGGAAAGAGTCATCATGAGGCATATACACAAAACATTCATCATAATGATAACACATGTGGTGCATTTTACAAATGCGATAACATTTTTGAACACTATATTGAGAACAGGTGCGTACCATTTTGCAAACGAGGTGCAGAATAAGCATCAAATCTAGTCACAACACAACAGAAGAGGGCCACAACACAACGGAGGTGTTGCTTCCGGGAGGATGCACTCCTATTGGAAGCAGCGACAACCTGGAAAGTAGGTTTCAGTTTATGATACAGAATGGAATACTTACCTATTCAGCCTATTCCTGCTCTACATTCTTGTAAATTTTGATGAGGTGTACAGAACGCAACTTTTAAAATGCTGTTAAAAATCCCATTTATGTCTGAATACCTAGCTACTACTAAATGAGGCATATATATATATATATATATATATATATATATAAATATAAAAGGTAAAACTCTCGATTTACTGGTGAATCTACATTTCACTATCACCTATAGTGCCCAAATGAATGAGATCGTGAACACAAGCGGCTGAAATTAATGTGTGGTCTCTCCCTTAGAGGAGTACGGTCATCCGGAAGAGACCTGGAGTACAGCCGATGCTCTCCATGTAGAGAGGAGCCAGTTGAGGTGGTTTGGGCATCTAGTACAGATGCCCCCTGGGTGTCTACCTGGAGAGGAGCTCCGGGCATGTCCAACTGACCACGGTGAAGATCCAGTACATGCTGGAGAGATTATATCTCTTGGCTGTCCTGGGAACGCCTCGGTATACCTGCAGAGGGAAACCTGGGCCTCTTTGCTTAGGCTACTGCCCATGTGACCCAGACCCGGCTAAGCGATTGCAAATAGATGGCTGGATGGATGGATATCTGCTACAATTATACAGACATGTAACCGCGATGGATTTATACACAGATACAAGATTCACACAGTATAAAATGTAATATAGAGAATGCAATAGGAAAGTATAATAGAAAAAGTAATAAGTGGAACCATAACTGAGCATCCAGATGTATACACAGTTGAACAAGACGGTAGATAAATATTTTTAGGTTGTTTTTTTACACCATCCATACAGACTATGGATTTAAGATTAAGATATTAAGTATTCATTAAATATAAATGCTAGAGTGGTAAAGTGGCAGAGTACAATAATACAGTAGGTATATAAAGTGACAGTAGTTATTGCACTTAGAGGTGGACTGTTGCAGCCATGTAGCCCTGCATGTACGTAGATGTACACACACATACATGACCGGTCTATTCCATAGTTACATGTACAGTGAGGAAAATAAGTATTTGAACACCCTTTGCAAGTTCTCCCACTTAGAAATCATGGAGGGGTCTTAGGTGCATGTCCACTGAGAGAGGTATTTGGCCCTTCCTGTACAGAGAGTCAGTGTTAATTGACCAGTCCAGTTTATTATTCAAGTGTACCCCAAAGTATTTGTAGGTACCGACTACCTCTACACCACTCCCCTCAATTGAGATGTGTCTTGGAGGCTGTACCGACTGATGGAAGTCCACCACCATCTCTTTTGTCTTTGAAGAATTTAGCAGGTCGGTCTTCCGACACCATACAACAAAGTTCTTTATTATATATCCTTCCTGTCCATCCCTGACACATCCACGAACAACTGTGTCTTCTGAGTACTTCTGATTGTGGCAGGTCTCAGAGTTGTAGCTGAAGTCAAAAGTATAAAGTATGAAGAGAAAAGGGGACAGTACAGTTCCCTGTGGTGCTCCTGTGCTATTAATGACCATTTCTGATGTGCAGAACCCCAGCCTGACACATTGTGCTCTATTACTGAGGTAGACCGTAATCCATGTTGCCAGATGTGAGTCCACATTCATTGCTGTCAGTTTGTCTAACTTGCTGCCTGGTCCTTTCTTGGCCAGACAGGTTTGTTCTTTATGAAGGATAGATAAAATGGGAACAAATGGAAAAAAATAGATTAAATGACACATTGTAGATAATTGTTTGCACTTTTTTGTTTGCTACATTTCCTGAATAATCTGCACATCTACTTGCCACATTTAAAGAAAAGCGTACAAATGTTGATTAGTGGGCTTGAAAAATAGCTCTATTGATTTAATTATAGCCGTAATAATGACCATTCCAGTGGAGCACTGTTCATTAACTGTACATTTTTGGACTTATACATTTGGCTGGTCTGCTATTGTCCTTAATTATTGCACTAGTACTGACTTTTTTCTTGTGTATAGCCTCTTCATGAACTCCATCAGCAGCTGTGAATAAGTGATTTTCCCTTCAGTGATTCAGTGAACAATCCCAAGGTCCATTGAAGAATGCCATGACCATGCACTTATCGCTTATGTACACCTTATACTATGTACACCTGGCTTGACATAGTTGCGCCTTTTCAACCTGGCTCAGCAAACATGCAACCTACTAAGCCAAGATACACCGATCAGACTAGGTCAAACCACAACGTCCTTCTGTCTTTCATTTGACACACATATATGCAATGTCACTAAGGCTGCCTTTTTTCCATTTACGTAATATCGCCAAGCTGAGACACTTACTTTCATTAGCTGATGCAGAGAAGCTGGTCCATGCTTTTGTCTCGTCAAGATTGGACTACTGTAATGGTCTTCTAATTGGATGATCTAAACAGTCCATAAAGAAGCTACAACTTGTACAAAATGCTGCAGCTAGAGTCCTAACTAAGGCTAGAAAATTCGATCATATTAGTCCCACTCTCGCGGCATTACATTGGCTTCCGATTAAACATCGAATTGAATTTAAAATTCTTCTCTTAACCTATAAGGCGTTAAATGGTCTTGCCCCACAATATCTGAGTGAACTCATTGCTTACTACAACCCATCTCGCCCTTTACGCCCCCAAAATGCTGGATTTCTCTTAGTTCCAAAAATTTGTAAGACTACAGCCGGAGGCAGAGCTTTCTCCTTTAAAGCCCCTCAATTATGGAATAGCCTTCCAGCTCCAATCCGAGATTCTGACACAGTTCCAATCTTTAAATCTAGACTTAAGACTCACCTATATAATCAAGCCTTCAGTTAAATATTCCCCTAGTAAGGTGCGGGGTCAGGGGCCCCCAGACGTTGAGATTTCTGGTAATCTGAGATGTTGATGCTGTCATCCAGCTGTGTCATGGCATCACTCTAGTTGTGACTGACTTGACTGGAAAGCAATGTCTCAGTGAGCCCTCATGACTGTGGTCACCTCTGGACCCCTCCCTTTAGTTAAGCTGCTATAGATTAGCCTGCCGGAGCTACATGCTAATCACTGGCACATGAGCTATGTACATTTAAATCAATGGTGGTTAAACTGACATCCTCACACTCAGTCTGTATTGTCCATCTTTTTTGCATGCTTCTACCCAAGACGACTGCATGCAAGCACCTACAAGCACCTGGGAGATGGTCTGGCTCGCCGGTGGATGTACTGATGCCGGGGTTGGATGTACCATTGTCGTAAGGGGACATGCTGATGCTGGCTCCTACCTGAGGTGCACCATCTGCACCGAAGGAACTGTGACTACTTGGCCGGGGAACAAGAACTTTAAGCTATAACTGTAGAACCACCTCTTGTTCACAAATACGGACTGGTGCTAACGGGCCGCCCAATGGAGGATGGGTTCCCTTTTGAGTCTTGGTCCTCCCAAGGTTTCTTCCTATTCCCCGCCATCTTAGGGAGTTTTTCCTTGCCACTGTCGCCTTTGGCTTGCTCATTAGGGATCTGGACCCGTACAATTTGTAAAGCTGCTTTGAGACAACATGTGTTGTAAAAAGCGCTATATAAATAAAATTGACTTGACTTGACTTCTGTCCTGGCTGCCTGCCTGCCTCGCATCTTATCTAATTGATAAAAAGTCTCTCTCTCTTTACTGTCTTTATTTCTTCAACTGAAGGGGTTCCTCAGATTTGTTCTCGGGTTTTTTATTCACTGTGTACATGCTTTCCTTTGGACATATCCTGTGGCACTTTAACCTTGACTTCAGCTGTTATGCACATTACATTCAGGAATACCCGATTTCAAAACTCAGATGCTGCTCATCTTCTCACCTATACTAGCTCTCATCATATCATGCCCCTTATTCAATGGCTCCCTGTAAAATACAAGATTCAAATTTAGATACTCCTGCTTACTTACAAAGCTCTTAATAATCTTGCTAATAATCTGATCTTCCCCTTCCTAAAAAAACATTTGTACTGTCTCGTTTTCCTTGGATCTGCTCCCTGACTCTAGAATTCCCTTCCCCCATCTATGCAACACTCTCTACATTCAAAGTCAATATTAAAATTCTTTTTTTCCATTAATAATCTTCCTTACTCATGCCCTTAGTGTTCTGCTTCTTCTAGATTTAACTGCTGCATTTGATACCATTAATCATGTCATACTAATCTCCCGTCTCTCAGCTATTGGCATCACTGGCACTGCCCTCGCCTGGCTCACCTCCTATATTTCTAATAGATTTCAATTTGTTGCCCTTGGTAAGCATAGGTCTACAATCAGTACAGTTACACAAGGTGTTCCCCAGGGATCAGTCCTTGGTCCTCTACTCTTCATCATCTATATGTTACCTCTTGGTCAGATTATCCGCCATCATGGACTTCATTTTTCACTGTTACGCTGACGATACTCAGATCTATCTCAGCACTGAAAGGTCCACTAACCTGCCACCCCTGCTTTAATGTCTTGTATCCAAGACCTCAGGCGATGGATGACGAAAATTTTCTAAAACTGAACACTGATAAAACTGAGATTTTATTTGTTGGCCCCAAGTCTGTGGTTTCACATCTCACTGACTTCTCTCTTAACTTTGATGGTGTAACTCAAAACCTCCTTTCTACAAGTGTCTTTCTCTTGTTTAGTCTTTATATGGTCTATTTTGCTTTTCAATTTATGTTATTTGTCGGAGTTTTTGAAAAAGCGCTATATAATTATATAAATTAATATATAATTATTATTAAACCAAACCATGCAATAATAAAAATGTGTAAGATTCAATTTCTCAAAAAGTGAAAACTGAAGATAAAACCTTTTTTTTTCATTATCATACAGCTATGGTAACCGAAACTTAACTTGGTTGTTACTGCTACCAATAGTTTTCCTGTTGGTCTCATAGGAGTCCATACCCTCTCATTTTCCTCTGGAAACAACACTTCTGTTGTGTTGTGGATTCACAGCTTTTCTAATGTTGTACAAGTGCTCTGAATGGACATGCATTATCTGAATTTGTAGCATGTTTCCAAAATGTAGCATACAAGCTGTATAATGGTGTTTTCTTAATTTGTCTAGCATTCATGAATTTGCATTGTATTTTTTGCAATGTGTTGCATTTTATTTTGATAAATATGTTCTGTGTATTTGCAGCTGACTTTTTAAATTCACAGAATGTAGTCTTCCAGGGCACCATATGAAAAAGACCAAAGGCAAATTAATTTGATAGTCCATATATCCTAAACACAGTCTGGATAATTTTAATGATTAATAATAATTAAAATATAAATAATTGAAAACAAACAAACACCCACATGAAGAATTAATAACATGCCAAGGAAAACATTTAGACATAGTCTCTACATACACACGAAAAATGAACAAGTAAAAGATCTCCGTTTACGCCTTAGATTCTCCAAAGTCTTCTCCTGGACAAAGAGAGAGCATAACATTGAATAAAACAGTATTAATACACATCACATATTCATACACATATACAAACACATCACACACACAGTAAAACTGAAATACATCACCATGGATCGATTACGGTATTCAAGATTAAGTATAATAGGTTCATATATTCAAAATAATACATATGAATATTAACAGTCTGTTCACATTCTGTAGTGGGTCTTGCACCTTTTGAAACTCAGTGGCTTTATGACTGTTCTTACCATAAACGTCTTGTTGAATATGGCAGTCCTTTCCCAGTTTACTTTCCTCTAGCTGACTGTATAGCCTGAACAACAGAAAGGGAAAGATCATAACTTATTCAATACAAATTAAAAAGTATAGCTATAAAACAGCTAAAAGGCTGAAGTCGTTTGCAGTGATATGGGTTGGGTCATATTTTTTTCAAAATTGCCAAGAGGTGTGAATTAGTGTCAATTAATATACATATACATTATATATGTTCTGTCTAAATGCTTGTCTAAGTACCATTCTCTTATGGTATGTATTACTCTGCATTTATGCATGGTCATGTATTATTGTGTGTTGTAGGTTACTCTACATTTATATACATGGACGGCTCAGGATCTAGAATGACAAGTGATCAAATTAGGTTTTATTTAATTAATTTTATTCAGAATAAGGATAAGAATAATTTTATTCTTTGTCAAGGAATTTACTAAATACAGTGCTGCCTTCTGCTTTAGTTAGCTCCTTTTCTTTCTTTATTGGGATTCTGTGGAATGTCAGGCACACTCTCTATGAGACTTGTCATACAAGCTGAGCTTTCAAAGAATGCAGTCTGAGGCACCTAGAAAATAAAAAAAAATGCTTGACTCCATAATTTGATTCCATGGACACAAAAGGACAGGTCACAGTTGTCCCTCACCACGTCATTGTGATGAGGTTCCTCCGATGTGCTTCCTCCAGCACCCTCTTTCTCTAGCTTCTCTTTAGCTTCTCTCTCACCATTCTCCTGTTCAGGGGGGTTATAATACTCATTTTCTAGTGTGGTGTCTGACAATCTGACCAAAGAGATCTCAGATTCTTCATATATGCTCTTCTCGGAGTAAGGCTCCTACAAACAGAAATACCAAAGCTTACACGCATAGATATATACATCACACTTCTAAAAACAGCTTAAACAAGTATGCATCTTAACCAGAGAAAAATGACTAGTATTTCTTTAAGACCGTACCAGTATTTTTTTCCACTTAGAAATGTCTGCAGGACCAGATGCCGATTGGTGTTCTGTACTAAAACTATGTGGAAGTCCATAGTGCAGTTGGAGGCTCAAGGGCACTTCTGATCCGGCATCCACTGCAGGAAACTCTCTCTGTATGGGTTCTCTCTGTAGGGTAGAACATTGTCATGTCATTATGCGTGACCACAGGCTAGAAGTTTCCGATTTCACATTAGGAACAGAATGAAAATGCGAGTCTTAAAATTTAGTATGCATTCTCTTATTCACAACTGTTCATACTCACAAACACAACTGCGTCCCTTCGTAGCTCTTCTTAGCCGTTCTTAGCTAACTTCCGGTTTAGCATTCTACCCAAACAATTCGGCATAACTCCAGCTAAACTAAACATTTTCTTTTTCTATGATGTCCAAACGTATATGCAATCAAATTATTCACTAACAAAATAATGTACGACTGCTTCAGTTTCGCCAAACAGAGTCGATCGAAGGTGCGCTGGAGTTTATCTTAGTTTAGCTTAGGTCAGCATGTTTACTAACGAAATGGCTTGATGTGTTGCACATAAAATCCAAACAACTCGGCATAACTCCAGCTAAATTAAACATTTTCTTTTTCTATGATGTCCAAAAGTATATGCAATCAAATTATTCACTAACAAAACAATGTACGACTGCTTCAGATTTTGCCAAACAGAGTCGATCGTGTGTGCTCTGGAGAGTTTATCTTAGTTTAGCTTAGCTACCGAAATGGTTTGATGTGTTGCGCATGAAATTCCCAAAGACAAACAATCACAAATCACGGCAAGTGAGGTGTTAATCTTTTCAGCTTCGAATGAGCTATTGGCTAGAACAGTTATCAATCACTTCGAAGGCGTCAGCTTGTCGCTTTGGCAGTTACTTGATAGCAGCCCCCCCCCTCTCACTTCCCCCTTTACACCTCGCCAGGCAGAGGTGTGAAAGGCTGTCATTCAAAACCACCACCACCCTCCAGACCAATAAAAACTACGGAATTCAAAAGTATTCAAAAGTAAACAGCTGTAGCTTTGCAATTAGAGAGCAGACTACTTTAAACGATACCCTGATGTCGCAGATAGGTCGAGAATTGCTTGTTGTTCTCAGCAAAGGAAAGGACTGCACGTTTGTATAAGATGTCGTGAGCAAGCAAATAAAGGTATTTACCAACATTCTTTACGCTGTTTGAAAGTGTGATACTGATGCTTTGATAGTAAATGAATTTTAGGTGACAAAACATGGTCATCTTACTTATCTTAGTTCGTACTTTTTATTTAAAGGGCGAGTCAAGTTGCACGTGTAAACCACATGGTGTAAACATGGTGTGTTCAGAAGGGGATTTCTCGCGAACAGTTGCGTGTAGATGGCTGAAAATCGGTATGCAGTAAGTTATACTAGTTCTAAAAAATAATTTAGTGTGATGGGCTTGTGTCTTTCGATATTATTAGTTATTTTTATGCGGAAAAACAGATTTGTACCGGCAATGGGACCACTAGGGGCGCAACTGCACAAACAGGTTAAACAACAACACGTATGTATTCACAAAATTTACCATTTAAAGTTGCCAATCACTGGGAATTCAGGTAACTGATCAATTTAAAGACTTGTATAAAGCCAATTTTGTTCCACTTCAGACAAACCTGAGGAGTGATCTGAACCGTTGGTCAATCTTGAATTTATCTCTAGCTACCCGTATTAATTCGATTGGTATGTCCTCCCCAAATTTCTTTATCTCTTTCAGTGTGTACCAGTCTTTCTGCCACAATGTTTTTTTCATAAACTAGATTCTTTAATTTTGGAATTCATTTGGGATAAAAAAAAAAGAAGAATACGCACACAACTCTTACAAAGACCCAAAGCACTGGGGGAAATGCCTTTACCCAATTTCCGATTTTATTATTGGGCATCCAATGTTAGAATTATACAGTATTGGCTGAAATACAACCCCAACTCAGTTTCTCCTGCTTGGCTTGATATGGAAGGTGCATCTTCTAGACCAATATCCATTGCTGCATTGGTGAGTTCTCCTATCAAGAGTTTCTTATCCATGTATGTAAAGAACGTAATAGTCAAAACTTCTCTGAGAATCTGGAATCTGTTTAGGGGGTATTTTGGATTACAGGTCCATTAGTACCAATAGCAGCGAACTCTATGTTTCCTCCTTCAGTGGCAGACGGTGCATTCATTGTTTGGGGCAATTTGGGTATTAAGACATTCAAAGACCTATTCATTGATAATTCATTTTGCATCATTTCAGCAATAAGTTGATAAATTTTCTCTCCTACAGCATCACTTTTTCAGATATTTGCAAATTCGCAGTTTTGTCAAAAATACATTTCCACAGTTTCCTAATTCACCCACTGATTCACTGACATATTCTTGTTGCCAGTGGGCTCGATGAAGGGTTTAATTTCTTCTCTTTATGTGCAGATTCAATCTTTACGGTCAGCCTCTCTTTATACTATTAAATCTAGCTGGGAAAGAGAAAAAGATTGCAATTACAAATGCTTTGATATTAAAATTTAATTTGTCTTCAATGGAAAACCACAAAAAGAATAGTCAAAAAGCCGAATTGGATATAATTCCACACCAAACATAAAAAAGGGGGTGGACAAAAGTATTGGAAAAATCATGTGATGCTTCTCTAATTTCTGTAATTAACAGCACCTGTTACTTACCTGTGGCACATAACAGGTGGTGGCAATAACTAAATCACACTTGCAGCCAGTTAAAATTGATTACAGCTGATTCAACCTCTGTCATGTGTCCTTGTGTGTACCACATTGAGCATGGAGAAAAGAAAGAAGACCAAAGAACTGTCTGAGGACTTGAGAAGCAAAATTGTGAGGAAGCATGGGCAATCTCAAGGCTACAAGTCCATCTCCAAAGACCTGAATGTTCCATGCGCAGTGTCATCAAGAAGTTTAAAGCCCATGGCACTGTGGCTAACCTACCTAGATGTGGACGGAAAAGAAAAATTGACGAGAGATTTCAACGAAAGATTGTGCGGATGGTGGATAAAGAACCTCAACTAACATCCAAACAAGTTCAAGCTGCCCTGCAGTCCGAGGGTACAACAGTGTCAACCTGTACTATCCGTCGGCGTCTGAATGAAAAGGGACTCTATGGTAGGATACCCAGGAAGAACCCACTTCTGACCCAGAGACATAAAAAAGCCAGGCTGTTTACCAAAAACGTTTTGGAAGAATGTTCTCTGGTCAGATGAGACAAAAGTAGAGCTTTTTGGGAAAAGGCATCAACACAGAGTTTACAGGAAAAAAAGCGAAAAGAAATGTAAATGCCACTGTTGAGGTTAAGACAACATCCATAAATACAAGAAAGCCATGAAGGATGAGCTGATGAAGTGCTCAGATCAGATGGGAGATATGGTCACCATGGAAGCAGAGAACGTGCCATGGAATGTAGTAATGAGAGATGGCGTAGGTAGCCAATATAAAACAATTCTTTGAAATGCTGAAAAGGGCAGGATTGATGGCACAACCAGTTAGCACAGAGTTACTGATTATAGAATATGTATTATGCACTATGGGGTAAGGGACAGCAAAGAAGTGATAAACACTAGTACTAGTAACTAGTAAATAACAGACATATATCTATTTGGCTCCATTCTTAGTTCTTTCTGCACAAAAGTGAGCAGCCTAAGAGGATATGCAAGTGAATGAACTAAAGAGAGATCTCTGATTATGTTCCTTGGGGTCTGCTGGAATTACTCTCCAAGTTTGGGGGCAGGGGGTCACAGCCTCTAGTGCTCTGATTACCATCTTTTCATGTTCCTTGTTCCTGATGCTGCTATCACTTTGTGGTAAGACCTGATGCTACATCTATGCCTATGGCATTTTGTCAGTCTCTCTCTCTCTCTCTCTCTCTCTCTCTCTCTCTATATATATATATATATATATATATATATATATATATATATATATATATATATATATATATATATATATGTGCATGTTCTTAATAATAAAAAAAAATAATAATGAAAAATTCAAATAAAAAAGGGGGGTTGTAATAGTGATGCCGTATCAATTGCCTGCTACAATATTGAACATTATGCATATTAATGTTGTGTCATTCTGTATACGAGCATTTTGTTAAATGTTCTAAATGTATGTCTATAACCAAAAGTTAGGAAATTGGAAATTCAGTTTCGAACAAACCTTTGGACAAAATTCACATACTTAACAAAAAGCCATGTACAGTATATGCATACTGCAAGTATAACAGACACCATTTCGTGCTTCGTGTTAGCCTAAGCATATTTGTCACAAGTGTTCATGTACCGGTGATTATGCGCTGCAAATGCATATACACTGGAAATGTTCTTTTTGAGTGTTTTGCTACTGTGACGATTAGCCCCTTCTCCACCTGTCAATCATGCCCGTTTTGTTTTGGTAGCCATGTGCGTTTCATAGTCCCGCCTTGTGATTTGTAACCCTTCCCCTCGTTAATGTATTCAGGTGTTTCATGTTTGCTATGGTCTATTTATATCCTAAGTTTGGTCTTGTGTGTTGCTGGTCATTGTGTTTTGCTTACAGCCCTGTGTACGTTCGTGTTCTCCAGTGTATTACGGTTTCTGCTTGTTTTTTCTTTGTATTCAGTATGTCCTTACGTATCGGTTATGTTTCATGTTCTGACTCTCTCACGGACCTGACTAATGCCTGTTTATTCAACCCTGAATATGGATTGCCCTTTAATAAATCTCGCTCTCCTCAGCAGTTTTCTCCACGCCACTCCCGGCGTTACAGCTACATTTATATTTTCCACATTTGGAAGACAATTGTAGTCATTCATATGATAAACGTAAGAAACGCAGTTTCTTACCTGCAAAGTGCCATTCCTAAAGTAATGGGAAGCTGATGGTGCCCAATGAATGACTTCTGCCACCTGGCGATTGTTAGAGCAGGACTGGGGGCTCACGCAGATTTTCAATAAACCTAAAAACAAGAAAATGTTAGAATTGACTGTTTTTCATTGACTGTAGTGTTCATGGATGAGAGCAGGTTCACACTGAGCACATGTGACAGAGTCTGGAGACGCCGTGGAGAACGTTCTGCTGCCTGCAACATCCTCCAGCATGACTGGTTTGGCAGTGGGTCAGTAATGGTGTGAGGATATGGAAGTTATTCAGTGTCAATATTAAAATGAAAATGTAATACGCATTTGCATTTACATGTTCCACTCATACAAGCAACTTTGATCTCAAAATTCAGATTCAAATGCAATAATTCCATTTACATTTGCAATGTGATAGACGTCTATTCATATTACATTTACACATACATTTTGATGCTTTATTTGTGCCTTTATTGAAATGAAAATGTATTTCCCGATTTGAATTAAAGTTCATGTGATCATGCAAAGGTTGTATCAAAATTATAATTCAAATGCTATTAAGCAATATGATTTGCATTTCGTGATAACGCGTTTGAAATGTAATTTTCAACCTCACCACCACGCTAACACGCTGTCAATATTGAAATGTAAAGGGAGAAATAGCGCCACCCCTGTTTGCAATAACATTACGATACCAACAGCGCTCAAACTGTGTCAAAATGCATTTTGAAAATGCAATCCGAGCAGAATGCATTTTCCTTTCCATGGTCTTCCACTGTAGTCAAATTATAGTCAAATTAGATCCCATCAGCCTTCCAATCATATTCCACAGCCCTCCACTTTATTCAGCCAATCGGGTTCCACAGCTTTCCACCTCCGGCAGTCAATCAGGACTGGAGTCGTGTTGCGCATGTTGGCGGGTATAACTGCAAATAAATAAAAATGGCGAAAACAGTGTCCCAGCTTCTGCTTGAGACTGCCGAAGCTTTGGAACAGCAAAGAACATCATGTTTCAAAAAAACTTGCCTGTACTGCTTAGCGTGCTATAGTCCAGTCCTGATTGACTGCCGGAGGTGGGAAGCTGTGGAACCCGATTGGCTGAATAACCCGATTGGAAGGCTGATGGGATCTAATTTGACTATAATTTGACTATAGTGGAAGACCATGGAAATGAAAATGCATTCTGCTCGGATTGCATTTTCAAAATGCATTTTGACACAGTTTGAGCGCTGTTGGTATCGTAATGTTATTGCAAACAGGGGTGGCGCTATTTCTCCCTTTACATTTGAATATTGACATCTTTTTAGCGTGGTGGTGAGGTTGAAAATTACATTTCAAACGCGTTATCACGAAATGCAAAGCATATTAAGCGAATAGCATTTGAATTATAATTTTGATACAACCTTTGCATGATCACATGAACTTTAATTCAAATCGGGAAATACATTTTCATTTCAATAAAGGCACAAATAAAGCATCAAAATGTATGTGTAAATGTAATATGAATAGACGTAGATCAAAGTTGCTTGTATGAGTGGAACATGTAAATGCAAATGCGTATTACATTTTCATTTTAATATTGAAACTGAATAACTTCCATATGGGGAAGCATTTCTTTGGAGGGCCGCGCAGACTTTCCTGTGCTAGCCAGAGGTACCCTGACTGCCATTAGGTACCGGGATGAGATCCTCAGACCCACTGTAAGACCATATGCTGATGCAGTGGGCCCTGGGTTCCTTCTTATGACAATGCTAGGCCTCATGTGGTTGAAGTGTGTTAGCAGTTCCTGCATGATGAAGGCATTGATGCTATGGACTGGCCTGCCCGTTCCCTAGACCTGAATCCAATCGAGCACATCTGGGACATCATGTCTCGTTCCATCCACAAATGCCACGTTGCAACACAGACTGTCCAGGAGTTGAATGACGCTTTAATCCAGGTCTGGGAGGAGATTGCTCAGGAGAACATCCGTCGCCTTATTAGGAGCATGCCCAGGCATTGTAGGGAGGTCATACAGGCATGTGGAGGCCACACACACTACTGAGCCTCATTTTAACTTGTATTGAGGAATTTCCACTGAAGTTGGATCAGCCTTTTTGATTTGATTTTCCACTTTGATTTTGAGTATGATTCCAAATCCAGACCTTCATGGGATAATAATTTTGATTTACATTGATAATTTTTCTTATTTTGTTCTCAATGCATTCCACTACGTAATAAAATAAAGATTTTCAACTGGAATATTTTATTCATTGAGATCTAGGATGTGTTATTTTAGTGTTCCCTTTATTTTTTTGTTATGTGTTTTTTTGTTAAGTGGGTTATAATAGGAACTCATGTAATTCTTCTAGGAAGAGCTGGATTAGTTTCCTTTTAGTTTTTGAGAATGTTTTAGGAAGTAATGAGGTCTAATTTGTGATTATTTGTTTTATCTTGTCACTTTACATTAAAATAGATAAATAGCTCCAGCATTTCGTTCCACCAGAGTAAAATGTGGGTTTGTTTGTTTATTTAAGGGCTTTCTCCACTATATGTCTCCTTCAAGAGAAACATTTTAAAAACCAATTCAATTTGAATAATTGTGAAAGTGACGGCTATGCACGGTCAGAAATTTCTCAAATCAAAGTTGTCTGTAAACTTTGCTGGGCATTGATAAGCAATTTCAGAGGTAATACGACAAAGCTATTCATCCAGCTTATTTGAAGGAACATATCAAATGTGTAATTCTGATCGTGTTACCACACTTATCTTCGCAGTACATATTAGAACAAGAAAAAAAAGAAAAAAAAAGACGGCATTCAATCTAGCTAAGGTTAAGGTACCTTTAAAGCTTTGTACTATGTGAGATTCAAGACAGCTGCACTCTTGATTTCTAATGCCAAATGACATGTCCTGTTTACATTTTTCTACTACAATACCTGAAATATCTGTGTTATTTATTAACTGCTGATTACAGTACAACATTTAAAATACAGTTCAACTCAGCTATTAATAATCATTTGGAAAATGAATACTTTAAAGCAGTATTTTAAATGGTGCAAATAGATACATTAATAAACTAACTCCTTTTGAATCTGGAAATACTTGATGGTACATTTCACAATTAATCAATAAAGTGCTGGTGACCCTAGAGAGGGACATTAAGTTCTCAACAACCATGGCATTATGGGTGCATGTTGACAGAGTGCTAGAGGTTATTTGAAAGACTTGCTGAGTTAATTTTCTCCATTTACTCAAGAGGAGAAAGTTGCATATGTTAACATTAACCACAGTTTAGATGTTTGTGATGTAGTTTATTTACATAGTGTGCATGATGCATCTGTACCTGTCTGAACTTCTCTAAGTGATGTGTCCAGCTCATTAGTGTATTTATCAATGATGCACTGTAGACCACTGTTGAACTTTGAGGGGTCAGTTTCCTTAGGCAGTCCGCAACCAAACATGCTGCCAGAACAAGTCAAAGAGGTTCCTGTTCTCCCAGCTGATTCACTGCTGAAGGGAGATGAATCTGAAATAAATAAATGTTTTTTGTTTTAGTTACTTGCAGAACAGTACAAGTGTGATTTTTGTACCTTGTAAAATTTATCATTTTGTAAAATGTATTGTGTGTCCAGGTGTCACTGATAAGATGCATGCCAAGGAATTCTAGGGTGCTCATACGTTTGTTCGTACATTTGTGTCGTGTGTTCGTTTATACTAGATAGAGATGCATATTCTGACTGAACACATAGTACTTTTGTAAGTCGCTCTGGATAAGAGCGTCTGCTAAATGCCGTAAATGTAAAAGTAAAAACGTAAATGTGTCAACTTTGTGCTCAATAGGTCCTTATGCATCTTTTCTCAGCATCTGGTGGCCCTGCTCGGAGCTATGGCCCTATTGTATACTGCAGGGATGAGCTGGTAGTGCTTTGTAACAGCAGTGCCACCTCACAAGTGACATCCCCCATGAGTTAAGGAGGAGGACACGTGGGTGTCATGCCGGAGATCTACATCGTGTCAGAAGGAAACGTTACAGACCTGTTCTTTCCTTTATCATTATGGGGAATATGAGCTCTCTTCCAAATAAAATGGATGAACTGACAGCGTTGATGCTGCATCAGAGGAAATAGTTTACAGAGCCTTATACTGTTTACAGAGACCTGGCTCCGGACATGATCACTCTAGACAGGAAAGCAATCTGCACTCCTCCCTCCCCTAGGATGATCAGATCACAACCTGGTTCATCTACAGCCTCTGTATAGACCCATTGAACACAGAGAACTAGCAGTCACCCGCACTGTGAAGGAACGGACTGTGGAAAAGGAGGAGGCTCTGAAGGACTGTTTTGATACAACTGTGTGGGAGGCACTGTGTGATCCTTATGGAGAGGACATTGACAATCTAATGCACAGCTTTACAGACTATAAAAACTTGCGTGGAGAATACTGTACACACCAAAAATGTTTGGTGTTTCTCCAATAATAAACCATGGATCAATATAAAGGCTGGAAAGTCCTCAAAACCATCTCTGGCCACAAGAAGCTGGATTCCCAAGTTGCAGTGGGCGAATAATATCAACTTTTGTCTCCTGCCCTTCCCCCTGTGAAGACATTCCAGCTAGTCTTTGTCTTCTGCAGGCCAGGTGTGCTGCCCTGCCACTAGTGGGATTTAGTGGTCTGCAATACAGGAACTCCACAGGGAGCAGTGTTAGCACCATTCCTCTTCACTCTGTACACTGCAGACTTCAAGTACAGCTTATTATTCTCTTAATATCCTCTGATAAAGGACACATTTCTTTTCTTATACGTGTTGACCTTAGTGCTGCTTTTGACACCATTGATCACAATATTCTTCTGAATAGGCTGGAGACACTCATTGGCATAAGATGAATGGCACTCTCCTAGTTCAGATCCTACCTGACAAATCGCTACCAATTTGTACTTTTAAATAACAAATGTACAGAACAGAAGGTACAAAGGTAAAATATGGTGTCCCTCAAGGATCTGTATTGGGCCCCATATTATTCTCATTGTATTTGCTGCCGCTGGGCACAATCATTCGTAGACAAGGTATTAACTTCTATTGCTACGCAGATGATACTCAGAATATATGCTTTAATCCGGATGATGTCAATACTATTCCCAAAATTGAGAACTGCATCCAGGACATAAAAAACTGGATGGCGTCTAATTTTTTTCTTCTAAATTCCGATAAGACTGAGGTGTTGCTTCTTGGACCAAAAGCTGATAGAAGGAATTGGTCTGATATCCCGCTCACCCTAGATGGCTTTTCAGTTACACCTAAATCTTCTGCAAAAAGCGTAGATGTCACTATTGATTCGGATCTTTCATTTGATACACATATATGCAATGTCACTAAGGCTACCTTTTTCCATTCACGTAATATCGCCAAGCTAAGACATTTACTTTCATTAGCTGATGCAGAGAAGCTGATCCATGCTTTTGTCTCGTCAAGATTGGACTACAGTAATGGTCTTCTAATTGGATGCTCTAAACAGTCCCTAAAGAATCTCAAACTTGTATAGAATGCAGAATGCTGCAGCTAGAGTCCTAACTAGGGCTAGAAAATTCAATCATATTAGTCCTACTCTCTCTGCATTACACTGGCTTCCGGTTAAATCGGATTGATTTTAAAATTCTTCTGCTGACCTATAAGGTATTAAACGGTCTTGCTCCACAATATCGGAGTGAACTCATTGCATACTATAACCCATCTCGCCTTCTGCGCTCCCAAAATGCAGGATTTCTCTTGGTTCCAAAAATTTGTCAGCCGGAGGCAGAGCTTTCTCCTTTAAAGCCCCTCAGTTATGGAATAGCCTTCCAGCTCAAATCAGAGATTCTAATACAGTTCCAATATTTAAATCTAGACTTAAGACTCACCTATTTAATCAAGCCTTCAGTTAGTATTCTACTTGTGAAGGTGTGGAGCCTCCAGTCATTGAGCTTTCTGGTAATGTGAGATGTTGATGCTGTCATCCAGCCATGTCATGTGATCACTCTTGCTGTGACAATGACTTTGGTGGAAAGCAATGTCTCAGTAAGCCCTCTTGATTTAGTTATGTTGCTATAGATAAGCCTGCCGGAGCCACATCACTGGAATGTGAGCTATGTATGTCTGTTAAATCTAGATGGTTATCTAAATTGATGTTCACATACTCAACCTGTATTTTATATCTTGATTGTATGCTTCTACAAAAAGAAAACACCATACAAGCACCTAGGACATGGTCTGGCTTGCCAGTGGATGTGCCGATGCCGTGGTTGGATGTGCCATTGCCACGAGAGGACACGCTGATGCCAACTCCTACCTGAGGCTTACCATCTGCATCGAAGGGACTGTGACTAGTCGGCCTGGAATTAGAACTATAACTACAGAACTATATTTGAACCATAAATGCAGACTTCTGCTAGCGGGCCGCCCAATAGAGGATGGCTTCCCTTTTGAGTCTTGGTCCTCCCAAGGTTTCTTCCTAAATTCCTGCCATCTCAGGGAGTTTTTCCTTGCCACTGTCGCCTCTGGCTTGCTCATTAGGGATCTGGACCCATACGATTGTAAAGCTGCTTTGTGACATGTGTTGTAAAAAGTGCTATATAAATAAATTTGACTTTGACTTTGACTTATGGAACGGGCATCTTCAGAAGTACTCAGATCACTCAGCAATTGTTGGGCTCATCACAGACGAGGAACTGGTCCAGGACTTTGTAGACTGGTGTCAGTGCCACCACCTACAGATCAACAAAGGGAATACAAAAGAGCTGGTGGTGGACGTCTGTAGACAAAAACAGTCCCACCCAGCATCGGTGCACATCCAGGGAAAGGACACTGATATGGTGCACTCCTAAAAGTACTTGGGTGTGCACATCAACAAGAAAATTGACTGGTCAGACAACTCTAGTGCACTCTACAGGAAGAAGCCGTCTTGGGAGGTCCCAGTGTAGGTGGTGGGAGAATTTTAGGAGGATTCTAGCCAAGTTAACATCTTTCACGAAGAATGAATCCCGCCCCTTGCATCAGACTCTAGTAACGGTGGGCAGCTCTTCAGTGACTGCTTCATCCCAAGTGTGTGAAGAAGCGGAACCGCAGATCCTTCCTTTTTGCTGTTTTTAGACTGTATAACCAGCACTGCTCTCAGTAGACTCGTAAGCCATCTGTCCAATAAATCATTACTGTAAACATACAACTGAGTGCAACTCATTCTTGAGTTTCATCCTCACCCTGATGTGCAATATGCCCATGTGCAATTTGTGTAATTTTTGTTTATATATGTATAAGATTTTTTAGAACATTGTATTTCTTAGTTATCTTCTCTAAAATTCTTAGTCATTACTTGATCTACTTTATATGTTGTACATAGTCTACACCCCCTTCACTTTCCTCCCCTCCACCTTAGACTGTCCCTTTCTGCTGTAACACTGCAAATTTCCCCATAGTGGGACTAATAAAGGACCATCTTATTTCCTCTTGTTGGTGTTTAAGAAATAGTTTGTTGCCCTAACACTATGCCACCAGATCTGCCATCTCCCTTCTGTAAGCTGTGAATTTAATGCTACTAGTGTTGTTCTGGGAGACCACACAGTCTTACATGAAGAGAGTATAGAGCAGGGGCCTCAGCCTCCCATGTTTAATGTCCATGTTCTGGAAGTACAGTTGCCTATTCTGACAGACTCAGGCCTATTAGAAAGTTCAGGACCCAGTTGGAGAGAGCAGACAATAGTCCATTTGTGTGGAGCATTTTGGTATGTTTAGATGGTATGACACTGCTGAATGCTGAGCTGTAGTAAATGAATGGCATTGTCTCACAACTGTCCCCGTGGTTTCCAAATGCAAGAGGGTGGTGTGGATGGCAGTGTGCATCACATCCTGTGAACCTGTTGTGACAGTAAGTTAACAGTAGAGGATCTAAGAAGTTTGGGATGTACCTCAGAAAGAGAAATCGCAAGAGTAGCTTTTCAAAGCATTTAATCACAACTGGAGATGTAACTGGCTTGTGCTCATTAAGACAGGAGATAGATCTCTTCTTGGAGAGGAGTACAATGTCTTAAAACAAGTTTGCACTGTGACTTGTGCAAGAAAAATTTGCATGCCTGAGTGCCCATCTAAGGGTGCTGTGTGATCCAGGTGCCTTGCATGGGTTTATTCTCCTCAGGGTCCTGCTCACTTATGCTGATGAGCATGAATGATGCACTGCATGTTCCTTGCTCAAACATCCCTCTGTTGTGGCTCAGTATTGGGGGCTTCAAAACAGTCATTGTGGAGGAAATTACGCCATTCTGATTACAAGAGAACTATGAACAGTATGATTTAGTACATGTTATTCTGATAATAAGAAAACTGTATGATTCAGTATGTAATCATGAGTTCATGTGTACGTGTGTATTGTGACCCATAGCAAAAGAGATAGAAAACACCACACTATCTTCCTTGACTTGCTGACACATCCGCTGTCTCTGTGCATAACTGGCACATCAGCTGCTTATGCTTAAACAGGAAAACTACTATTCAGAGAGAATGATCATGTAAAAACTGTCTACTGAGCATTCTCCCTTCTCAGTTTCTCAGTGTACCCAAACATGCTGTGCTTAAGATAAACATATGATAATGACCGGGTACAAAGGAGAGGGGACTGCCCTCTCTCCTCAGAGCTTCTGTTCTAAATGGAACTCTCATGTTTTTTTTTTTACTATTTAATAAATTTCTCTTTTAACCATGTCTGAGTCCTCATATTTCAGAAATTTCCATGACAGTCATAAAAATCATTCAGTGTAGCTTCAGATTTGGAGTGATACCTGAAGCATGTTCGTTCAGAAAATGAGTGAGCCATCAGATATTCAGATATAGATTCAGATACTATTGTAAACTCAGCTCTGATGCAAAACTAAAAACAAACATCAGGTAAAAATAAAATTGATATTGGTTCACTAAAACCACACTTTCAACAGTTCAATCAATCTGTAACTACATGTACACATCCTAATACCTACTTTTATACAAACAGAATTTGAGGTAAAAATTGACTGAATAACAGGCAAATTCACTGTGGACACCTATGCCCACCCACCTGTTTTGCTGTAATTGGGTTCATAGGTGGAACAGCTGCCTGTTGAGATGGTGGTGGAACACAGATGATTTGGCTCAGCAGAAATTCCATCATGTGGTGAAACAAACTCTGGCTGAACACACATTACATGCAAGCAAGCAAGAAAAAAAAGTATTACGAAAAGTTTTAGTTCTCACATTAACACAATCTCACACAATGCACCTTAGACACTCAGACTTGCATCATGACTAAGACATTTCCAAATAAATAAATAAATAAATAAATAAATAAATAGATAAATAGGTAGAGTGAGCCTTTTTGCATGAACCTGCGACACTGTCACAAAAGCCTAGACTAAGGCTGGCTAGCTAATATGGTCGAGGGAGGATCAGCTCAGCTGGCTAACTAGAACAACTACTAGTAGACTGGTGTCCAAATAACAGGAATAAACACCTCCATGTGAAACTGGATCTTGAACTTTCTTACACAAAACCCAGTCAGTGAGGCTAGACAACCATGTTTCATGAAATTATTCATAGCCCTGGCAAATTGACCTAGTTATTTTTATTCACCCAGCAACCGATATCATTGTGGAAAAAAATATTTACTTTTGAACAAACGTGGCATGTACAAAATTATTCATACCCTTCTCAATAATCAATAGAAAAGACTTTATTGGCTATTACAGCAATCAAACGCTTACTATAATTGCTGACCAGGTTTTTGCATGTCTCCACTGATATTTTTGTCCATTCATCTTTATCAATGAACTCCAACTCCATCCACAGATTCTCAGTTGGATTCATGTCAGGACTCTGGCTGGGCCACTGCAAAACGTTAATGTTTTTGTCCGCTAACCATTTCTTCACCACTTTTGCCGTCTGTTTTGGGTCATTGTCTGCATATACTGTATATATACTGCCCATAGGTGATACTCATATTTATATCACGGTTAGCCCTGCCCCCACCTGTCACTCAGGTCTTTGTTTTGTTTACATAGCCATGTGGTTCCGTCATTCATAGTCCCTCCTCATGTTTTGTAATACTGGCCCCCTTGTCATTGGTTTCAGGTGTTTCTTGTTCTGTCTGGTGTATTTAAACCCCTTGTTGTGTTCCTTGTTGGTTATGTTTATGTTTCGGATTTCCTTACGGATTTGACCACTGCATGTTTATTTGACCCTCAATTCGGAATGCCCTTCAATAAATCTCAATCTTCTCAGTGTTGTTATTTTTGCTGTAACTTGGGAAGGAGAGTAACACAATTTCGATCCTCTGTACGTCCTGTACATATGCAGAATTGACAATAAAACTACTTGACTTGAATTGAACCAGTTTAAACTACTGGCTGCTTTCTGGGCTAGCTAAAGGGCCAAACACCGTCCAATTAAAGATCAATAACCTGCCACTATATGGAAGCTCTTTTCATGAAAACTATTCACCAAGCTGAATGAGAATATGTGCAAGTACATCAGAAGTGCTCAGAAAGGGACTGGTAACACCACCAGACACTATTCAAAAGGATTCCAAGAACAGATAGAACAACCTAAGCATTGCATGGATCAACTATAAGAAAGTGGTACACACATGTGAATGCCTAACCATGCATTAAGGCAATAACACCATATATGTCTTCCAAAATTCAGTGGGACAATGGAGGACAATACAAGAACACTAGAAGACAATTGTCCTGGTACCACAAAGTGTGTTTCCCAACTGATGTTCTGCACGAACATAAATCCTTTCAGCCAGATCAATTCAGGAGCCACTACCATTAGCAACCTCCTGTACATGGATTACATCAAGCTCTAAGTCAGAAAAAGTTACACTGACTCACTCATTGAACATTGTTGTGACCATAGCATCATAAGTTTCGATCTGGCAATTTATTATTCTTTAACCAATTTCTCAATGCAACACAGTGGAGCTGTGTGCACACAGACCTATAGCCTAAAAAAGAGCACAGTTGACAGCACTTAGTCAACCTAATGTAGGTAGCTACAGGTAAAACAGTACAGTTTAATGTTTAACTACAGCTTACAAAAAATTCATGTTACCAAAATAAAGGCCAGAAAACATTGGCTTTGAAATATTGAGACAAGGAGAGACGAGCCCTTGTTAAAGTAACAAATGATCTCCTTCTATGAAGCTAAGTATCTTTATTAATGCTTCTTGATCTTAGTGCAGCTTAACTTAGTTCTTACTTAACCAATCGCTATCAGTCTGTAGAGCTCAATAATATTCCCTCCAAACGTACAAAAGTGAAATATAGAGTCCCGCAAGGCTCCATCTTAGGACCACTATTATTTACATTTTATATGCTACCATGGGGTCAACTTTCACTGCTATACAGATGACACCCAACTTTATATATCAGCCAAACATGATGAGAAATCCAGATTAGGAAAAATTGAGGCCTGCGTAAGAGCAATGCTGGATTTCGCTAAAATTCCTCCACCTTAATGGTGACAAAATGGAGGGTCACCTTCTGGGCCCAAAGGGTAAATCTCACAGACTACCTCATTACACCTGGCTCAGTAGCCAAAAATCATGGCGTTATATTCGACTCTGATCTATCATTTAAATACATATGTAATACTACTAGGATAGCTTTTTTTACATCATAATGCAGAAAAATTAGTACACGCCTTTGATAACTCCAGATTAGACTACTATAACTCATTACTGTCAGGATGCTCAAATAGAAATCTATTAATCTGTTAAACATTAAATATTAAGTAGTTCAAAATGCCGCAGCCAGAGTTCTAACTAGAACTAAAAAGTTCGATCATAGTAGCCCGGTCTTATCAGCCCTGCATTGGCGCTAGGGCTGGGCAATATGGCCTAAAAATAATTTCGCGAGATTTTTAGGCTATATCGCAATACACGATATGTATCGCGATATTTTGAAATCTCCTCTAAAACACTCCATAAATGATCGATTTATCCCTTTGATGTATACAGTACTCACACCAGTATGATTCTAGTGCCTGCAACAGATGTATGTCTCCATTAAAAATTAGTTTCTATTGGAGATATTTTACACTTTGAGGCAAAAAGGGGTATCCATCACTTTTTTTTGTCATATGGGATTGCTTTTGAAACGAAGCAGCCAGAGTCATTTGCTTCTGGGCTGGTTGCATTTGCGTTTTATTTGGTGTAGGTCGAGATGTGGACATGCGGAGATTCAGGCATTGTTCGATCTGTAATGGGTGGCTTTTCAAATGCTGAAACAGATTTGTGGTACTGCTACCTTTTGCTGCAATACTTTTGCTGCATATTTTACAGATAACGGTTGTTTGTTCCTCATCATCTTGGTGAAACCCAAACCAAACAGACAACGGATCCAGTGCTGTTTTTCTTCTGAACCAATTCATCCACCTCCATCTTGTTTCTTAGTGCCTAACGTTGCCAACTCGCTTCGTTATTAGTTCTCTCAGTACCTGTGCTGTTTTTCTTCTGAACCAATTCCACCTGCGTCTCGTTTCTTAGCGCTTAATGCTAACTCTCTTTGACAATCGCTCTCTCTGTACCTCACTGTGTACACACACACCCCAGCAGCGCGGGTGGGCGGGACCAATGTAGGTGAACTGAGAGGGAGATGAACTAAACACCAAAGCAACTGTCCCGCTGGCAGATAGAAGCAAATTTATACTCTATGTTCGCGATATAATAATTTTTATATCTCAAAGATAACATACATCGATACATCGAGTATATTCGATATATCTCCCACCCCTAATTGACGCCCAGTTAAATTCCGTATTGATTTTAAAATTCGTCTACAGATCTAAAAAGCACTGCACGGGCTTGCTCCTGATTACCTCCTAGAACTTATCTCCAATTATGAACCCCCACGTCCACTAAGATCACAGGGTGCTGGCTTCTTATTAGTTCCAACAATTAAAATAACAGCAGGGGGAAGAGGCTTTTTATATGGCCACCCAACTATGGAATAACCTTCCAGAATGTGTCTGGGACTCTGACAGTCTCAATCTTTAAGGTTGAAAACTTATTTAGTTTAGTATTTCGTAATTAATGTGCCCACTTAGAGATAAAGGTTACAGATACAGGGGTTCGTGGGCAAATGGTTCTATGGTAAACTGGGGCACTGGTGCTGTCATCCTGTTACTGCACGTGATCACTCAAGTTTGTTGACAGTGTAGTGGATGGATGCCAATATCTCAGGATGCTCCCAAGTCCGTGCCCTTTTAGTTAGGCTTTAATAATTTAATGCCAGAGTTGCTGCCACACTCCAGAAACGTTTACATTTTCTCTGTCCCACATACAATCCAATACAGAGCTAATTGTCCCTCTTTTCTCTTTCCAAATGGCTGCCCTCCTACCCAAGAAATACTGAAACAAGGAGAGATTAGCCTTTCCTGCTATCCATCCTGGGCCAGCCACCTCCTCCCTAACCAGCTATGGATGAAGCATCAACCTACTGCCCTGGCCCCTCTCACCACCCGAATTCTCCCCTGCTATGACTATCTCCACAGCCCTGGACTACTATTACTGACAATCAGTAACTTCTTTGTTTATGTATCTGTTCAATTATTTTTGTCATGGTGACTGGTGACCGGTGTCGCCCCCCCGAGTCTTGGTTCCTCTCAAGGTTTCTTCCTCATGCTCTTAGGGATTTTACCTCGTCACCTGTGTATATAGCCATGGTCCCTGTTTTACTCGCACTCTGTACCTGGATTGAGAACAGTACATGCACCTATAGTTTGCACCATGTAGGTTAGACAGATTAGGTAGGAGGGCAGGTGCACCCTCCTTTAATTTTGTTGTAGGGTAGAACAAGATAGGTTTATTTTACACACCAGGATTAGGTTAGACAAATAACATCCAGGTTATGGTTTATGTCACCATGTTCTCTTTATGCACTTGTGTATCTCTGTTGTCACTGTGCCTGTGCACATACCTGTAAATCTGTGTGCATTTTATTATTGCTTTCACACAACCACCTAGACATGAGCCTTGGTTTTGGTGGAGGTATAACAGATACAAATGTTCTTGCACTAAATAAGGTCAACAGTTAGATCAAATTGTGTTTTCATGCTTTAGAACATATTCTGATGAAAAAGTATCATCATGTATCATCAAAGTATCATGTTTGACTTTTGGAACTAACAACTTCTACATCACCATGCCATGAGCACAATTACTTTTGGCCTAATTAATCTAAATTGATCTCTGCTAATACAATGCAAGTCATAATAAATCAAGAAAATAGGCACGGTCAGGCTAAAGCTTTGTTTTAAACTTACCTCCTCTAACCGCGAGTCGTCCATGGAGTCTGCACCTGAAAATCAAATGAAAAGTGTTAGGGCATTCAGGATTGATCCAGGAATACAGTCCTGTAACACAGGGTTAGTGTAAGCATTTTCCTCATTAGGCTGTAATGTATGTTTATGTAAAGCTGGTGAGTATATACCTGTGATGTTGCTTTGTGCATTTGAACCAGTCAATTCCAGTTGTAAAGTTTCTCTCCATGACAGTCTGCTAGCTCTGCATGTGCTTCTGTTGCAACCCATGACATCAGAGCCTGAGGTTCTTCCCTTGGTATCCCCTGAATCCACACTGGGTGGAGACATGGGGACAATGCTGGATTCAGAGTAACCTGAGAAATCTTTCGATGACTTCTGCATACACACCTCAGCACCTGTCTCCAATAAGAATAGATGATAAAGTGATTATGCACAACTGTTATGCACAAGTGCTCTCTATGGCATGAGTAAATGATAGTGATCTGTTTAACTGTTAATGGTTACCAAACCAGCTAGCATAAACTATCTAGGGATTTAGTCCGTTTAGAATATAAACACAAAGTTTAACAGAATGCAGGTTTCCTGGACTGAGATACAGTAGAGCTAACTAAGCAGATATACTGGCCAACTGCATGAACGTGTGTATTCTAGATAATATAAGCAAGGGTGTGTGCGTGTATGTACCTTTGTCCAAACTAACACTGGCTGGTGTATCCACTTCTTGGATGGTACTCAATTTGTGCTGTACTAAGTCCTGCAAAAGGACCTGGAGTGTCCGAGGTGGGTGGGAGACCGGTGTCTTTGCTTCTTCACATCCCTCTGACTTGCACATGCAGCGTTCTGAGGATACATATTCAGTCATCGCCATTGTGTGTTTGGTGATGCACACAGACATATAGTTCCTAAATGACAACCTAGCAGTCTAATATTTTAATCTCATCACATACATCCTATATCACCCTGTATATAGAATAAACCCTGTAATTGTCTTCACCAAGGGCTAATATTCTGGGCCTTGATTTAGTGTGCTAATGACCAATGTCTAAGCTAAAAGTAATGTGTCTGCTGATACTACTGTTAGTCATCTTTTTTGCATATGTAGTTTGATGTAGTGTTTTTTGATGTTTCAAGTGTTTTTTGTTTGTTTTTTTATTTTAATGTGATGGTTTGCTTTGTCATCACATTGAAGAACTGAACATTAAAACAGTTTATGAACCTAGATGTATTTGTATTTTAATTCATAAACACCTTTTTCTTTTTCCAAGATCACAAATGTGTATATTTTTCCCCTGCACATATTTGCCTAAAATATGATGTGGAAAATATCCCAAAGGGTATTAATAAAGGTTTTGTCTAAGATGAGGAGCTGGGTAGTAAGAGCTACTTAATGTACATGCAATTTGGGATGTGGCTTTAGCATCAATTCAATACGGAATAGTGACAAATATTATATATATATAAATATATTCATTTAAAATGTAAAATCATTAAAAAAAAATACATTAAAAAGTTCTGAAAAACAATTACTGGCGCCCTGTATTTAATGCCACCACCTACAACCTACAACACCCCTGGTTAAAATTTGTTAAAATCCTGACCAAGAATAATTATTTCCCATAAAATTACCGGTTCCACAATTATTGGCACCCTTAATTTTCTTTTAATTTCTTAATTTATCTGAACCATTTATGTAATTTCTACTGTAGTTTATGTGGTGGAAATTACATAATTCTGATTACAAGAGAACTATGAACAGTATGATTTAGTACATGTTATTCTGATAGTATGAATATTGTATGATTCAGTATGTAATCAAGAGATCATGTGTACGTGTGTATTGTGACCCACAGCAAAGGGAATGCACAGAGGTAGAAAACACCATGCTATCTTGTTCAGTGGGCATATCAGCTGTTCCTGTGTACAACTCATACGTCAGTTTCTTCCGCTAAAACCAGGAAAGCTCCATATTAGGAGGAATACACATGTGAGATGAAAACTGTCTACTGTACATTCTCCCCCCTTAGTTTCTTAGTGTACAAACATCTGATAATGCCTGCGCGCGAATATAAACAGGAGGTTTTAAACCCTTTCCTGAGAGATTCTGTGCTAGATGGAACTATCATGCTTATTTTTCATTTTTAATGAATTTCTCTTTTAATCACATCTGAGTCCTCATCTATTTCAGAAATTTCCACAACATTTATAAATTGGATCAAAGTATCTACTAACCTTTAATGAGTAATTAATCACTTCCTGTTTCCCTGGGGTATAAATATGGCATTACAGAGGCCTATTTCTCTTACTCACTCTTAAACATGGGAAAGAGAACACACTACTCAAGTAAGGCAGATGTGTGTCGACCTACATAAATCAGGCAATGGCTACATGAAAATAGCCACTCACCAGCAGATGTCCTTATCTACAGTCTGAGCAATCATCAAAAAGTTCAAAACATCTGGAACTGTGACAAACAAGCCTGTAAGAGGACGCAACTGTATCTTGTCACCACACACAGTGCCACGGTGGACCGAAAGCTGAAGATAGGTCGTCGCTGGGTCTTTCAGCAAGATAATGACCCTAAACATATGGCCAAATCTACTCAAAAATGGGTCACAAGGCACAAAATCAAGCTCCTCATGGCAATTTCAGTCCCCAGACCTTAACCCAACAGAAAACCTGTGGGGTGAGCAGAAGAGCAGAGTGCATAGGAGAAGACCCAGGACTCTTCACAAGTAAGAATACAGAAAGATGGATCTTCGACCATTCCTCTTTGTTCAACCTCTCTAAATCGTGCAGAGTTATAGAAGAAGATTAAGTACTGTCTTGTTGGCAAAAGGAGGTTGTACAGGTGCCAATAATTGTGGCACACAATTTCATTCAAAATATTTATTTTTTAGTGTGATTTTTTCCCACCAAATAAAAGCACTTGAATTAAAGCTTAGATTTTTATTAGGGTTCACACACAGTGTGGGAAACCTATTGTATTTGCTCAAATTTTTCTTATTATTATTAGGGTTCACACACATAGTGTGGGAAACCTATTGTATTTGCTCGAATTTTTCTTCTTATTATTATTATTATTTTCCCCCCTATAAAACGCATACCGCAGCCTAGACCATAAGGCCCAGAAACACCAAACTTGGCACAAAGGTGCAGCAGGGGTGCAATTAGGGGAATATAGACAGGGACCCACATTGGCCTGATGGTGAAGCTATAGCACACCATTTCGCGTTTTGGTCCATATCTCCCAAACCATAGGGCCTAGAAACAAAATTCCACTTTTGATGGATTGGCTCAAGCCAAACAAAAAAGCCTCTTGGACCCCTAAGCTCCGCCTACTTACTTTTTTTGCTAATATGCATAATATGCAAAACCTACTTTTGCCTACTAGTCCTTGGTTTTTCCATCTGATCACCACAACCTTGGTGTCAAAACTATTCAGAAGAATCTCATTATCAAGATTTATCACACAAAGTTTGACTTTGGCATACAGTCTGGTTGTCACATGTCAATCAATAGCTCTGGGCGGGGACTAATTTACTTCAGCAGCTATATCTCAGCAATGCTTTGACCAATCTTCATGAAACTTGATAGGCTGATAGGGCACATGTCTTTGAGGTCACCGGTCAAAGCTGGTCACGATTGGCCAATAGGGGGCGCTATAACATGGAAAAAACTGTTTCTCATTAACCATTGGTCACATCAAGCCAAAACTTTATAGGCAGCATCATGGGGTCAACTGGTATCAAGGCACACAATGATGACATCATCACTCAAAAAACATGGCCGCCATTAACATTGACAGACTTAACATTGGCCAATCGGCATGAAACCACTAAATCACTAAAATGCCTTATTTCATTACTGTAATATCAGAATGGTAGTACTTGGGCTCCATCTACTGGCCAAATACTGGAACTGACTGAAATGTACTGCCTGAATTGAGTAATTTGTTGCACATTCATTTATCCATTTTATTCAATGAAGTAGCTTCATTTCAATTGTAGGTCTAAAGGATCCTTTGGCCCTCTTTTTGCCTATTGAGGCCGAAATGCCTGTTCGTGTGTGAACCCGCAATTGCCACTCGCGGCTATATTTTTTTTTGCATTGTTATTTAACAATTTATTATTATTTAAAAAAATAATTATAATTATAATTATAATTATAATCTGGGATTGTCGTGGCGGCAATCCCAGAACCCGTGGTGGACACCTCGGGTAAGGCAGGCCGTCATGCTGAAGAAAGAGTCCTATTGGGCCTGGTTGGCCCGTGGGACTTTGGAGGCAGCAGACAGGTACAGGGGGGCCAAGCGGATCGCGGCTTTGACTGTCGCAGAGGCAAAAAGAGTCGGGTGTGGGAAGAGTTTGGTGAGACCATGGAAAGCGACTTTCGATCGGCTCCGAGGAGGTTCTGGCAAACCGTCAGGCAACTCAGGAGGGGAAAGCGTTTCCCGACCAACACTGTATACAGTGAGGCTGGGGATCTGCTGACCTCGACTGGGGATGTCATTAGGCGGTGGAAGGAATACTTCGAGGATCTTCTCAATCCCACCACCACGTCTTCCATAGAGGAAGCAGAACCAGAGGACTCGGGCGGGGTTTGCCCATCACTAGGGCTGAGGTGACCAGGGTAGTTGTGAAACTCCTTGGAGCCAAGGCTCCGGGGTGGATGAGATCCGTCCTGAGTTCCTTAAGGCTCTGGATGTTGTGGGACTGTCTTGGTTGACACGTCTTTGCAACATCGCGTGTACATCGGGGGCAGTGCCTCTGGATTGGCAAACCGGGGTGGTGGTTCCCCTTTTTAAGAAAGGGGACCGAGAGTGTGCTCAAACTATCAGGGGATCACACTCTCAGCCTCCCGGTAAGGTCTATGCAGGGGGTTCTGGAGAAGAGAGTCCGTTCGATAGTCGAATCTCAGTTACAAGAGGAACAATGTGGATTCCGTCCTGGTCGTGGAACACTGGACCAACTTTTCACCCTTGCGAGGGTCCTAGAGGGTGCATGGGAGTTTGCTCAACCAGTCCACATGTGCTTTGTGGATTTGGAAAAGGCATTCGACCGTGTCCATCGGGGATTCCTCTGGGGGGTGCTCCGGGAGTATAAGGTGCGGGGCCCGTTGCTACGGGCTACCCAGTCCCTGTACAAACGGAGCAGGAGTTTGGTTCGCATGGCCGGCAGTAAGTCAGACTGGTTTCCGTGGGAGTTGGACTCCGCCAAGGCTGCCCTTTGTCACCGGTTCTGTTCATAACTTTTATGGACAGAATTTCTCGGCGTAGCCAAGTGGCGGAGGGGGGTTCGGTTTGGTGGCCTCAGGATTCCACGCCTTCTCTTTGCAGATGATGTGGTCCTGTTGGCATCATCGGGCCGAGACCTACAGCTCTCGCTGGATCAGTTTGCAGCCGAAAAGCGAGACGGCTGGGATGAGAGTCAGCACCTCTAAAACTGAGACCATGGTACTCAGTCGGACAAGGGTGGAGTGCCCTCTCTGGGTCGGGAGTGAGTCCTTGCCTCAAGTGGAGGAGTTTAAGTATCTCGGGTTCTTGTTCACGAAAGTGAGGGAAGGATGGAACGAGAGATTGACAGGCGGATCGGTGCTGCGGCTGCAGTATTGAGGTCGCTGTACCGGACCGTTGTGGTGAAGAGAGAGCTGAGCCAAAAGGCAAAGCTCTCAATTTACTGGTCAATCTACGTTCCGACTCTTACCTATGGTCACGAGCTTTGGGTAGTGACCGAAAGAATGAGATCGCGAATACAAGCGGCCGAAATGAGTTTTCTTCGCAGGGTGTCTGGGCTCTCCCTTAGAGATAAGGTACGGAGCACAGTCATCCGGGAGGGGCTCGGAGAGTCGCTGCTCCTCCACGTAGAGAGGAGCCAGTTGAGGTGGTTCGGGCATCTGGTTCGGATGCCACCTGGGCGCCTGCCTAGGGAGGCGCTCTGGGCATGTCCAACTGGGAGGAGGCCCGGGGAAGACCCAGGACACGCTGGAGAGATTATATCTCTCGGCTGTCCTGGGAACGCCTTGGTATCCCCCCAGAAGAGCTGGAAGAGGTGGCTGGGGAGAGAGAAACCTGGGCCTCTTTGCTTAGGCTACTGCCCCCGCGACCCGGACCCGGATAAGCGGAAGACAATAATTATAAGCCAAAGAACACTGCTTAACCAGGGGTGCCAATAATTATGGAGGGCATATTTTGCTAGTCCTCATTGGAACCTTGGGTTATTAGATCAACTAAGCTTTGATTCTTACAGTCTTACAACAAATGTACCTCTGGTATTTGTTGACACCAAGTCATGTTTTACATGACAAGACTTTGTTTACTTAAAGATGGCCCACTTAATCTGTTAATTTGTTTTTCCAAATCATAGAATTATAATGTATCTTATGAAGTAGAGATCAACCAAGATGGGTTTTTCTATAAATAATGCCGATGGCAGATAAGTGCTATCCTCTTTATTTGCATGCTAAAATAACAAATCATCATTTACTGACCACTAACTTGAACCATCTTTATAAATAAAAATCAATTAAACTGAAATATAATACAAATAATACAAAATATATATTAAAAAAATAATATAAAAACTAGCATTTTTATATAAACAAAGTCCTCAAGTAACCAAGTAAGCATCAAAAATCTCTTATTGTACAGTTGGATTATTTTCAGTAATACTAATTTTGGTTGCCGGTGCATCTCTTATAACATTGGGGTTTGTATGTTAAGCAAGCAAACAAGCTGCTGATAGTTTTTACTACAGTTTACTACTACTAAAGTTACCGGCAAGTTAGCAAACCTTTATAAAGCTGTAGCATTATGCCACTTCCTGACAGTTTTTTTCGATTTTTGTTGCACAAAGTGAAGCAACACTTCATAGTTTACTAGCAACATATAGTAAGCATTTGGCCATAAGACTTTGAAATATCAGAATTTAATCTTAACTTTATCTACCAGGACTGTTGTTTGCTGTTGTCTTCCAAACGTTTTTGGCTTGGATACTAAACATGGATACTGGCCAACGCCGATATATTAAAAATGATATATAGATATTGGTTGGCCTCTATTATGAAGCAATTATATTTAATCAGAAACAAATTTAGTCTCAAATTTCTAATTAATTAGTAACTTAAATAAGAAAATTTTTAAATTATTTAAACTGGATATTTGACATAGCAACAAAAAACACATACTCAAAAGCAAAAAACAAAAAAACAAAACAATCTTATGATCTTACATGAATTTAAATGCACTTACCACTTGCCACAAGGAAGGAAGAGCAGGAGCATGCATGGCACCAAGTTGTACATGAGGGAAGTAGTCTGTTACTCTCCTTGATGAGTGAGCTTGACTCCTCCTTACAAGACATACCAAAACCAGAGAAAACCTTTCAAAAATACAAAATACAAGTAAAGCTATTCTATGTCTGAAGCAGTTATTTTCTCTTTCCTGTTTTTCTGAGGGCCAGTTACCTTAGCATGGTCTGCTCTGAGTGAAGTTTGAAGGGTCTGTGGTTTTCTCATTTTCTCATTACCCCACCATTCCATTTCCACCTCTGACCCCCTGACTATATGGGACTGCAGAGAAAGTGGGACCAGTTTGGTGTCTTGTGAAAAATGTTGATGATTTAGCAGGAGCTCCAGAACCACAGAAGCGGGTGGTAAATGAATCTCTTTCAGCTCAGAAGAACCATCTATGGGACTCTCGTTTGATAAGGAGCTTGCTCCCGGAGTTGAAACCAGAGCCATGTCAGTTTTCTGTTGGGTGTCTGAGGCAGCGTGCTGGGGAAGCTTGGAAATGAGATTCTGCAATGAATTAAGGGAGTGTTGGGTTAGGGCTTTGCAGGCCATACAGTGGTGTGTGGATAGAGCTGGACAGTGTGTTTGTGTGTGCAGGTTTAATATAAGACTGGTAGTACACAAAAGCAATTAGCTGACCTGTGCTGGGTTTGCAGATGTCTGAGACTCAGTGGGTAGAAAATGATGGTCATTTTGTGGTGTCTCAAGAGGGATGGGGAGGCCAGTATTACTTTCCAAAATGTGAGTGAGGTCAGTAGGGATTGCCATACTTTGATTGCCATACTTTGAAATTGTTTCCTCAGTTACAGGATGTGCTTGTGTTGGGGCTATCATAGCAGCATATTGTAATTTCAAGGTTCTCTGGTATTCCTCCAGTTGCCGCCAAGCATCTCTAACACACTCCTTGTGAAGTCTACAACACATACACAAACACCACAAAGACAAATAAAAAAACAAATGCAAACGTCTTCTGAAGTCTACAAGGTAGATACTACCACAACTGCCATATATATCACTTGCCAACACATGTTCACAAATGTACCAAGTACTCCAATGAAAATGCAATAAGAACAGCTTTAACTCTCTGAAGTAAATGTTATACCTATGACTATTTTTAAATTGTAAACCACCACTGTGCATATGCATACTAACCGTTTCTGGTCCAAAAGTCTCTGCATGGGAACGCTACCCTGCATAAGATCGAATCCCCTCACCTGTTAAACAACAAATAATGTTTTCCCCTGCTTGATGCACTATATATACACTTCTTCACTTGAAAGATCTAAAAGGGGCATTGTTGTGACATACTGAAATTTAACATTTTTTAAAGAACACCAGCTAAACACTGTTCATGACCTGAAATGTCACTAAAATAACTGGTGCAAGAAAGAAAATAACTGTCATAGGATTTGTAATTAGCAACTAAAATATTTGACTTTTGGTGGTATTAACTGTGTAGGTTCCCCACACCTGACAAATATTTTGCATGCACACACAAATCACATAAATGGCTAGGATAAATGCCACGTTTGCATGTCTGTGGCTAGAATGGCTTAGCTCTGGTTAGCCAACTAATGGTGAGGAAGGCTGCTCATTAGGAGTGATACCCATTTTGAAGAATATAAACCATGCCATGAAATCCAGTGAAATCCATGAAACTTCAAGGTCATTTAACTTTACTGACCAACCATACACACCTCAACCCCAGATGGAAGATTCAAGTCAGAAGGAGGTCCAGGGGTAACTTCTTGTGGGTCTGTTGGCACATTCTGCAAACTACATTTCCTGTAATGCACTGGTAAATCCTGCTGTAGCTCCTGCGTATACTGCTTTGCCTCTAGCAACTGGAGCTCCAAACTGTAACGCTTCTCCTCCAGTTCCTGTAATAAAATAAGCTGCTCCTGCTGTTGCCTCAATAGCTCCCTCTCCTGGACAGAAAATAAAAGATAAATCAATGAAAAGAAGAAAGAAGTGCTAGCAGCTGAAATAAGATCGACTGAGACAAAACAAAAAACTTAGAAATTTACTTTATAAAAGAAAAAAAGTAGTATTGATGTACCCTGAGTAAACAGTACCCTCCCCTTGGCACAGACCTGTACTGTTCTCTCCGCTTCCGTGAGCTTCACCTCTAGTTGCTGCGTTGAATCAGCCACTTTTGGACCCAAGAAAAAATGGAAAGGGTGCAAACCAAAACTCATTATAACTCAGTGGCATCGGTCATACTAGCAACTTGCAAATAATACTAGCAACTTGCAAATAATCCAACTGACTAACCACTTTTGGTCTCTAACTGGCAAGGTACGTCCTGTTCCGGGCTGAGGGCTTGCTCACACTCTTGGTTACTCATAGATCCTGTTTCAATACTGCTGTTGTCTTTTGCAGCCCTTACATGACCTACTGGATGCTCATGTGAGCTCCACTGTTCCCGTTGATTCCTGATGCGCTCCAAAAGCTTTCTAAGTGGTTGCCGTCCAGAATCTACAACACGTATAGAGGGACCTGAAAATTGTGAACAGAGGAGAAAAAATTTATTTTTTTCTTTCCCAATGCCCCTATATTCAACATTCTTGCCCCTTAAAAGACATTTACAAGGTGCTGCGTATTACAGATGGCTCAGATTACATAGTGCTAAAACTTTCACTTGCTTTCTAGATTCGTTGTTCACACACTTTCTTAAAGAAATCCTACCTCAAGTCATCAAATCTCTATTAAATGTAAAGAACTCCTCCCCTCAGCATTAGCTATATACTGTACATGTATTTTAAATGTCACTTTAAACATCTGTGTTCTATGTTCTATCATGAATAAAATATGGATCTATGGTATCTGCTAATCAATGCATTCTTCACAGTGGCCCAACCTTTTTGGTTTTATATTTCAGACTATCACAATTTTTGTGCAAAAAATCCCCTTCTATGCATAACATTTCCTTAAATGTCCCTAAAACATTATCAAAAAACGTGAGGGCACTTAAAATTAATTTCCTACACTGCATTAGCTAATTCTTGCTTACCTACAGGAGGTGTACCTGACTTCTCCCATTCCTCCTCCTCTTCAAGAGGTGTTATATCATGGTCAAGGGTCACATCCAGGTCCTCATCATGACTTCCATTATATGGGGCAGGAAGAGGCTCTGGAACAAGCTGAAGTACCAAGTTTCCTTTGACATCTGGAACAAATCACACTGATAGTTCTAAGCTGTACACCTCTACTGAGATTCTCAAAGTAAGTTGCATGATTGATGGACAAGATACTCTCTGATAACTGCTCTCAAATACTCATCCTTTTCATCTTAGATCACAGTGTAAAACAACTAAGCTTGCAAACACAATCACTAATGCATAACAAAAAGTTAATTGAAAATAAGTTGTCCAAGTTGCTGCACAGCTACACCAAAATATCTGAAAAAGTAAAATGTATGCTTTCCTTTACTGCTTTTATTTGTCAGATATTTCATGTAATCAACAGGTTATTGATTATTGAAATAAACAATTATTGCCCCCCTTAAACAATTCAAGTTCACCTAGTATAATTAGGTTCACAAGTTTCATAGTAACATTTGGTCTCTTAGTGCTTAGACCAATTAAACCAACTGTTTGATTAACCTCTATGAAAACATGATTTGTTTAAATGAATTTTGAAATATGGTGCGCTTAATTTTAAATGATGTTTGAAGGCTCTACATCTTGTGGAATCTCATGTAGGAGTCTAGTAAAGATTACGACTGACAGAAGATAGACATACAAGATAATGGTCTATCTATATCATGGGCACAGTGCAAAGGAGCAGCCTTTTAAACAGGAGTGAAGCTGAGGAGTTTGATCTCTTAGCTGCAGTGTACTGGCCCAAGGGGGAGATATCTACCTTGTTCTGAAGTGTAAAGGTTCTGAAAGGCAATTTCCAGTTTCTCCTGCTGCTCAGTTTTCAGCTCATGATGTCTGTACATAGGCTGGAAGATGTGCGCTGGCACATTGTTCATCAACCGACTTCGCCGCTGCAGATCAGCTTGTTGCAATTGCTCCAACTCGCACAGTAGCCTTGCTTGGTCCTGTGACAAACACAGAGGAGAGTTAATTTATTCACATACTGCCATTTGGAATTTGTTTCGTCAAGAATCTGGAATTAAATTACAAGTAAAAAGAAAGTTTCTGTTGATGAAGTACATCCTGCTCAAAGGACATACCAATGCACTTTGCAATGTCAATCACGTAGTACTATGTACACTCTCCCAACATAGTTGTTCATCAGATTCACCAATATTGCTATATTCCCAATAAAATCATCAGCACATATGTGCTACTTAGGTTTGATTGAGAACTACTGAATTGTTTGCTAAATGTTATGGAAGGACTAATGCACATTGAGGAACTTGATATTATAAAGCTCAGACTTCAAAGTATGTTAGATGAATCATAACCATGAACATCAGTAATCCTGCTGGACTCAAAGAGGAGTATCAAAATCAGAAGTGCTTCATCATTGTAATGTGTAAATGCTCCACAGTGCAAAAGAGCAATGATAAGTAATAAAGCTGTGAAATCTTACAAAAACAATTCTAAGCTAAGACACAAGACAAGATACACTCTGACAGTAAAATTGCACAGGTCCAAGCTTGTAGAGAGGCATTTAGGACTTGTACCAATGTGGGATAAACACAGGCTTTTGAGGTGGTCCCCCTCAGAGGACAGTGTACTCCGCGGGAATTCCAGGATTTATGCGTGGTCCTGCGTCAGGCACAGAGTACGGGATTCACCGCACTAAGAGTGCTGGACACATCCAAGTAAGTTTTTCATTTTCAATATATTAATAAGCAAAGTGAAAGTAAAAAGAAAAATAAATTATTTCCAGCCATAAAACAATCAGACAAGACTCCAATGTCTCCTGGACAAATATCAGTACTCCTATTAGCAAAATACCCTTCTGGACTAGACTAGTCAGTTGGCATTTTAAATGTCAGGTTATCATACACCAGACCCCCCCTCTTCTGTCCTACACCCCGCTTAAATACCCTGAGCCCTGCCCCAGGTTAAACCAATACATAGGTGGTAGGTGAGCCTTACAGAAGGGTATTAAAATTACGTTTTCTACAGGTGCAGGTCATAAAATTACAATATCATGAAAAAATGTATTTATTTCTGTAATTCCATTCAAAAAGTGGAACTTGTATATTATACTCATTCATTACACACAGACTGATATATTAAGCGTTTATTTCTTTTCATTTAATGATTATATCTGACAACTAATGAAAACCCCAAAGTCCGTATCTCAGAAAATTAGAATATTGTGAAAAGGTTCAATTTTGAAGATACTGGTGCCATACTCTAAACAACTAATTAACTCAAAATATGTGCAAAGGTTTTTAAATTGTCCCTCAGTCTAGTTCTGTAGGCTACGCAATCATGGGGAAGACTGCTGACTTGACAGATGTCCAAAAGACGACCATTGACACCTTACACATGCAAGGCAAGGCATAAGGTCATTGTTAAAGAGGCTGGCTGTTCACAGAGCTCTGTGTCCAAGCATATTAATAGAGAGGCGAAGGGAAGTAAAAAATGTGGGTGAAAAAACATGTACAAGCAATACGGACCACACCCTGGAGAGGATTGTGGAACAAAACCCATTCAAAAATATGGGGGGAGATTCACAAAGACTGAACTGCAGCTAGAGTCAGCGATTCAAGAACCACCACGCACAGATATATCCAAGACAAGGGTTTCAGCTGTCGCATTCCTTGTGTTAAGCCACTCTTGAACAAGAGACAGTGTCAGAATCGTCAGACAAAAAGGACTGGACTGTTCTCTGATGAAAGTATATTTTTTATTTCCTTTGGAAATCAAGGTACCATAGTCTGGAGGAAGAGAGGCACACAATCCACGTTGCTTGAGGTCCAGTGTAAAGTTTCCACAGTCCGTGATGGTTTGGGATGCCATGTCATCTGCAGGTATTGGTCCACTGTGTTTTCTGAGGTCCAAGGTCAATGCAGCAGTCAACGAGGAAGTTTTAGAGCAACTGCTGACCAACTTTATGGAGATGCAGATTTCATTTTCCAACAGGACTTAGCACCTGCACACAGTGCCAAAGCTACCAGTACCTGGTTTAAGGACCATGGTATCCCTGTTGTTAACTGGCCAGCAAACTCGCCTTACCTTAACCCCATAGAAAATCTATGTGGTGTTGTGTAGAGGAAGATGCAATACGCCAGACCCAACAATGCAGAAGAGCTGAAGGCCACTATGAAAGCAAAATGGGTTCTCATAACACCTGAGCAGTGCCACAAACTGATCGACTCGATGCCAAGCCTCATTGCTGCAGTAATTAAGGCAAAAGGAGCCCAAACTAAGTATTGAGTGCTGTACATGCTCATCCTTTTCATGTTCATACTTTTCAGTAATTCTAAAAATTCTTTTTTGTATTGGTCTTAAGTAATCTAATTTTCTGAGATATTGTTGTCAGTTATAATCATCAAATCAAAAGAAAGAAACAATTGAAATACATCAGACTGTGTGTAACAAATGAGTGTAATATACAAGTTTCACTTTTTAAATGGAAGTACTGAAATAAATAAACTTTTTGATGATATTCTAATTTTATGACCAGCACCTGTATGGCATGCACTGCAGTGTCTCAACCTCAAATCATACATAGTCCAATGGCCACTGTCAACATCTTTTACCGGTAAATATGCTTAATGTCTTGATCCTTTTTTCTCCCCAGGTGTTCTTCTGCAGCTCCCCTACCTCTGTACAGGGAGCATGGGCCCTTATGACATGTATAAGTGTACAAAAGGCCAGAACTTTTATTGTAGACTCTCACGATTTTGTGTTTAGAGTTTCCTGTTTTCAGCCTGTGTTGGAGCAGAGCTGTGCTCATTGTGCACACTCTGAGTTTGAGTCTGGATTTTACTGTCAAGCAAAGTTCCCTTTAGTTACTTTAGTTACCTTTACTTCACAGTCAATGACGAGAAGTAAGTCACGTTGTTGTTTCGTGGGTATCTCCGTTTCGTTTATTTGTCTGTAAATCCGTATGTATGCTAAGCTAGTCAGAATGTTGTCTGGATGTATTGTGTAGCCTACGTTTCCCTAATGTGCCTGAAATGTGTTGAGTATAATGTCTACATATTTCCAAGTTGCCTGTTATTAGCGTTTAACACTATCTGCCTCGATGCTGTTGAGAATATTTCGGGTGAAGTTTCCTTCGTCCTCGTGAGAGGAACGTCACATTTGCTTTAGCCTCTAAATGGCTCATGAGACATTATAATGTATGCGCCATGACTGAGCTGTGTTTCATACTAGAAATCGCCAGTGATTTATTTTGTATTGGTAGTGCATCACAGGCAATTAACTGTTAACGTAATTACAGATTGTTATTTGTATGTTATAGTGCCTTATTTCTTATTCCTATTTCTTGTTTGCCTTACCCTCTTAGACTGTGAAAAATGTCAGCTCATTCCCTGTGAATGTGAATATTAATGCTACCTGCTTGAGTTACCTCTAAGAATACAATTTAATAACCAAGCCCATCGTCTCCTCATCATTCCTCTACCTGGCATTCTGACCGATGCCCCATGTTGGATGACGCTTAACACCTAAACGAATCAACTATCCTAGCACCTCCCCAACAATAAGGGTTGGAGCTGTTCCACCTCACACTCTTTTGGTGTGAGGATTCTCAGCAAGTCCAGTCTCTTTTATAGTTCTGTGATAGGACAGATCTGATGGTTCAATACCCTCTGCTCTTTGTGTAGGTCCCCCAGGGTAGGAAAACGGCTCCTGATGATTTTCTCAACAGATCTGACAATCCTCTGCTGCTCCTTTTTGTATGCCATAATGCAACTAGAAAACCACACACAGAGTCTGTAGGTAAGGATTTTCTCTATAGTGGGATGGTGGAAGGACACCAGCAGTCTTTGAGTGACGTTGTTCCTGACGAACCTCAAAAAGTGGTCCCTGCTGTGTTTTCTTTAAGAGTTCTGTGGTGTTCACACCCCTGGTTAAGTAATTTTTTTATGTGAACACCCAGGAAGGGACAGTCTATGACTACACAGTCCCCTTGGATTGTTATTGGTTGTCTTTTTTTCTTTCCAAAATCAACGACCAATTCCTTCATCTTTGCTGTATTCAGGGGCAGGTTGTTGTCTATGCACCACAAAATCAGCCGCTCCATTTCGTCCCAGTAGACGGATTCAGCACCCCCATAGAGGAGTCCCACTACCATTATGTCATTGGCAAATTTGAAGACAGTGCTGCCGTAATGAAGCATGTAGCAATCATATTTATAGAGCAGAGATGCTCAAAAGTCACAAAATACAAGTCAAGTCATGAGTCTTTAGGCTAGAGTCCAACTCAAGTGTCAAGTCAAAATCAGGATAATCTTAGGCACAGGAGATGGAAAATAAATGTTAGCTGTGTTGATGGTGGCTAGCATAAACTAAACAAACCAATCCGGGTGTGTTTTGAAGTGCTTTATGATGTGTGATGTGGTCATTCCAGTATCTTTAATTTGTTTCCCACATTCTTTACACGTTGCCGTCCTTTGGTTTACGTCCAAAGATTTAAACTCCCAATACTCAAAGGCTACGACGAATGGTACTCTAGCCAAAGCCATACAACCCTTATTTGTATACATTTGATGCTTCTCTCTCGGATTTCCTACTCGTGATTAGCAGATGTTGTGATTCGTTACAAGGGGGTGCATCCCAAATCAACGAAAAATAAAAGTTAGGAATAATAGCACCATTTTTCTATAACTTTCTCACAGTGCCTGAATAACGGACTAACTATCTTATTGCTCACGAGTTATTTTGGACAAGTCCAAGTCTTTTTCTAGGCGATTTAAGTGTTGCTCACTCAAGTGCTCATCTCTGGTATACAGGGTGTAAAGCAGGGGGCTCAGCAAAACCTTTCTTAGGTTTATTCCATAAAAACATCATCTATACTTGATCTTGATGGGAAGACATTTTCAGAATTTAGAAAAAAAAAATCATCCAAAATAAAAAAACATACATAAATATATCAATAAATTTTGACAAATATGTGCTATGGAACATTAATGGGAAAGTTTATTGTAGGCCTATGAGATTTTTAGTAAATAAAAGAAACATCATTATAGAATACATATTATATATATATTAGTCCAATATATATTAGACTGTATTACCTGAATGACTTTTTCCTTCCGAAGAGCATGGTCTCCTCTAAGCTGCGCCTTCTCAAGCTGCTCCTTCCTATCACAAGCTTCTTCCTTCTCAAGATCTTCCAATCGCTGGGCTTCCAGAACTGCTGCCTGCTGGGCATTTAGCTGAAGGCATATAACCACCAGTCATAAACATCAATTAATTCAGTTAAGTAATATGACCCTGCAGCTATACATTGTCGTCACGATGTGAGGGCAGTAATATAATAAACTGGGATTCATCCTCTAAATAATTTGCTTCCTAGAAAAAGTTAGTGTCAAGCTGAAAACTAACAATATTTCATATTTCCTCTACCACATAGTATATATTTTAATGTGTTGAATTTAACTGCTTTAAATCATAATGTTTAATTGCTGAGCTCTCTGTATAAGATGACTGATGCTGCATGACAAATATACGTTCATGTTGACAAATAAATAGCTCTACAAAACATGATTTGGTAACAGTCAATGAATCGAGTATTCATAAAACATTGTGCTTTCATGAAGATTTAAAAAGTATTCATAACACTTTATAACACTTGATATAATCCTCCTTAATTGCACATAAATATTTAGTCACAACCATAAAATCATAACACCATAGCAGAAGTCTTCATAACACAAAGTGACAAGGAATGTTTTAACTGTTCTCTTGTTTCCTAATTGTACAGTGCATCTGTATTCACAGCGCTTCACTTTTTCCACATTTTGTTGTTAAAACTTTATTCCAAAATGGATAATTATTTCTCCCCCAATAACACACAATACCCTATAACGACAAAGTGAAAAGTTTGTATGAAAGAAAAAAATATAAACACGTATATACACAGTATAACTGACGTAATTTTACAGCACAATTTGAACAGTAAACTACTGTTTCAGTTATATACAGAATATTACCGCAGACCGATAAGCATGGGCATCATCTTTTAATTAGAGCACCTCAATGTGAGCACTTCAGTATCTAACTGGAAACAGGATGCTGGGAGATCAAGGAAAGGAGATCAAGGGGTGTTTTGTTCCGAATATTACAAACAAAGAGATGCTAAAATCATTATTTCATTGTAATTCGGTAAAGCAACAAGTACATTGCTATAAGGAACAGATATAATTATCCAGGTCTATAGATGTTGACATTTGGAATGGTAGCAATGTAGCTGCAAATGAACTTTTTCAGAGATATGAAGTCTCATTAGGTTTAGTACTCCATCAGGACACACTGGATTGAGACTGTGTCAGTTCCTCAAGTACCAAAAAATAACTCTCGCAAAGTTAGTAGACAAAATTTAATCAATGTTAAATTGGATTATGCTCCCTTGGAGAGTAGTTTAAATCTGAAACTAGGACTGCTAAATATTAGATCCCTGTCATCTAAAGCATTGCTGGTTAATGAAATGATTACCGATCATAATCTATGCATGCTCTGCTTGACGGAAACCTGGACCCGGCCAGATGATCATATGGCCCTAAATGAAGCCTCTCCCTCTGGCTATAGATATGTTCATAACCCCCGTCCAAATGGTCGAGGAGGTGGTGTCACCACAATATATGACTCTGATATAGACATTTCTCAAAAATTCAGCTTTAAATTTAATTCTTTTGAACATCTCATCCTCACTGTTTCAAATGTATCAAATCTGACAACCAACAAGGCGTCACAGTCGTTTATGTTAATTACTATTTACCGCCACCCTGGTTCTTACTCTGAGTTCTTGCAGGAGTTTTCAGACTTCCTGTCTCATGTAGTGCTATCAGCCGATAAGGTGATTATAGTTGGTGATTTTAACATCCATTTTGAGAATCTTTGTGACGCTTTAAGCAAAAAATTTTCAAGAAATTCTTGATTCAATGGGTATCACTCAGAATGTGGTGTGTCCTACGCATAATTGTAGTCATACTTTAGACCTGGTTTTATCATTTGGTATTAACATATCCAGCTTAGCAGTTTTACCTCAGAGCGAGGCCGTTTCAGACCACTGCCTCATAATGTACAAGTTATGCTTGACTGACGGTATTCATCAGCCGCCCCGCTACCGAATGAAACGAACTATAGCACCTAGTACCATAGCCACGCTCATTGACATTCTACCTGGTTTGACAGAAATTGATACACCTGTAGCTCCGGAAGGACTAGAGCATTTTACCGAGCACGTTGAGACTTCTCTTCGTACAGCATTAGACAAGGTTGCACCATTACGCTATAAGAGAGCCTCTGAGAGAAGAATAGCGCCATGGTATAACGAGCACACGCGTAGTCTCAAACGAGCCGCGAGGATCCTGGAGCGTAAATGGCAAAATTCAAAGTTAGAAGTGTTTAGACTATCATGGAAAAGCAGCCTTAGTGAATATAAGCATGCCCTCCATACGGCAAAATCCTCATACTTATCAGCTTTAATAGAAAAACATAAAAACAATTCTGCACTCCTATTTAAAACTGTTTCCAGCCTAACAAGGAGCCATGATCAAATCAATCCACTAATCCCACTAGAGTGTAGCAGTAATAATTTTATGAAATTCTTTAATGATAAGATTGATAAAATTAGGGAAAAAATTGGTTGTGCTATCTCAGAGCCTGTCAACATGCCTATGCACCTTGACAGCTGTCTGGTCAGCTCTGATGCCCTGTTAGAGTCCTTCTCCCCAATTGGTCGTGAGGAGCTTATTTCATTGGTGGAATCTGCCAAGCCCTCCACATGCATACTAGATGCAGTACCAACCCATTTACTTAAAGAATTACTGCATAGCAATATAGAACCTTTGCTCACTATAATAAACTGCTCTCTGAGCCTGGGCTATATTCCCAGTTCATTTAAACTTGCAGTTATCAAGCCGCTAATTAAAAAACCTGGTCTTAACCCCCAGGAAATGTCCAACTATAGGCCTATCTCTAATTTGTCATTCATATCCAAAATTCTAGAGAAAGTAGTTTCTTCACAACTCTCTTCCTTCCTACAGACAGAACATGTCTTAGAATTATTTCAGTCTGGATTTAGACCCCACCACAGCACTGAAACTGCGCTGACTAAAGTAGTAAATGATCTCTTGATATCCTCTGATAAAGGACACATTTCTTTTCTCATACTGCTAGACCTCAGTGCGGCTTTTGACACCATTGATCATAATATTCTACTTAATAAGCTGGAGACACTCATTGGTATAAGAGGTCAAGCACTCTCCTGGTTCAGGTCCTACCTGACAGATCGTTACCAATTTGTACTAGTAAACAACGAATGCTCAGAGCGTTCTAAGGTAAAATATGGTGTCCCACAAGGATCTGTACTGGGCCCCATATTATTTACATTATATATGCTTCCACTGGGCACTATCATCCGTAGGCATGGTATTAGTTTCCATTGCTACGCAGATGATACTCAGTTGTATATATCTTCCAATCCGGATGATATCACCACTACTCTCAAGATTGAGAGCTGCGTCCAGGACATTAAAAACTGGATGGCGTCTAATTTTCTTCAACTAAATTCTGATAAGACTGAGGTGCTGATTCTTGGGCCTAAAGCTGCTAGAAGCAGCTGGGCTGATATTCCCCTTACCCTAGATGGGTTTTCAGTAACACCCAAGTCTACCGCAAAAAGCTTAGGTGTCACTATTGATTCGGATCTTTCATTTGACACACATATATGCAATGTCACTAAGGCTGCCTTTTTCCATTTACGTAATATCGCCAAGCTGAGACACTTACTTTCATTAGCTGATGCAGAGAAGCTGGTCCATGCTTTTGTCTCGTCAAGATTGGACTACTGTAATGGTCTTCTAATTGGATGCTCTAAACAGTCCATAAAGAAGCTACAACTTGTACAAAATGCTGCAGCTAGAGTCCTAACTAAGGCTAGAAAATTCGATCATATTAGTCCCACTCTCGCGGCATTACATTGGCTTCCGATTAAACATCGAATTGAATTTAAAATTCTTCTCTTAACCTATAAAAGGCGTTAAATGGTCTTGCACCACAATATCTGAGTGAACTCATTGCTTACTACAACCCATCTCGCCCTTTTACGCTCCCAAAATGCTGGATTTCTCTTAGTTCCAAAAATTTGTAAGACTACAGCCGGAGGCAGAGCTTTCTCCTTTAAAGCCCCTCAATTATGGAATAGCCTTCCAGCTCCAATCCGAGATTCTGACACAGTTCCAATCTTTAAATCTAGACTTAAGACTCACCTATATAATCAAGCCTTCAGTTAAATATTCCCCTAGTAAGGTGCGGGGCTCAGGGGCCCCCAGACGTTGAGATTTCTGGTAATCTGAGATGTTGATGCTGTCATCCAGCTGTGTCATGGCATCACTCTAGTTGTGACTGACTTGACTGGAAAGCAATGTCTCAGTGAGCCCTCATGACTGTGGTCACCTCTGGACCCCTCCCTTTAGTTAAGCTGCTATAGATTAGCCTGCCGGAGCTACATGCTAATCACTGGCACATGAGCTATGTACATTTAAATCAATGGTGGTTAAACTGACATCCTCACACTCAGTCTGTATTGTCCATCTTTTTGCATGCTTCTACCCAAGACGACTGCATGCAAGCACCTACAAGCACCTGGGAGATGGTCTGGCTCGCCGGTGGATGTACTGATGCCGGGGTTGGATGTACCATTGCCGTAAGGGGACGTGCTGATGCTGGCTCCTACCTGAGGTGCACCATCTGCACCGAAGGGACTGTGACTACTTGGCCGGGGAACAAGAACTTTAAGCTATAACTGTAGAACCACCTCTTGTTCATAAATACAGACTGGTGCTAACGGGCCGCCCAATGGAGGATGGGTTCCCTTTTGAGTCTTGGTCCTCCCAAGGTTTCTTCCTATTCCCCGCCATCTTAGGGAGTTTTTCCTTGCCACTGTCGCCTTTGGCTTGCTCATTAGGGATCTGGACCCATACAATTTGTAAAGCTGCTTTGAGACAACATGTGTTGTAAAAAGCGCTATATAAATAAAAATTGACTTGACTTGACACATTTGAAATTGTGAATGCATTGGTCTCTGGCAAGAAAAACAAAGATCCTGCTGTCTACTTTACTGTTGTAGATCTGCCACCACATAACACATCCACTGTGGACCATGCCTCACTTTGCTGAGAGCTGGATTACAAATATTTTGGTCTAGATCACTTTCCTTATTTCAGATTTTAAAGGCATTGAGGAAATTGGAATCATATTAGATGGAAAAGTGCACTGAATGGAATTTCTGGTGAAAATCTTGGTTCTCACAGCATTGGGGGCTTTAATGAAAGGACAGTTGATTCATAGAAAGATTGTGCGCAACACATTTTGAAAAGCTCCGACCCATCAGATGGATTTAAGACTGACTCAAAGTTCAATTAATTATCCTACTTTCATGTGTGCCTACCTGGACTGCCACCTGATTTGGGCCATGACCTTTTTGAAGGTGTTGTCTCATATGACTTGGCATTATGTATTTGTGACCTTGTTACAAATGTAGGTACCATGCCAATCCAGCAGGGTGCAGGACCACCAACACACAGAACAAGTTTGCTTCAACGGAAGGAAGAGGGTGTACCTAAAGTACGTAGCATTCTGGTGCTTTCCTTGATCAACAGAATAAACAGAAAACACTCTCTCTGGTTTGCCCTGCATCAAGGTTAGACCTCTTAAAAGAGGCTCCGCCAACTCTGTCTGATTTTCCCTTCCCCAACAGCACAAAAACATTTTAATGATACACAGCAAACAGCTGAAAGTCGTACTTCTAAATTAACTTGCCCAAGTAACAGTGGAATATAAACAGACTGATCAGCATTACTATGGCAAAAGATTCATGCATCAAGCTTACAAAGGCAATCAATTCCCTCTTGTTAAACCATGGACGCAACACAGCCAAATTACGATTCCCAGTACACCTGGATGATGTCATATTTTATCAACGAGGAACCTGTGGTGGAAATTACCTCCCAATTCCAGAAGAATTCAGAGAGAATGACAAATCCACCCAAAATCCTCAACAGAGTATATCCACTGGGCAGTTGGAATAAATAGGGCATAGCTATTTTAACTGCTAAGACTATAGTAACTCATTCTGAATGTCTTCATGCTTGTTCAACTTTGTTTAGATAATCATCAATATTTGTACATACAAAGTGGCTCCTCTGTGCACATACACATTTACTTTCCTTTTCTATGAAGAGATGTTCAATCGGGATGAAGTCTGGGCTCTGGCTGGGCCACTCAAGAACATTTAGAGTTCTCCCGAAGCCTCTCCTTTGTCATTTTGGCTGTGTGCTTAGGATTGTTGTCCTGTTGGAAGATGAACCTTTACACCAGTCTAAGGAGCAGGTTTTCTTCAAGGATGTCTATATATATATATACTGTGAATGTGGACATTGCTAGCGGGCCGCCCAATGGAGGATGGGTTCCCTTTTGAGTCTTGGTCCTCCCAAGGTTTCTTCCTAAATTCCTGCCATCTTAGGGAGTTTTTCCTTGCCACTGTCGCCTTTGGCTTGCTCATTAGGGATCTGGACCCACGCAATTTGTAAAGCTGCTTTGTGACAACATGTTGTAAAAAGCGCTATATAAATAAAATTGAATTGAATTGAATATATACATTGCTGCACTCATCTTTCCCTCAACTGCTTCCATAAAACAACCCCACATCCTGGTAGTTCCAAACTTCTTCCATTTACGGATGATGGAGGCCACTGTGCTCATTGGGATCTTCGATGCTGCAGAAATCTTTCTATATCCTCCCCCACATCTGTGCCTCGACACAGTACTGTCTCAGAGGTCTACATACAATTCTGTGGACTTCATGACTTGGTTTGGGCTCTGACATGTACTTTCAACTCTGAGACCTTAGGTGTGTGCTTTTCCAAATTATGTCCAAATCAACTGAATTTACCACAGGTGGACTCCAATCAAGTTGTCAAAACAACTGAAGGATGATGAGTGGAAACGGGATGCACCTGAGCATTGTGAGTGTTATGGGAAAGGCTGTGAATACACATTTTACTACATATTTTTATATAGAAATTTGCAAAAAATTAAAACAAGGTTTGTCATTATGGGGTATTATGAGGGAAATGAATTTAATCCATTTTGGAATAAAGCTATAACATAAAATGTGGAAAGAGCTGTGAATACTTTCCAGATGAACCATACATGAGTTTCAATGCCTATTTAATGCACAGATGTATTTTGACAATAATATGACCACTGCTCAGAGTATAAACTAATGATAAGATTCTTCTCTTGACATCCTTACTTAATCTAGATGATTTCACTTTACTTTTAATATTTAAAAGTCTTTACAAGCTGGTATAGGCCAATATCAATGCAAACTACCTGAAAGAGCTGATAAATAACACTTTACCTAATGTCTGTAAAGAGAGCTTTCATTAGACGTTATGTGCACTTACAAAGTAATTTTCATGCTAGTTAGAGGGGATGCATGTTTTAGCACTGTAATGTTTATAATGCCTTATATGAATGAACATTACACAAAGCTTTACAATAGTGGTTTCAATTTTAAGAATATTAAATAATTAAATATATATAATGTATTGTCACTGTCATGAAGCCTTATGCTACAGTGTTATAGCATCTTATAGGTATTACTTTAAACATTTATGTGAAGTTACAGAGGCTTCTGTAATATCTTATAGAGCATTGTGAATACTTTATAAATCTTTATGAATGCATTTATAATGTTTTATGAATACCAGAATGAAAATCAGAATATTAAAATGGCTCAGGAGGCAAAATCTTCAAGAGAAGACTCCATGAGATTTTACTGGGAGTGTAGCTGTATGCATATGAAGGCCACTTATACACAGTTTGTGTGTGTGTGTGTTTGGGAAGGAGTTCAATGGCAATATAGTATATCCACACCATTTGTGCATACCTGTTCATAGTTTATTTCTCTGTGTACCGTGGTTTCTGGGAAATGGTAATGTGTGATGGAATAATGTTCTAGGTTGGCCATTTTGGGTGGTGGTGGAGTCTGAATTCCAACATTCTGAGGGAGAAACAGAACAATTAAATCAATCATCGGTGACATTTTTCAGATATGTGGAGTGTATAACCATTTCAATTCTGATAAATACATTTTCTAAAACTAGGTTAATCTGAAAGTCTACCCACCATCATTTCAAAGAATAATTGCTAGAGCTCAAACACAAAAGAAAAATCTGTACTTTGGGGGTTTAGTGCATCTTAACTCCTCCAATGTTTTTAAACAATTCACAGCAAGTATTTCATCATTAATCAAGATTAGCCTGTAAGTGAGTTGTACCTCTATGGGATCAGGGGCACGGCGAGGAAGCCTGGAAACATTTTTTGCCCTGTCCCTCTCCACTGTCAGTGCTTTCTGACGAGCTTCATACCGCCTGTATAACAAATATATTGCCTTAATTTTCATTGTTAGAACACAAATTTGCATTAGTTCACATTATTTCCTTCATTAATAATGATTAACTTAATTTGCATAAGATTGACTAGATATGAAATCACTTTCACTGTTAATTTTGCTATTAAGATACACTACATTACCTTTATAACCCAGTATAAAATTGGAGGTATGATACTAAACGTGTATGGAAACGTTTCTGCAAGAATTGTTGTTTTAACAATTTTTTCAAATTGTTCATATTAGAGATTTCATTGTTAAATGATCAGTTTTCCAGCCATGCAATTTAAAAAAATGTCTTAATTTTCATCAGGCCTAGATCAGTAATGTGGAATTGGTATAGATTTAGAAAGTTGGACACTGAACAAATTCCAAGTGTAAGTTTGCATCATTTTTTGCATTCTTCTAGAGTCCAGAAGTATGTCAATAAAGTTCCATGGATTGATAGATGTGGCCACCAAAACAGTGAACTATGTAAAAGAATGCTGATTAACTCCATATGCCTTTCAGTTGCAACAATGTTTTAAAGCTTTTAAATAATACAAAATATTGGGCATACCACTATGCTGATGCAAATTCCTAGGTTAAACTAGCCTGCCTTGCTCATATATTTTGTCCACCAGAGGGCACCCACAAGCACATGGAGCACCAGACACGCCCCCTTATTAGTTTGGCGCACACCCCCACATCGCACTGCACTACTCAGGTCACAATCCCCTGAGTATTAACACCTGTGCACGAACCCTCACGTGTATATAAGCCCGCAGGTCCTGCTGTCCAGTGCTGCACATTACTGAAGCCTGAAGAGAAGCTGCTGCCCTGACGTCCCTACGCCCTCTGCTTCCTGAGCATCACTGGAGCCTACGGATCTGCAACCTTATATCCTTATATGGACTACTTACCTTTTATTTTTATTTGAAGTTTGCTATTAAGCCTGAGTCTTTACGTTTATTATTATTATGGAGAATAAAGAGCTTAATGCCAAACCCTCGCCTCCGGCTGTTCACCACTACCCGTTACAGAATGTGCAGCCGGATGCAGCGGGAGGCGGTGAGCCCACCGCGATGGAGATCCTTAGCGCCCAAGGCGCCCTACTGGGACATCAGCAGCAAGAAGTGGGTGAGATAAAAATTGCACTTCAAATGCTAACGAGCTGTGTGCAATCCCTCACCCTGCAGGCTAACACCCCTTCGCCAACACGAAGCGAAGGAGTGAAAGTGCCGATAGCTCCTCCTGAACCATATGGAGGAGACCCGGAGAAATACGAAGGCTTCCTGGTCCAGTGCGGGTTGTTTTTCCAATTTCAGGAGCACATGACCGACGCCGCCAAGGTAGCCTATGTAATCTCCAGACTCACGGGAAGAGCTTTAACCTGGGGAGCAGCTCTGCACACAGGAAACTCCCCGTTAACTCAGAACTATGACTCATTTCGTGACGAGTTCAAAGAGGTATTCAACCACCCGCGACAAGGAAGAGCGTGTGGTCAGAGCCTGCTGGGGATGCGTCAGGGCACCCGGCCCGCGGCCGAGTATGCGTTGGACTTTCGCACTGTGGCCGCTGGAACCGGGTGGAATGACGCTGCATTGGTCGACGCATTCCTGGCAGGTCTCCAACAGGAATTACGTGCGGAGATGGCTTGTCGACAAGAGGCCAAAACCTTCAATGAGGTGGTGCGCCTGGCCATTACCCTAGACCGGCTAATCCGGGAAAGAGGAGAGAGCGGCCGGCCATCGCGCCCACGAGCTCCGGCGGAGCGCAACCCCAGACGGACATGGCCTCTGAGGCGACAGTTACCGGCGCCCCAGAAAGTATGTGATGAGTCAGAGCCCATGCAATTGGGGATAGCCAGGCCAGTGGGAGGAGAGCCCGCTTCCTCCGAGAAGGAAAAGACACGGGTGAGTAGCTCCATGGTCAAACAATTATTGTGTGTAGACGTGACGGTGACTTACCGGTGTGTATCTTTTGGAGTCTCTGCCTTAGTGGACTCGGGAGCAGCCGGGAATGTGATCGGAGCTGACGTGGCAAGACGTATGAGGATTCCTCTCCGAAGATTGGAGCGGCCAAGAAAAGTGTATGCGCTGGACGGCAGGCCTGTGGGTGGCTTGTTGCGCCATCACACCCCTCCCCTCACTATCACTATCCAAGGGCACTCCACTAATGTAATGTTTTATGTGTTTCCACGGGTTACACATGATATAATCCTCGGTTTGCCCTGGCTCCGTAGCACTAAGCCTCACATAGATTGGTCCACAGGTCACGTAATAAGCTGGGACACGCCCACTCTGAGCACAGAAGGTCACGCCCACTTACCGGTTTTAGCCACCACCATCGAGAGCCCTACAGTGAAAAACCCCAAGGGGATCCCTCCTCAGTATGCGGACATGGCTGAAGTATTCAGTCCGGTACGAGCCACGCAGCTCCCTCCGTACCGCCCCTGGGACTGCAAAATCGAGCTCAAAGCGGGAAGTATACCCCCGAGACGAGGCGTTTATCCTCTTTCTCAAGAAGAGGAGGTAGCCATGCAGCAATATGTCAGAGAGGCATTAGCGCAAGGCTATATTGCCCCCTCCACTTCGCCAGCGTCTTCTTTGTTAAGAAGAAGGACGGGGGTCTGAGGCCATGCGTGGACTATCGAGGGCTCAATTCCCTCTTGGTAGGCTTCACTTATCCGCTGCCTCTGGTGCCTGCAGCACTAGAGCAGTTGAGAGAGGCGAAGTACTTTACCAAGCTCGATCTACGCAGCGCCTATAACCTCATCCGCATACGTGAGGGGGATGAGTGGAAAACGGCGTTTAGTACCAGTTCTGGTCACTATGAGTATCGCGTCTTTCCATACGGCTTGGCGTCGGCGCCGTCGTATTTCCAGACGTTCATCAATGAGGTTCTCAGAGAGTACCTGGGTAGATGTGCAGTCGCTTACATCAACGATATCCTCATCTACTCCCGCTCTCAGGAACAACATGAGCATGATGTGCGAGCAGTCCTCCGCACGCTCTTGCGCAATCGTTTGTATTGCAAGCTCGAGAAGTGCGAGTTCCACCTACAGGAAATACATTTCCTGGGCTATACCATCCGGCCCGGCTCGGTACTCATGCAAAACGGCAAGGTGGAGGCGGTAACCGGCTGGACTCGGCCTAACACACGGCGTGAGCTCCAGAGGTTTCTGGGCTTCGCGAATTTCTATAGGCGGTTCATCCGTGCGTTTAGTCTTATCGCGAAGCCTCCGACTGACCTGCTGCGTGGTGGAGCCAAAAGTCTGGTCTGGACCGAAGCAGCCGAAGGGGCTTTTAACCGTTTGAAGCAGGCTTTCGTCACCGCGCCTGTTCTCCATCAGCCCGATCCCGCGAAACCTTTCGTGGTTGAAGTAGATGCCTCCACCGTGGGAGTAGGGGCGGTGCTTTCACAGTGGTTAAAGAAGAGTAGCCCACTTAAACCGATCGCTTTTTTCTCCCGCAAGCTTTCTGACGCTGAGAGGAATTACGGAGTAGGCGATCGTGAACTGTTGGCGATGAAACTCGCCTTCGAGGAGTGGAGGCACTGGCTGGAGGGAGCCAGACACCCGTTCCTCGTACTCACCGATCACAAGAATCTCGAGTATTTGAAAGGTACCAAGAAGATGAATGCTCGGCAGGCCCGCTGGTCGTTGTTCTTCTCCCGTTTCAGGTTTCAGGTGACGTACCGGCCAGGAGAGAAGAACACCCGTGCCGACGCGCTATCACGTTCGTTTCCAGGCAGCGCGGACTCCACCAGCGAAGAGACTGCGGATCTGCTGTTCAGGCATGTGTTCCGGCAATTTGGTTTGCCGGAGGACATTGTGTCTGACAGGGGTCCACAGTTCACATCAAGAGTATGGCGTGAGTTCCTGTCAAAACTGAACGTGACCGTCAGTCTCACGTCGGGCTACCATCCCCAGGCGAACGGGCAGGTGGAGAGGGTAAATCAGGAAGATTTCTGCGGGCATACTGCAGCGAGCATCAGGAGGCATGGTGCACGCTGCTTGCGTGGGCGGAGTACGCGCAAAACTCCTTGGTCCAGACCAGCACGGGTAAGACCCCGTTTGAATGCGTACTCGGCAGACAACCTCCTCTTTATCCATGGAATGCGGCAGCCTCGGATCAGCCCGCGGAAGAAGAGTGGTGCAAGAGGAGTGAAAGAGTCTGGGAGGACACCCACCAACGCCTGAAGCAGGCCGTGAGGCGCTTCCAACAGAAGGCGGACCGACGAAGATCGGACGCGCCTTCATATAAGGTCGGCAACAAGGTGTGGGTGTCCACCAGAGACGGGAGGTTTGGGACCCCAGGTAAGCTTGGTGATCGGTATGCAGGCCCGTACGTGATTACCCACTGTGTGAATCGTGTCACATTTAAGGTTGGCCTGCCGGGAGACCGACGAGCATCCCGGGCGTTCCATGCCTCCGCGTTGAAGCCCTACAAAGAAGGACCGCTGGAGGAGGCGAGACAGGGGGCTCCGCCTCCGCCACTTATGTTACCGGGTGGACCCGCGTACAGGGTAAGCCGTTTGCTGAACTCCAGGTACCGGCAGAGGGGTCTCCAGTACCTGGTGGATTGGGAAGGGTACGGTCCGGAAGAACGATCATGGGTGCCGGCCTCCCAGGTGCTGGACCCCTCCTTGATCGCCGCGTACCACCGCAGACACCCTGACCGGCCAGCTCCGCGCCGCCCAGGACGCCCGAGGGGTACGCGTCTGGAGGGATCCTTGGGGAGGGGCTTTGTCACGGTGAGACGGCAGGGAGTCCACGAGAGGGCACCCACAAGCACACGGAGCACCAGACACGCCCCCTTATTAGTTCGGCGCACACCCCCACATCGCACTGCACTACTCAGGTCACAATCCCCTGAGTATTAACACCTGTGCACGAACCCTCACGTGTATATAAGCCCGCAGGTCCTGCTGTCCAGTGCTGCACATTACTGAAGCCTGAAGAGAAGCTGCTGCCCTGACGTCCCTACGCCCTCTGCTTCCTGAGCATCACTGGAGCCTACGGATCTGCAACCTTATATGGACTACTTACCTTTTATTTTTATTTGAAGTTTGCTATTAAGCCTGAGTCTTTACGTTTATTATTATGGAGAATAAAGAGCTTAATGCCAAACCCTCGCCTCCGGCTGTTCACCACTACCCGTTACATATTTCACACAGCTGAACACAGGAGACATCCAAATGTAAAAACATGAACTTTTTGGTTCCTGAAAAAACTAAAGGACTCAAAAGAAACATTACTGGTGTTGCAGATGATGGTAACTGATTTTGAACCCATTTCCGTCAATCCTGCTACAAATTACATCTACCCTAAAACCTGCAAACAGCTGCAAAAAGTTGACCTGGGTTCTTTTTGATCACGGTTTCAAAGGAATACCCTCATCTTTCAAGTGCCAGGAAGTCTCTTCTGTCATTCACTATCGATCATAAAATCTGTGTTTTGCATTGAACAAAACTAAATTGAAAATACCCTTAAACACATCCCAAGGGCTCTTCTCTCATTCTCATACCCATTCTTAGACCTGCTTGTGCCTCAGCAGCATCACACTGACTGCTTTCATAATGAAGAGATTGATTAAAAGGTGGTAAAAAATAAACTGCAAAAGATTTATTTACTGTGGTAAACTACAAGCAAATAAGTCTTAATGTGTTTTATCACAGATTTGGAACACTCGCTCAGCTTCTCTGTCTCGTCTCAGGACCCTGACGCTGCTCTTCGACTTTTAAACAAAGAAAATGGAATTGATTAGGTGGTCTCTCAACACAATTGATACTATTTTTTCCACAAGGAGTAATGGGGCGGGAAAACCCGCATGTCCAGACGGAACGTTCTCAGCTGGATATGTGCTTAACTCGTGGGCGATGTGGAGTGGTTTGTGTCTCGCGCCTCTCTCCCTGGAAGACATTGAGGACGTGCATCTATTTAGAACATTGATCACTGGGTTTCTGCTGATTGTATTAGGCATTGCCCTGGTGTATCAGGAAATTAAATTTAAAACCAAGAGTGGGGTCAGTTATCGAACGGCAACGGAAATTGCCCAACATGATTGATTCGATGGGTAGAGCTGTCGGAACGCAGAATGTGACTGTTGGTAAAAGCATGGAATCGATCATGGAGGGACTCACAGCTCTACATGCGAAGTTGGATAGGTTGGGAGACTGTTAACTTAAAAGGAGTTTCTCGTGTTCAAGGACAGGCTCCTTGCTAAATTCTGCATTCTCGCTTATCTACTTTTGGCGCCCCAACAAAAATTCTCCCTGAAGGTCGTCGTCTTGGTTACTGCTCCTTCCCCCACACAAAGACTGTAAGAGGATGGCTCTCGCTTTACACCGCGGACTGGCACAAACCTGGGCCGGGCCTCTGGCTCTCCCCTGCCCAGTCTAGATGAACACGCCTCTCACTGCTTGAAATGTCTGTCACCTGATGGTTATTTGTGCTATGGGGATTTCACAGACTGAAATCCTGTTGTCCTGTATGAGAATAATCTGTGAACATATTTTTTTGTCTCCTCCTAATGTTAGCTGTCTATGTTCCTCCCTAATCTGCGAAAAAGCAGCGCGTCCCATATGTAGCAGCCGCTCTGATACCCCGGTGCTTTACACCGAGGCCGCTGAGGAATCAAATTTCCCCATTGCGGGATGAATAAAGGATTATCTTATCTTATCTAACAAAGGTCAATTTTAACATGAGCATTTTATAATTTAGTAAAAAAAATATTTTGTTTAAATAGAAGTTCCTGACAAAGTCAAAAAAGGCTTGATGCTATAAACAAATTTATGTAGGCTAGTACTTTTATGCATTTAAAACCTTCAAACGGGTCACTCACGACCCTAACACTAGAGGAAGGTTAAAAAAGCTTGCTGAAGTATATTGTCCTGAAAGTAGTCAGTAGCCACAACCATCTCAGCACCTTGGAAACCCCTTTCTGTCAACCACTAGTGAGCATGTGAATATAAATTAGTGTGTATACAAAGTGCGTGGGCATGTTCTGACCAAGTTCGTTGCTGCTCTTGAGCCATTCTGCAGGATATCAGGTTTCGGAGAGCTTGTTGATGCCGCTCTGCTGCTTGCTCCACGCTCCATTCTCGTTTCCAAGACAAAGCATTCCAGTCTGGCTCCTACACATGAACACACATATATAAAATGTTCCAACCGCTATTATGGATAATCAACACTTCACACAAACCAAGAACTCAGTTCAGTATATTAGTATAAGCACCACTATCATCAAATTGATTTGGATTACAAATCAATAAAATAGATAAAGAGAGTTTTGATGGAACAGAAAAGTTTTTGAAAGTTGCATTAGTTGATTTTCTTCTTTGCTTACTAAGTGAAATACACTGCTGGTAAAAGACTGCTGAACCAAATAAGATCTGAACCAAACAAGAGTGATGCCAATAACACAGATCATACATCAGTGAATTCATTAAAAAATATGTAGTGCAAAATCACCAACACCAACTCATACTGACATGCAAGTCACACGAGATATGAGCATCTTTTAAACCGTTAGGGGTGCAGTTAATTGACATTCATTTTGCACTTTAGGAGGAAGTAATGCACAGCCATTGGGGTTTTGATGTAATGTAAAACATGCATTACACTGAAATTGTGTGTCAGTCTGGTTTCATTAGTGTTTGAAATTCATAACATTCATCAAAGAACTATGAAAAATGCACTGTAGGGCAAGACAAGTAACTAATCCATCAAAACGAACAGGTCTGTCCTTGTACCAAAAACTTGACTTTAGGCTGGCCAAAGAACATTTTACATCCAAAATCTACATGGCAACATTAAGCACATTGAGCAATGGAGCACATGGGACAATTTCAGAGACATAACGATGGCCACATTCAGGCCAGAGATGTTTGAATTGTTAGAACAAAGCATTTTTTGAACCTGTAAAGAGAAATCTTTACAATTTAAGATTGAGATAATTGATGTTTAATCTATTGTTGTAATTGGCTTGAGTTTGTTTCATTTATTAGGTCATTTGCTCATTTATGTTTACATGCTTGTATGTGTTATTTTCTTGAAAGAGGACTCTTCCATATTTAAAGATCCACATTTATTTGCATATTGTATTTGGGTAATACTCCTTACCATACTATCTTTGGCTAATCATATTCTCTTGAATATTATTCTTTCAAGTTAGGAAGTGAATTGACATGGAGAGTAAAGATTGTTAGATGTTTCCTTAGTTTGGATGGTGAATCTTTGATGCAACTAGTTGTGCACAGCATAATTTCTGCGTAACTTGACAGTTAATGGTTTACAATCCTCAATTCAAGTGCAATTACAAACACTTTCATGTTTCAAGCCACCAAAATTACTTGAAAGTTGTGCTGACAAGATTTTATAGATGAGATCTATACAATCTTCAATATTTCACACATTTCCTTCTACCTACCTTCCTTCTACCTAAAACCAACATCCTTTGCACAAAGTATATGATTTTAAGGCATGAAAATAGTTTTCCTTCCTGAGAGGATAGTTCTGGCTAGATACTGATAAACACATTGTATATACCTATGGAAATTGAATTTGAGGAATGAGTTTTTGATCACTAGAATCCCCACGTTTCTAAAAAGATTTTCAGTCTAGATTGGTCAGTCTAAAAAGATTTTCTTACAGGGAGAAACCTGGTCTCTGAGGGAGTACTCATTTATGTTTCTCTACACAAACCAGGTCTTCAGTACATCTTTGTCATTTCTTTAAATGCAATATTTAAATGCACTATTACTAGATGTGCCATGTTGCCAGTTAAGTTAGAGGTGTAAAATTATGTTGGATCAGGCTGAAATTAGATTTTCCTTAGAGGTAAGGACCTTTTCTTTATGATGCATTTATCTGGCCGGACATGAAAAAGGCCATCAGTACACCCCTTTGAAAGTGCACCACTGTTCAGTGTTTTCAAATCAACAAAATAAAGCACAAATATATGTTTTAAGTAGAAATCGAGACTAAATCTATCTGTATATAGAAATTATTTGCACTTTGAATTCATTCACAATGAGTATTTTAGAAAAGAAATGTTTTAATCATCTACTTTTTACACTCAATATCGTCGTCTATGTCTTTATACTCACGTTCTGTTTGGCACTGCGATGGCCCTGACCTATGGCTCGGACGCTGCCCTCGAGGTTTTCCTCCAGGCTTTGTATTGTTTTCCTCCGCTGCTTTTGCCATTCTTCTCGAAGACTCTGCGCTAGACTCTCGAGTTCTTTCTCCTTCCTTTCCTTCACTTCACGTCGGACATGCAGCGCAAGGTACCGCTCTTGTTCCCGTACCTAATCACAAGTCACAACGTCCCACAACACAATGTCATCAATATTTTGGTATGGTTTGGTACGGTTTATCCGGAGTGCCCAGTAAATTAGTTAGCCGGCTATCTACCTAAACTGGGTGTATTGGTTGTTTAGGTAGCCAATAATAAGATGTTAGATAGCTATGTGGGGAACAAGCCGATCGAAATACTTTGACAATACATTAAACATCTACTACTTCATACTTTCTTTCATAAACAAATCGAGAAGTCAGCCATGTATACAACTGACTAGCTACGTTAGCCTAGCTAGTTGGCTCACTCACTTGCTGAAATCTTAGCTTCCTTCTTCTCTCCATTTCTTCTCGAATTAGTTGCGCCTCTTCGTTTGGGCTTAGTCGCAGCTGCCTCCCCTTTGTCGTTTTCCCTTTCATACTAGGATAGCTTGATTTTTCTTTGTTGAGCTTAGTGAACTGTTTACGTTAACTACAAGCTAGCAACTAGCTACATGGGTCAAACTGTCTAGTTAGCTAAGCTAACCTAGCTAGCTACTATATAGCCAAGATAGTTTCTTGAAGAATAAGTGCCTTTGCTGACTGAACACAGAGCTGGTCGTTTGTTTGTTTGTTTGTTTGTTTTTCCTGCTAAAACGTATTACTAAAATCACCTCAAAGCGTTAGAACATCGAATAGATTCTGTTTTAAAGAGCCCGCCCAGAGACCGTTTATAGACCTTCCCATAATGCCACGCGGAACCAGTTGTACTTGTACCGGTAGAGACGCGTCCTATATTTGGTTATGTGTGTAGCGGTTCATTCGTACATTCATTCGCCATTCACTACATATAGTTTTCTGACTGGGGAACAAACTAGGTCGGTCGACAAACTAGGTCGGACTTTTCAGAAACTATATTAAACAGCTACTTCTTCAGAAACATGGGGCGACATGTGGTCTCATTTAACAGCTAGATCAATTAATAAAAGGTAATACTTCAAGGTTTTGGATGCATGTGTGTCAAAGCATTATTCCACCTTTTTCCTTACACGATGCCTATGCATACACCCAGGTTTAATAATATTTAATATGGTCATTCAAAATTAAAGGACTCGCAATAATGATAGAACCTACCCCGATCAACTTAATTATCAACATCGTTGTATGATGAGCTATACATCTGAGATGCATAAAGTGGTTTATATAAAGTGGTGATACAGTAATGGGAAGCAGGTGTGAATGATCATATCTATGGAGACCAGAGATCACAGAGCTTCAGGGATGACAAGTGCAAGTCAAAACCATCCTTGACTATTTAAATGTTTACATTACAAAAATAAATTATTTAACCTGAATTATTTAACCTGAATTTCATTATTTCATTAGTTCACACTGTGCATTCGAATTGTTTGAAGTCTTAATTTTGTTTCCATGATCTTACTAACCTGCATTGATGATAGTTTACTGGTTTGTTTGCTAGCAATGTTTCCTACTGTTATTTGGATGCTTACTATTCGAGTATCATGTTTTTCTAAGGTGTCTTAAGGTGTGTTTTGTTTACTTGTTTACTTACTATGAGGTCAACTGGTAGCCTAAATACATGATTCTAAGGTGCTGTTATGGAAAATGCTCAGTGGCTCATCATACTGCTCATCTGGACCCACTGCCATGGCACAGTTTTGTAAATAAATCTGCCCTTAAATGTATCCATTATGAACAGTAATGTCATTGAGAAAATCTAATGAATCAAAAATCTCAACAGTGAGTTGTAAAACTAAATGGATTTTTGCATTTCTGCTACTCCAGCATAAGATCACCAAGCAATCAGGACTCAGTAGTAGAAATTCTAGTGTCCTCCTACCCAAATCAATTTGCTGTATGAAAAGGATATACACATTTTCTTTGCTATTTTTCCTGGAGTTACCCGATCATCCTATGCCCTATTAAAGATTTCACCCAGAACAGGATAATTAGAGACTTGAGACACATCTTTGTAAGCTTGTTAGACTTGTCATGGTAAAAAAAAAAAACAGACAATTCATCAGGCCAGTGAAAAATGACACTCGGATGCAGGAAAATGAAAGTGAAAAAGTGACTCTATATGATGTGTTTGGGTTTTTTATGTTGGGGTTTGGTTGTTTGTCTATGTTTTGTGTAAGGAAACTCATGTAGGATTGTAATTGCTGCTGAAGGTAAACCAGTTTTTGTTGTTTTTTTTTCTCATTTTTGTTGAATATATTTGTTGGTTGGAATAGCACTTGGTTAAAATGCTGATAATTGAATTTTGGGGTTTATAACTACTTAGTTTTGTGATTGTTCAAGAAGATTGTTGTGAACTGCCATTTTATGTTTTGTAAATATCTTATTTTGCTTATGTAAATATTTTTGTTTGCTGCTTCTACAGTGGGACTTAATAAACGCATTCCACCCAACCTGAACAACGCCCTGTGTCTTGTCTGCCGGTACATCACCGTATCAAGTGATTATTAGGATGTACTTTGTGGTTGTCAGGTTGTTTCTAGGTGATTATTAGTATGCACTTCGTTGTATCTGGGATGAGTGGTTGCTAGGTGTATGAGGTAGTTGCTAAAGAGGGAATGGGATGTTTCAGGTGGTTGCTAAGATAAGAATACACTGAAAATTTTGATTACTGACATAAGAATATAGATGTCTTTCGCATTGTCATATTCTTGAAGTGAACTGGCCATGGCTTACCCTGCCTTCGCCCCGGAGATGTTGGGATTGGCTCCAGCCCCCCGTGACCCCGAATAGCGGGATTGAGCGGTACAGATAATGGATGGATGGATGGACATTCTTGAAGTAACCCTAGTGAATATTCTAGGCTGTTCCAATAGAGGGAGCCTGCAAGACTACTGTAGTACCTGCAGATGCAGAAGAAGTAAGGCACATGGTAGTTTAGGCAGGCAAGGCCTAGGATAAGGTTCTGTTCCTTCTAGGTAAAATGTTGTACATGTAGTGAGATAATAAACATATCATTACGTGTATCCTCCTGGCTGCCTCATTTATCTGCCTTCCCTTTCAAGATATTACATATTGGCAATGAGGATTAAGTTGGATTTCGAGTGCAGAACCAACAAAGTAGATGCTGCTTGCATGTGAGTGAGCCCTGGGCCGGTGTTATGAACGAGATCAGTTGTCACATTACAGACTGAAGTTTTCTCATCTTGAAGGAAATTATAGGAAAAGGACTACTGTAGGATCAGTGACTCCCTTTGATTCCAATATGCAATCCTGGGAGGAATATTGTGAGATTACTTTTTTCCAGTCTGATAGAAGAGGAGGCTAAAAAGAAAGCCATGTTGTTGAGTAGTGTCATAGCTGCTACCTATAGCTTGATGGGGAGTTTGCTATGCCCACAGACGCAACGTGATAAAAGCTACATGGAGTTGGTGGAATTGGTGAGAGCACATTTCAACCCCAAGGCTAGCAAAAAAATGCACAGGTTCAAGTTTAACTAGGGATTGCCATGTCGGAGAGAGTGTTGCAGACTATGTTGCAGAGGTGAGAAAATTGCCACAACACTGCAATTACGGAGATGCGTTAAAGCAGATGCTGAGGGCAGGTGTAACGCCGGGAGCGGCGGTAAATAAGAGGGCGGACACAAATGCAGAGGAGAGCGAGATTTACTAAAGGGCAATCCAAAATCAGGGTCGAACAAACAGGCGTAGGTCAGATCGGTGAGGGAATCAGAACACGAATTATAATAAATACATTTAGACTTAATTAACAAGGACAACGAGCGAGGACCGAATACAGACTAGAACATACACGGGCTGGGACACGACACATTGACAAATCCAAAGACCAATTCAAAATAACCAGCGACATACCAGACCAAACACAGGATATAAATAGGACAGATCTAACAAGATACACCTGACAACGGTAACGAGGGGCAGGGATTACAAAATACAAGGAGGGACTATGAAACACATGGCTACCAAAACAAACAGGCACGAATGACAGGAGGAGGAGGGCTAATCGTGACAGCAGGCTAGTGTGTGGCGTGAACAAGGATAGAATTTAAAGACGGCTGTTAGCTGAACTGGATTTGTCCTTCAATTATGCTTTAAAAATGAAAAATTGCTGTAATCAACAAACAAGGACGTGTGGGACTTACAAAGGCATTTTCTGGAAGATTCTGCGAACACGATGTCGAGACAGGTGGCAGTGCATCAAAATCTCCTCCTCAGATATGAAAGGACAAAGAACAGGTCAGACATGGAAAGCGTGAACAGCAGGTGAGAAAAGTAGCACATTTCATGAAAACCCTAGGAACATAGGTAGACACAAGTTGTGGAGTCTCTATACTCAGTAAAGAACAGTATTCCAGGCTGTGAAAAAAGGGAAGAGTACCAGAGTTAGCATGGCCAAAGTTGAAACAGTTGAAAGTCGGTCAACAAAAAAGAGGCTACTATTGTTAGTATTTGAAGGTAAAGGTCCAAAACTGTTTTGGAGAAATTGGGTTAAAGAGCTATAAATGGAAATTCAACCAGTCCACAAGGAAGTAAATCCCACATTAATGCTGAATAACATACTAGAAAGAGATTTAGTAGTGTCCAAAGATAAACTGGGTCAGCTGAAAGGTACAAAGCTAAGATCCAAGTGGACATAGAATCTCCACCTAAGTTCTATGAGCCTAGGCCAGTGCCCTGTGCAGTAAAGCCATTAATAGAAGAGGAGCTACAGAGGTTGTTAGAAGAGAAAGTCATTGAACCTGTCCAGACTGGGCAGTACCAATTGTTTCTCATAAAATTAGCATATCATGAAAAGGTTCTCTAAACGAGCTATTAACCTAATCATCTGAATCAACGAATTAACACCTGCAAAAGATTCCTGAGGCTTTTAAAAACTCCCAGCCTGGTTCATTACTCAAAACCGCAATCATGGGTAAGACTGCCGACCTGACTTCTGTCCAGAAGGCCATCATTGACACCCTCAAGCAAGAGGGTAAGACACAGAAAGAAATTTCTGAACGAATAGGCTGTTCCCAGAGTGCTGTATCAAGGCACCTCAGTGGGAAGGAAAAAGTGTGGCAGAAAACACTGCACAACGAGAAGAGGTGACCGGACCCTGAGGAAGATTGTGGAGAAGGGCCAATTCCAGACCTTGGGGGACCTGCGGCAGCAGTGAACTGAGTCTGGAGTAGAAACATCCAGAGCCACCGTGCACAGGCGTGTGCAGGAAATGGGCTACAGAGAAGCAGCACTGGATTGTAAGCAAATTTTGCATGTCATTCGGAAATCAAGGTGCCATAGTCAAGTCAAGTCAATTTTATTTATATAGCGCTTTTTACAACACATGTTGTCTCAAAGCAGCTTTACAAATTGTATGGGTCCAGATCCCTAATGAGCAAGCCAAAGGCGACTCTGTGTGGGGAAACTGTGTGATATCGCCCATCTGACGTAATACGGGGATATACTGGGATATCGCCCGTCGGCTGAGCCGTTTGAATGTCTGGACTGCTGTCCGTTTCGAGCAGGGCGCGCTAGGTAGACGTTGCTTAGTGTTTGGCTAGATCCGGATCGACAGAGAACTTTTAGGGGGACGACAGAACTGTGTGCTTCGTTTGTACGAAGGGCGGATATTTTGGGGACTCTTTTGGACGTGTTTAACTGATTATGGGATTTTGACTCCTCACACAAAAAAAAGTGTGGAGGGGTTGGATTATTTGTTATTATTTTCATCATTCGAGAAAGAGGAAAATAATAACTATGGGTAAATCACAGAGTAAAACACAGGAGGCTCAGAGTAAACAGAGTAAAACATCGGAGGCTCAGAGTAGTATAGACTACCAAATGTCTAGAGATTACAGAAAAGAAGTAACACAACATATGGCTTTTTGGGCTAAATATTATGGGTTTGGTCCAAAGGGAACATTAAGCGTGGACTATCTGCGCCGGTTTGTTGAGAGAATTAAAACAGAGCCCCAGGGCGCAGATAAGAAAGCGCGTAAATATTTTGCTAAACATAAAAGTGACATGGAAGTGAAGGCTAAATGTTGGCTTGAAGAAGCAGAGAAAAGACAAGCACAACAGGCAGGGCCTAAAAAATGTAATAACACAGTCTCTCAGTGTGTCGCAGTGGCTGACCCAGACCTCGACGCTGCCCTGCCAAGACCAGCTCCAGCCGCACCGGCCCAACAGATACAGGCCCAAGTACAACCAGCTCCAGTACCACAACAACTGCAGCCCCTGCCACCTGCACCTGTATTAGTAGAACAGCCCCCACCACACCCAGGCCCATCAGGCCCGCCAGCCCTAAATGAGGAGACCCGCCAGATCTGCCAGGCGCTGGAAAGCGTTCGCCAGGTGATGGCAATGGAAAGCGCTCGCCAGGCGATGGAAAGCGCCCGCCAGGTAATGGAAAGTAGCACCTTGCCACCGCCACCCTCACAGACAGAACTCACTCCACCACCCCCACCACCTCCGCCACCCCTGCCACCAGTTTCACCCAGCAGCCAAAAGCCAGCAGCCAAAACAGAGGCCTGCCGCGGCTAAGGAGGAGGTGGTGCCTGAACCAGCGACACCAGAGTGTGCAGCGACTTTCCCAATGATTGAGGTGGCTGGCGCCGATGGAATCGTCATGGTCCATCGTCACTGGTCCGCAGATGACATCCTAAAGGCAGCAGAGGGCCTGGGCAAACCGTCAGAGATGGGAGGTAAGTGCATCGGCGATGAACTCACAGCTTTTGTTCAGTCTTGTCGCCCCACCCAATCAGAGCTAAGACGCATGCTGATGGTCAAGCTGGGCCCGCAGTACAACAGAATAGACCGCGACTGGACTCCAGGTGATGTCCGGCTCCACGGCATCGAGTGGGGACCTCCACCAGCTGGACAGGAGGACCCTAACAGGCCCTACAGAGATATGGTGGTAAACCTGGTCGCAAGACTGGAAGCAGCATACCCAGTCAATATTGATACGTCCATAATAGCAGATTGTAGACAATATGTGGGAGAACCTGTCAGTGACTTTCTTGTTAGACTGACCAGAGTCCACACCGACCACAGCGGTCTTGTGGAACCAGCACAGCGGGCCGCAGGGCCGACAGAAGTTGGCCCGTGGGAAGCTCACCTGAGAAACAGCTTCCTGGAGAACATGAGAAAAGACATCAGCAGCCTCATCAGAGCACAGTGCATTGGGTACATTTGCGCCACCCTAAAGACGATAGTCATGCCAAACATCACGAGGCACAGTTGGCGCAGAAGGAAAGTAAGAAACTCCAGAAGCAGGCCGACACTCAGAATCAGGCGATGCTGACCATGGTGCAAACAACCCGGCACATGCTCGCTGGCAGAGGCCGCGGGAGGGGCCGGGGCAGAGGCAGAGGGAAAGGCAGAGGGAGAGCTGGATGGGGACGAGACGGTCACCCCAAAGGTAAACATGATGCATGTTACAACTGCGGAAAAGTAGGACACTTTGCAAGAGATTGTCCTGAGCGAGAAGCAGACACTGAGCTGGAACATGGAAATACGAGAGATTGACGGGCAGCGGAGAGGCTGGGCGGCGCAGCACCACGAGAAGACGACAAAAGGAAAGTAACTGGTTTAAATTCTCATTTAAATTAACAACGCTTGCAAAAGATTAGCAAAGGGCCACAGGGCCTACCCAAAATAACATTGACTGTAAATGGTACTAAAGTAAAGTTTTTGGTTGATAGCGGTGCCACCCATTCAGTACTTAAAAAAGGGATTGTTAAATGTAATGTTGATGCAGGAAAAGGAATTACTGTTGTGGGGGTAGGAGGTAGCCCCATTGAAGAAAAAATGTCTGAGCCTCTCCAATGTAAACTAAATGATACTGAGTTTAAGCATACATTTTTACCACATGCCCATTAAACTTAATGGGTCGCGATTTGATGTGCAAATTGGGATGCAATATCAGTAGCACACCTGAGGGGTTGTTTGTTGAGTGGGAACCTGCTATGATGGGGGTTCAGTTAGCAGAAGGTGTTCCATTGTATGCATACGAGCTGCAGAGTGCAGGAGGAGAGTGTTGGGAGCACTTCATGCGGGGAAGTGCGTGGTTTGTTGCCAGGAGAGTTGAAATTGAGGCCGCAGGGGGTCTCTGCACTGCACACTGCATGTGAGTGAGGGCCATGATAGTGGCTTTGAGGATAAGTTTGGTGTTGGAAAGCATGATTGTTTGGCTGTCACTGCTATTATGTGGGATGACATGTGGGCTGTGGGAGTGGTACAGACCACGTCAGAGCAGGAAGACCTGTTCTCAGTTTCTCGATCCAGACCACATGTGTCACTAGCAAGTGTGTGTGAGATGCCACAATGGCAGGACGTCGGTGAGTGTGTGGCAGCGATAGTTTCGTTTTGATTTCTTTCATTTTTTATTCTTTATTTTTGTATTGGGTGGAAGTGTTGAATTGAACTCCACAAAGCTTAGTTGCGACTAAAATGTGCCCCTAGGGTCTAGCCGATTGTGGGAGAAAGGTCTTATGTCAATATATATGTGTGTATAAAATTTTTTGGGTTCCTCTTGATTGGTTGTGCGTAGGGCGCTAATTGGGGTAACACCACCTTTGTTCACTGAGCGCTTTCCCGAGTTTTCGTCACTCGGACTGTGAATATTGTACGGGTAAGCAGGGCAATTTCTCTCTTCAGAATTTTATTTGAGGTTTCTAATATTAAAACCGCAGTAAAACCTTGGTTACCAAAACGTTGATGAACCACTGTAAACTTCATTAGTGGGGTTTTATTCGAGTTGTTGCATATGTGGTGCTTCGTGCACGACTTTAGAACTTAATGTGTTTTTTATTTCGTTAGGAGAGAAGGAGAGAATGCCTAAGTGTATGTGTGTGTGTTGATTGCGCCCTATGTGTTGTACAGGTATGTTTTTACCTACTGTTTAACATTAAGATTAACCATATGTATCGATATTGCCAGTCTGTAACATTGTTGTGTTATCTAGCGTTATACTTTGTCTGCTCATCGTTGCTCCCGCGTTTTTCCTGCTGTTCATCTTGTAGTCATTCATTGTTCTGTATATTCCTCATTGGGGTAACACCACCTTTGTTCACTGAGCGCTTTCCCAGGTTTTCGTCACTCGGAAGGTGAATATTGTACGGGAGAGAAGGAGAGAACGCCTAAGTGTATGTATGTGTGTTGATTGCGCCCTATGTGTTGTACAGGCACGAATAAATGAGGCATTTGAGATCTCCAGCTCGTAGTGGCCTTCCGTGATTCAGAGTTCCTGACCCATTGACATCTGCTACAAGTGGATGACAGAGATGTCAAACATCACTGATTGGGAGAGAGTTCCCGGCAGGAACACCATGTTTAGTCCTAGCAGCAGGGCATGGATGCAGCCGGCGTCGTACCGGCTCCCCTGTAGGCGAGGAGTGGAATTGATTGACCCTTTTGGAATTTTCTTAGCCACCTCACACACCCTCTCAGCGGAAGAGGAACTCAGAACTGTTCCTACAGCGTTATGGGCACAAGGTAAAAGCGATGTGGGGCTCATACGGGGTTGTGAGCCCATACGCATTACCCCAAAATCTGACTATAGGCCAAAACAACATCAATACCCTTTGAAGCCTGAGGCGCTTGAGGGAATCTGGTAGTGATGTTATGATTCAAAGAAACCTGTATAAGAATGATCAGTGGACTGATGTAACTTGATTAATTAATGTGATTACCTATTGATTGCCCATATTGAATGATTACACAGAATCAAAGGGAGGAAATGTGAGAGAAATTATTATGATAGTCATCTTGATCATGTCATTAGATTATTTCAGATCATCATGAACTGTATGATTTAGTATAAGTCATTCTGACTAGCAGAAGGACCACAATCTGTTAGTAAGTGTGATTCAGTGTAACCATGAATCTTATGTTTAGGTCACATGTGTGTATAAGGAAAGGGTGAAAAGGGCAAAAGCCCTATGTCAACCGTTTGACAGTAGTCTGCCCAGTTGGGCCTTCAGCTGTCTCCATGTATAACTGAGACATCAGTTTCTTCCGTCGGAACCTAAAGGAAGCTCCATTTCAGGAGATATACACATGTAGACAAAACAGGCTACTAGGCTGTACGTGCTGTGTTCAAGGCAACCTGTCTGCCGGAATTGCTGATGTTGTGTTCCTGTAATGTACTTAAGGGAGGGAGCGCCCCTCTCTTAGTTAGAGAACTTCGTGCTAGACGAAACTCTCACCTTGCTTTGCTTTATTGCTTTTATTTCATTCATTTATTTCATATTTTATACCTTTTAATAAATTACTCATTTAACTCATTTAACCACGTCTGAGTCCTCAATTGATTTTCAGAAATTTCCACAACAACCACCATTGATTTAAATGTACATAGCTCATGTGCCAGTGATTAGCATGTAGCTCCGGCAGGCTAATCTATAGCAGCATAACTAAAGGGAGGGGTCCAGAGGTGACCACAGTCATGAGGGCTCACTGAGACATTGCTATCCAGTCAAGTCAGTCACAACTAGAGTAATGCCACGACACAGCTGGATGACAGCATCAACATCTCAGATTACCAGAAATCTCAACGTCTGGGGGCCCCTGAGACCTGCACCTTACTAGGGGAATATTTAACTGAAGGCTTGATTATATAGGTGAGTCTTAAGTCTAGATTTAAAGATTGGAACTGTGTCAGAATCTCGGATTGGAGCTGGAAGGCTATTCCATAAATGAGGGGCTTTAAAAGAGAAAGCTCTGCCTCCGGCTGTAGTCTGTAGTTGGATGTCTAAATTGTGCTCAGAAAACAACGTGGGTTATATAGATAATTGGACGCGTTTTGAGGGCAGGCCTGGCCTTTTGAAGCGAGACGGCATTCACCCTTCTTGGGAGGGTGCTGCTTTCATTTCCAGTAGCATATCTGCTAGGCTTACTAGTGGTAGTGTAGGACTTGTTAATGGGGATTGACAAACCAGAGCCGAGGCCAGGCAGCAGACACAAAGGCTAAACCGACTGTCTGCTAGCTGCAAAGAGACGTCACCTAGGTCACACTGGATTGAGACTGTGTCAGTTCCTCGAGTACCAAAAAATAACTCTCGCAAAGTTAGTAGACAAAATTTAATCAATGTTAAATTGGATTATGCTCCCTTGGAGAGTAGTTTAAATCTGAAACTAGGACTGCTAAATATTAGATCCCTGTCATCTAAAGCATTGCTGGTTAATGAAATGATTACCGATCATAATCTATGCATGCTCTGCTTGACGGAAACCTGGACCCGGCCAGATGATTATATGGCCCTAAATGAAGCCTCTCCCTCTGGCTATAGATATGTTCATAACCCCCATCCAAATGGTCGAGGAGGTGGTGTCGCCACAATATATGACTCTGATATAGACATTTCTCAAAAATTCAGCTTTAAATTTAATTCTTTTGAACATCTCATCCTCACTGTTTCAAATGTATCAAATCTGACAACCAACAAGGCGTCACAGTCGTTTATGTTAATTACTATTTACCGCCACCCTGGTTCTTACTCTGAGTTCTTGCAGGAGTTTTCAGACTTCCTGTCTCATGTAGTGCTATCAGCCGATAAGGTGATTATAGTTGGTGATTTTAACATCCATTTTGAGAATCTTTGTGACGCTTTAAGCAAAAATTTTCAAGAAATTCTTGATTCAATGGGTATCACTCAGAATGTGGTGGGTCCTACGCATAATTGTAGTCATACTTTAGACCTGGTTTTATCATTTGGTATTAACATATCCAGCTTAGCAATTTTACCTCAGAGCGAGGCCGTTTCAGACCACTGCCTCATAACGTACAAGTTATGCTTGACTGACAGTATTCATCAGCCGCCCGCTACCGAATGAAACGAACTATAGCACCTAGTACCATAGCAACGCTCATTGACATTTTACCTGGTTTGACAGAAATTGATACACCTGTAGCTCCGGAAGGACTAGAGCATTTTACCGAGCACGTTGAGACTTCTCTTCGTACAGCATTAGACAAGGTTGCACCATTACGCTATAAGAGAGCCTCTGAGAGAAGAATAGCGCCATGGTATAACGAGTACACGCGTAGTCTCAAACAAGCCGCGAGGATCCTGGAGCGTAAATGGCAAAATTCAAAGTTAGAAGTGTTTAGACTATCATGGAAAAGCAGCCTTAGTGAATATAAGCATGCCCTCCATACGGCAAAATCCTCATACTTATCAGCTTTAATAGAAAAACATAAAAACAATTCTGCACTCCTATTTAAAACTGTTTCCAGCCTAACAAGGAGCCATGATCAAATCAATCCACTAATCCCACTAGAGTGTAGCAGTAATAATTTTATGAAATTCTTTAATGATAAGATTGATAAAATTAGGGAAAAAATTGGTTGTGCTATCTCAGAGCCTGTCAACATGCCTATGCACCTTGACAGCTGTCTGGTCAGCTCTGATGCCCTGTTAGAGTCCTTCTCCCCAATTGGTCGTGAGGAGCTTATTTCATTGGTGGAATCTGCCAAGCCCTCCACATGCATACTAGATGCAGTACCAACCCATTTACTTAAAGAATTACTGCATAGCAATATAGAACCTTTGCTCACTATAATAAACTGCTCTCTGAGACTGGGCTATATTCCCAGTTCATTTAAACTTGCAGTTATCAAGCCACTAATTAAAAAACCTGGTCTTAACCCCCAAGAAATGTCCAACTATAGGCCTATCTCTAATTTGTCATTCATATCCAAAATTCTAGAGAAAGTAGTTTCTTCACAACTCTCTTCCTTCCTACAGACAGAACATGTCTTAGAATTATTTCAGTCTGGATTTAGACCCCACCACAGCACTGAAACTGCGCTGACTAAAGTAGTAAATGATCTCTTGATATCCTCTGATAAAGGACACATTTCTTTTCTCATACTGCTAGACCTCAGTGCGGCTTTTGACACCATTGATCTTAATAGGCTGGAGACACTCATTGGTATAAGAGGTCAAGCACTCTCCTGGTTCAGGTCCTACCTGACAGATCGTTACCAATTTGTACTAGTAAACAACGAATGCTCAGAGCGTTCTAAGGTAAAATATGGTGTCCCACAAGGATCTGTACTGGGCCCCATATTATTTACATTATATATGCTTCCACTGGGCACTATCATCCATAGGCATGGTATTAGTTTCCATTGCTACGCAGATGATACTCAGTTGTATATATCTTCCAATCCGGATGATATCACCACTACTCTCAAGATTGAGAGCTGCGTCCAGGACATTAAAAACTGGATGGCGTCTAATTTTCTTCAACCAAAATCTGATAAGACTGAGGTGCTGATTCTTGGGCCTAAAGCTGCTAGAAGCAGCTGGGCTGATATTCCCCTTACCCTAGATGGGTTTTCAGTAACACCTAAGTCTACCGCAAAAAAGCTTAGGTGTCACTATTGATTCGGATCTTTCATTTGACACACATATATGCAATGTCACTAAGGCTGCCTTTTTCCATTTACGTAATATCGCCAAGCTGAGACACTTTCTTTCATTAGCTGATGCAGAGAAGCTGGTCCATGCTTTTGTCTCGTCAAGATTGGACTACTGTAATGGTCTTCTAATTGGATGCTCTAAACAGTCCATAAAGAAGCTACAACTTGTATAAAATGCTGCAGCTAGAGTCCTAACTAAGGCTAGAAAATTCGATCATATTAGTCCCACTCTCGCGGCATTACATTGGCTTCCGATTAAACATCGAATTGAATTTAAAATTCTTCTCTTAACCTATAAGGCGTTAAATGGTCTTGCCCCACAATATCTGAGTGAACTCATTGCTTACTACAACCCATCTCGCCCTTTTACGCTCCCAAAATGCTGGATTTCTCTTAGTTCCAAAAATTTGTAAGACTACAGCCGGAGGCAGAGCTTTCTTCTTTAAAGCCCCTCAATTATGGAATAGCCTTCCAGCTCCAATCCGAGATTCTGACACAGTTCCAATCTTTAAATCTAGACTTAAGACTCACCTATATAATCAAGCCTTCAGTTAAATATTCCCCTAGTAAGGTGCGGGGCTCAGGGGCCCCCAGACGTTGAGATTTCTGGTAATCTGAGATGTTGATGCTGTCATCCAGCTGTGTCATGGCATCACTCTAGTTGTGACTGACTTGACTGGAAAGCAATGTCTCATTGAGCCCTCATGACTGTGGTCACCTCTGGACACCTCCCTTTAGTTAAGCTGCTATAGATTAGCCTGCCGGAGCTACATGCTAATCACTGGCACATGAGCTATGTACATTTAAATCAATGGTGGTTAAACTGACATCCTCACACTCAGTCTGTATTGTCCATCTTTTTGCATGCTTCTACCCAAGACGACTGCATGCAAGCACCTACAAGCACCTGGGAGATGGTCTGGCTCGCCGGTGGATGTACTGATGCCGGGGTTGGATGTACCATTGCCGTAAGGGGACATGCTGATGCTGGCTCCTACCTGAGGTGCACCATCTGCACCGAAGGGACTGTGACTACTTGGCCGGGGAACAAGAACTTTAAGCTATAACTGTAGAACCACCTCTTGTTCATAAATACGGACTGGTGCTAACGGGCCGCCTAATGGAGGATGGGTTCCCTTTTGAGTCTTGGTCCTCCCAAGGTTTCTTCCTATTCGCCTTTGGCTTGTTCATTAGGGATCTGGACCCATACAATTTGTAAAGCTGCTTTGAGACAACATGTGTTGTAAAAAGCGCTATATAAATAAAATTGACTTGACTTGACTAGTCTTACAAATTTTTGGAACTTAGAGAAATCCAGCATTTTGGGAGCGTAAAGGGCGAGATGGGTTGTAGTAAGCAATGAGTTCACTCAGATATTGTGGGGCAAGACCATTTAACGCCTTATAGGTTAAGAGAAGAATTTTAAATTCAATTAGATGTTTAATCGGAAGCCAATGTAATGCCGCGAGAGTGGGACTAATATGATCGATATTAGTCTGGAGGAAGACTGGGGAGAAGGAAATGCCAAAATGCCTGAAGTCCAGTGTCAAGTACCCACAGTCAGTGATGGTCTGGGGTGCCATGTCAGCTGCTGCTGTTGGTCCACTGTGTTTTATCAAGGGCAGGGTCAATGCAGCTAGCCATCAGGAGATTTTGGAGCACTTCATGCTTCCATCTGCTGAAAAGCTTTATGGACATGAAGATTTCATTTTTCAGCACGACCTGGCACCTGCTCACAGTGCCAAAATCACTGGTATATGGTTTACTGACCATGGTATTACTGTGCTCAATTGGCCTGTCAACTCTCCTGACCTGAACCCCATAGAGAATCTGTGGGATATTGTAAAGAGAAAGTTGAGAGATGCAAGACCCAACACTCTGGATGAGCTTAAGGCCGCTATCGAAGCGTCCTGGGCCTCCATAACACCTCAGCAGTGCCACAGGCTGATTGCCTCTATGCCACGCCGTCATTTCTGCAAAAGGATTCCTGACCAAGTATTGAGTGCATAACTGAACATAATTTTTTGAAGGTTGACTTTTTTTGTATTAAAAACACTTTTCTTTTATTGGTCGGCTGAAATAAAAAAAAGTTTTTGATAGGGATTTTTTTTCTCTACTTTTTTGCCAAAATCATCAATATTAAAACAATAAAAGGCTTGAACTACTTCAGTTGTGTGTAATGAATCTAAAATATATGAAAGTCTAATGTTTATCAGTACATTACAGAAAATAATTAATTACCTTTATCACAATATGCAATTTTTTTGAGAAGGACCTGTATAAGATCACAGTCAACAGCGTCTCAAGTCTAGATCAATAAACCATTCCTAGAATAGAAGACTTGTTTCCTAAATATTGTTTCTAATTGACATGTTTCTAAAAATTGGATATGAGCCATGCTTATCAGCAACTTCTGTCAGATAAGAGATCCAGAAAATGTGTCCATTAATTCTCACAAGGGTTTACACCTACTCCAGACTTCCAATTGTTGTGTCTTGCAGCCCCACAATCTGTCAAAGGACAATGGAGGGGATCCTCCAGGGGGTTCCTAATGTCACAGTTTATCTAGATGATATACTAGTGAGTGGGCCAACAGAGGAAGAGCACCTTCAAAATCCAGAAGAGAACACAAAACATACACATTGTCAGAAACCTCTCTCACTCCCGTAGGACTATAGCTCTACCTCCATGCTCCTAGTCAGTGTTACATTCCAGTTCTTTTAAATAGCCGGTGGCATGGCTCTCAGAATCAGAACAAAAATGTTATCAGAAGAAAAACAAGACATTGTAACAAACAAAATTTGATCCCAGTAAAATGTACAAGTAATGTAAGCCTTGTTAATCAACCACATCAGGTCTTCAAAGTCTCCCAACTTAATGTCCGCTCACTCACAAACAAGTCTTTTATAATAGCTAAACTAATTGAAGATTATTGTCTGGACTTTCTTTTTCTAACAGAGACTTGGCTTGATAGCAATGGAGCAGTGGTGCTAAATGAAGCTTCTCCCCCAAATTTTAACTATTTTAATGTTTTTAGAGAAAATAAGAGAGGTGGTGGTGTTGCATGTTTTTATCATAAAGCATTCAGCTGTAAGCAGATTTCATTAGGGGAATATCCTACGTTTGAGTATCTGGCAGTACAACTGAACAGTACTCATACAGTTATATTAATTGTTATCTATCATCCTCCCAGACTACATACAGACTTTCTTGAAGATTTTGCTGAAATGCTTTGTAGGATCTTAGTTGATTTTGATTATGTCTTAATCACTGGGGATTTTAACATCCACATGGATATACCCACAAATCAAATCACCTCTGAGTTCATGAGGATGCTTAACTCTTTTGATCTCATGCAACATGTATCAGGTCCAACTCATAGGCATGGCCACACGTTAGATTTGATTATTTCTAAATGCATAGATGTTAATAATACTATAATTACTGATGTTGCAATCTCGGATCATTTTGGTGTATTTTTCAATGTGTCATTACCTATTAGAACACTCGGTGAAAAGCGCACAATAACCAAGCGTTATCTCAGTGCTGGCAGTGCCGTGGCCTTCACGGACATGATACAGTTCCTCCCTCCCCTCTTAGAAACAGGGAGTAAACTAGTTGAAACATTCACTCACAGAGTTAGGAACTGTATTGATGTTGTGGCACCGCAGGTAATTAAAACTACTTCTGGTAGAATTAAGATGCCCTGGAGAAACACTCCATCTATTGTAAAACTTAGGCAAGATTGCAGGCAGGCTGAGAGACGCTGGCGAAGGTCAAAATTGGAAGTACATTTTGATATTTATAAAACAACACTGAATAATTACAACAGTAAAGTAAAATCAGCACGGAAAAACTACTTCTCTACTTTGATTGATTCATCCAAAAATTCAGCTGTCTTATTCAGAAGTATAGACCGGCTAGTAAACCCCACTTCCCGTGTCTTCCCTGAATCTGTCTCAGTTGAAAAATGTGACGAGTTTGCAATATTTTTTAGAGACAAGATAACTAGTATAAGGGAGAACATAGCAACAAGCACAAATACACCATCAACCTTGATACCAGTTACGCAACCTAACTGTTATATGTCTGATTTCCAAGAAGTTGACATGATAACACTAATTGATGTGATTTCATCACTAAAATCTTCTACTTGTGAACTGGACCCTTTACCAACATACTTTTTCAAACAGGTTCTGAGCTCATTATCTAATGATGTTCTAATGATTGTTAATCAGTCTCTCCAACTGGGACATTTCCCTAATATTCTTAAAACTGCAGTGGTTAAACCACTACTAAAGAATAGAAATCTTGATCCAACAATTCTCAATAATTATCGACCTATATCTAACCTTCCTTTTCTTAGCAAAATCATTGAAAGAGTTGTGTCAACCCAGTTGAATGATTATGTTAAAATAAACCAAATAAATGACACTTTTCAGTCTGGTTTCAGAGCTCTCCACAGCACTGAAACAACACTAGTTAAGGTAGTAAATGACCTGAGATTGAATAAAGATGCAGGTAAACTCTCAGTCCTTTTTCTGCTAGATTTAAGTGCCGCTTTTGATACTGTTGATCATGAAATACTTCTTGATCGACTACAGAGCTGGGTAGGCCTTAGTGGCTTAGTTTTAGAATGGTTTAGATCGTATCTAACTGGGCGCGAGTACTATGTTGCATTAGGTACTTCTTCCTCCACACATCAAAAAATAACTTGTGGGGTACCCCAAGGATCAATTCTTGGGCCTTTACTGTTCAACCTATATATGCTTCCATTACCACATATCATTAACAAACATGGCATTAGTTATCATCAATATGCGGATGACACTCAACTTTACATTTCTCTAGAACCTAAAGCCCTAAAATCAATTAGCTCACTGTTTGAGTGCATAGGTGATATACAGACATGGATGTCTGACAATTTTCTGCAATTAAATAAAGAGAAGACAGAGGTTCTTGTTTTTGGTAGTGACTCACAAAGGGAAGATGTTCAGACCTATTTAAATCAAATTAATCTGAAAGCCAAACAATATGTTAAGAACTTGGGCGTCACTTTTGATAATGAGCTAAGCTTTAAATCACACATCATGACCACATGCAAGACAGCTTATTTTCACCTCCGAAACATCGCTAAGGTCCGAGATATGCTCTCTCCTGCTGATAGTGAAAAACTTGTCCATGCATTTATCACATCAAGGCTTGATTATTGTAACGCTGTCTTATCTGCTCTCCCAAAGAGCTCGATTTCTCAGCTACAGCGAGTTCAGAATGCTGCTGCAAGGGTCCTGACCCGCACGAGAAAGAGGGATCATATTACACCTGCGCTCCACTCACTGCACTGGCTACCTGTCAGCTTTAGAATAGATTTTAAGGTTCTGGTGATGGTTTTAAATGTCTTCATGGTCTTGCTCCTCTTTACCTCAGTGAAATGATAGTTAGATATGTTCCAGTCAGGTCTCTCAGGTCGTCAAACAGTAATCTACTGGTGATTCCTAAAAGCCGATTAAAGATTGGTGAGGGTGCCTTCAGCCGTTATGGCCCAAAACTCTGGAACTCTCTTCCTGAGGAGCTCAGAGACATTTCATCCCTGCATAGCTTCAAGAGGGGTCTTAAAACCTTCCTGTTTAAATCTGCTTTTAGTTAAGCTATGTATGTTGTACCAGGTTTCCATTTTATTTCCATTCCATTTTATATATCATTTTATTTAGTTACATTTTATGTTTGTTTTAATTATTTTAATAGTTCTATTTATTATCTTAAGAATTTGTCGTTTTATTACCTTTATTTTATTACCTGTTATTACCTGCTTGTTTATTTTGTTTATTTTGTTTATTTTACTTCATTTAATTTTATTTATTTTTTATTATTTCTTTTAATCTCTGCTTCATTTTAATGTTTTGATTTATTTAATCTGTAAAGCACTTTGAGTTGCATGTATGCATGAAAGGTGCTATACAAATAAAGATTATTATTATATATTATTATTATTACCTGGAGGCACGACATCCCAAAACTCTGTCACCAGAATACTGATTAGAACACCTGCTGCCAGTTAGGTCTGCCTGTGTACTGACCTTGCTCTTCCCCCTAGATCTCGTTTCCAGTCTGCCCCCAAGATAAACATTGATCTCGGCTCCCTAGGCCCAGTTCCAGACCTTATGCTGCTCGTCCAATTCTGGGTGTATTTGTGTACTCATCCGCATAAGTGGATATCTACTTGGTTGTTGGTAGCTTACCTTATTACGAGTTGGAATAAAGAGTTAAATATCGCTCTGCACTTGGATCCTTTTGTTTCTATCTGGTCTCGCAACATGATACGCATAGACAATGATAAACAAAAGCACACCATAACAAGACACAGAATATATATACTACAAAACACGCAATGAACCAGGGCTGAAATAAAAACAACATTCAACAATAACCAGCAACAGACAAGACCAAAAAAGGATATAAATAGAGCAGACTAAACATGAAACACGATATACTGAATACAATAATGAGGGGGGCGGGTTGCAAAACACAAGGAGGGACTGGAACACGCACATGGCTAACAAAATAAAATATTCATAAATAATAGCTGGGGGAGGGGTTAACTCCTTTGTGCAGAGGCAATTTTCAGCCCAATTTGAGACCTTTTTGAGCCATTTGTACTTGTACATTTTAACACTACTTATCTCAAGGTGTATGTATAGGAAAATGATCATTCAGGACTCAAACTGAAGTAGAAAGTTGGGCCAACATATTGATTCACCTCCAGGCTTATATTTCCATAATTGTGTTTCCATGGGCCTTTAATACAGAAGAAAACGTCAAAAAAACAAAAAGCTGTTTTGATTTTGGAGTGTACAGTGTGTATACATACACTGGTGATGTGGAACTTTTTCTATTATATCATCTATGATTCAATAGGGCCTTGTCTGACAAAATAATAATATTGAGCACGCACATGCAAGTGCACGCACATGCATGATCCAAGACACTGACCCATCAACAAGAGCATGCAACATTTTTTTTTAAACAAAACAATGTTGGACATCTTATACACTGAAAAAAAGAACTTGTTGGATTTTCTTAATTCAATAGTGGACATTGGTTGCACACATTTGTTTTGCTACAGAAGCAACTTAAACAAGTTAAATTAACAAGTTTTTCACATTTAATAAACACGTATATTTTGTGTTGATAACGTGTGATTGAAACATGTTATGAAGTGATTTGAGCTCCTAGAACACTTTACTCTGTTGCAATTTTCTCACTTTATTCCAACCCTATTTGATAACTTTTACTTAAATACTACATGTTATCTTCATTTTAAATGCTGATATTATATTATTATGGCAAATCAGTGAACTCGGATTTGCTGATTGTTCATCGGAGAATTCAACCTCTGAGCTGACCACATCATGTACACAACTGAGTTTTTCTTACAGGAGCAGATTTGTTTTTAAGTTTTGTGCTTTTCTTGAGAGCTGAGTCGCATCCAACTCCATTACCAACTTTTGAATCACTATTCATAGTCCATTTCTACAAAAGAAAAACCTGACATTTCTTTAATCTCAAATGAAGAGGAATCTTTGATTTACATTAGTTTTTGTTTGAAAGATATTAGCTCACCAGAAGCCAGACTATATAATATATAATCATATGATTTAAAATGATTTAAGATTTTCTTTTAGACTCTCAATTTGGGTTGTACAAGTCTGGTACTGTGTGGGCAATGAACATTCAAGCAAAAACTAACGTTAACATTAACTTCACATTTTTTATATTCCTGGTTGCATTTGATCATTAACCTGGACTTGATACTCAAGGGCCGTATCTCAGTCCCACACTGTAAACCCGAATATGTTCAATGAACCCAAAACATTTGGGGTAACACGTTGCCGCAAAAAAACTGATTTCTTAACCATTGAATAAACATAAAAGTTAAGGTTGACTGTACCATCATTTTAAGGTACACTGCATTGTTTGATTCAGTACAATAAATTATTCTCTCATGTTATACTATTCTATACTTATTAGTTAGGTTGAAATTGATTCTTTGTTTACATAATTTAATATTATTTGTAATTTTTCCAAACCTTTTAATTTATTTAGTGCTAAATATGCACTTCATTTTACTACTAAACATGGGGTTGGGGTAATATGTGAATCTTTACTCTTCAGCATTAACGCACCTAGATATATTTGTATGTACTTCCACATTTACATAGAATTTTCTTGGTAAAGTTGTGGGTTCAACACTAAATGGGGAAAACCTGCCAAACTAGAACATGCATACTTAAACAATTCCAAAATAACAGCACATCTATTGCTGTAAGAGCTATGAATAAAAAAAAAAGATTGACTGGTTTTTGAAGGTTTATTGTAATGCAGTCATGTAAAAACTGACAAACAAGAAGGCCATTCTACATTAGGGATATTATATATATAACAAAGGGTTTTTATGTTTTACTTATCACATACAAAAATACACTTACCACTTTATGTTCGTACATTGTGTTATGGGATAGACTGGTTAAGATTGTAATTTACACACATGCTACTGAATAAAGGATTTCCCACTACTGTGGCAGCAGCCTCCTCCCACCACCTCTACAATGACTGTAGAGGTGGCGGGTGCTACCACAGCAGTGACAAATACTCTAAACAGTAGCATGTGTGCAAATCTCAATCTTGACCATTATATTACACACCAAACTATCTGAAAACATGGTGGGAAGTGTAAAATACCAACCTGGAGTGACCTTAAATGGCCAGCAGATTAGTCAAAGTCAACACTTTTCCCTTCAACTCCTTCCTCCCCAAACCCAAGAAAACCTGCTGAACGAACTGGAATGTGTTTACCATGCATTTTGGGTAGTTCAGATGAAGTGCATATGTCAAGCCAAAGAGTAGGCACATGGCCTGGGGCAAGTTGTTGATATTGTCCATCACAATATTTCCTTCCAGAACCACACGCAGGGAGGATGGGTTTAGGGGATGTTGTGCAACACCATCATGATGAATAGCGAGGATTCCAATTGGGATGTGTTTGTAGGCATCCTCATCATCCACAGCCTAGAAATGAAAATGAAAAAAAAAAGGGTTGTTTTACTCTGAGAACAGAACGCTGTATTTACAATAAAAGGGTTAATCACAGATAGCTAAGATGGACTACAGGTAACCTAGAATGGCTACATGGGCTACTTTGTGGCAAAAGATGAGAAAACCTATACAAAGGTTACATTACAGTCCCTGACATAAGTTCTGTCGCTTATCCATGTTGTGGAAACAACAGCTTATAACCTGACTTTAAATTCATCCATTGGTTTTAGAAATGACTCATATGAAAGCTGAAACCCTCCTAAATGAGATTTAATTTACAAAAATAAATTTGCTTCACTGCAGAAATATTGATCATTTAATGAACACAGAAAGGTCAGATTTTGGCAAGACAAAAGTTTTGTCGCCCACAGAAAGTAAATCAAAACAAATCAAACAAATAATTCACTTCATATACAAATATATGCTTCATAACACTGGTGAATGATGTTGTGGTGCTATTAGATCCATATTTAATATTTTGTGTGACTTCCACGAGCTTGAAGGACCGCACACATGCGGTTCGACAATGATTCATACAATTTATTGATGAAGTCATCAGGAATAGCAAAGAATGCAGTCTTACATGCCTCCCAGAGTTCATCAAAATTCTTTGGTTTTGTCTTCCAAGCTTCCTCTTTCTTCCTACCCCAAACATGCTCAATGATGTTCATGTCTGGTGACTGGGCTGGCCAGTCCTGGAGCACCTTGATCTTCTTCGCCTTGAGGAACTTTGATGTAGAGATGGATGTATGAGATGGAGCACCATCCTGCTGCAAAATTTGACCCCTTTTATGATTGGGAATGTAAGATGTAGCTAATACTTCTTGATATTTTAGGCTATTGATATTGCCTTCCACCTTGCAAATGTTTCACACACCCCCATACTGAATGTAACTCCAGACCATGATCTTTCCACCACCAAACTTGACTGTTTTCTGGGTGAATCTTGGATCCATACGGGCTCCAGTAGGTCTCCTGCAGTATTTGCGGCGGCTGTGGTGTAATTCAACTGAAGATTCATCTGAGAAAACCACCTTCTGCCACTTTTCCAGCGTCCATCCGTTTAGCAGGCTGTGGGCCTTGGCAAATGCCACACAGTTTTTCACCTGCCTTTTGTTTAGTGCTGGCTTCTGGGCACTGATTCGACCATGGAGGCCATTTCGAGACAGAATCCTACAAACTGTTCTAGTTGACACAGGGACTTGAGGTGACCAGGCCTGGTGGAGCTCTGCTGCAGTGGAAGATGGACTGGCTTTGGATTTTCTAACCAACAAACGTTCCTCCCCAGCAGTTGTTTTGTGGGGTCTGCCGGACCTGAGCTTGTCAAAAACATCTTCAGTCTCTTCAAATCTTTTTTTAATTCTTTGTACTTGTCGCTGAGACACATTAAAGGTGCCAGCCACCTCTGCAGTGGATTTGGTCTTCAGCGTCTTGATAATCAAGGCTTTGGTCGCAGGATGGATTTTGGCATGTTGTCAGAGGTCAAGTTGCAGTGCAAGTGAAGGTCTGGGGTGCTGGAGTTCTTTTTATACACACCCACTAATTAACCAATCAATTAGTGAGCACAGGTGAGGCTGTAAACTAGGACTGGGTGCATTATATGACAAGGCGACAAAACTTTTGTCTTGCCAAAATCTGACCTTTCTGTGTTCATTAAATGATCAATATTTCTGCAGTGAAGCAAATTTATTTTCGTGAATTAAATCTCATTTGGGAGGGTTTCAGCTTTCATATGAGTCATTTCTAAAAGCAATGGATGAATTTAAAGTCAGGTTATAAGCTTTTGTTTCCACAACATGGATAAGCGACAGAACTTATGTCAGGGACTGTATAAAAATGCTGTAACTATGAAAATGCTCTGCAACTTGGTCAAACTTACTGTCTGTAAGATAAACTGTGTGCTTAACTATCTCCTGGATCAAACCCTCTAATATGTCAGACTTTAACTTTGGATCAGGAATCAACAGCATCCAATTTTCTTTGAAAGCTACATGGGCCTTCTCTGGCTTAATTTCAGCATCATACGTGAAACGGGGAACGCAGAACAAATCCGGCCAAGAAGACCATTGTTGGCGACTTTCCAACAAACTTCGAAGTCGCCGAGCAGCTGAATAGGGGAAACTAATGCCCAACGCGCTAGCTGTTCAAACATAAGTCCAAGCTTCAGTTAACGTTGCTTTATTTTATATCAAAATCAAGTATTCAAGCATTAAAAAACGTCAGCGTCCACAGACCCCCACGATCCACAAACGGCATAAAATCCAGGTGCAAGCAGTAATTCATAGGCAACGTTCACGTCAGTAACTTACAGCATTTAAACGGTCAGCAAAAAGTAGGCTTCCCCCATCACCCACTCACTACCCCCACTCACCTAGCAAGTGCACAGGTGATATTACAAATCATTACCACCACCGACACCACGTGACCCAAATAGTACACGTCATTACTTAGGTGCACACAAGACCTAAACCCAAGTCTACGCCTGTCCACAACAACCATGATGATGTAGACTCTGAAGATGAAACAATGATGGTGCTATCACCAGAACTGTATGAGGTGTCATCAGGAGCACTGCCTGAAGCAATAGATAAAATGTCTTCACCTGGATCTTGAGGTTGGTAGGATGTGTATATAAGCTGTCATGGACCCACTTCACTTCATGCTCTGAAAGAATAAGAAAATGTAATTAGAATCTGTTTCAAAACAAGTGGCTTTCTTAATCACCAAATCTTTCCTTGTACTGTTACAACACTAATACATTAAAGAATTTTACAACAAATCTAAAGAAAGAGAAAAAGACAGTAAGTGTAAAGGAAGTTAGGTTAGTTAGTAACATGAACCAAAACACCACATAGTGTGTCCAGGGTTTCCATGCACATTAGTGTATGACAGCAGAGACAGCAATTTTGAAATCACTGTTAACACTTTTTCAACAGCCTTTCAAACATACCCCTGTGGGTTATTCAGAGGTTTAGGGGAGCACAGGACAACACCAGAGGAAGTGCTCTCCAGGCTCAAAACAGAATTGAAAAGTAGTACTTTCCAGGGTTTCCATGTGAAAAATCTCAATAACATTTCCATAAATTTTCTATTTCTTTGAGTAATACTTTGAAACAAATCTTAAGTGATCATATAGAAAAGTAATGTTCATATCTTATCAGTAGAGGACACATATCCTACATTTTCCTTGTTTTTATTTTTGCCTGACGTCCAATTATAGTGTTTGTGTGGGTTTATGTACATAAAACAGTCATAATTAATGTTTATGTTCAATGTTTACAAGGTCAGTCAGTAATTTCATGAAAGTAAAGCAAATTTGTTTTTCTCTTCTCTTTTTACTATAACTGTATAATACACTACAAAAGTTTAGATGGTTAGGCTTAAAAATGTTACTCTGTCTACTAGGTAGGCAGCTATCTTACAGTTTACACATAGCCATATGTTGATCTGTTTGTGTCACTGTCTTACTGTCACTCTTTATGACAGTTTGTCTATATATTTACTTTTCTCCCACTCTTTAAAAGTGCAATCAGTTCTTTAACATAACATAAATTTCATTTTTGTGTTCTTTTTTTCTAGGTGACAAAATGAACCCAAAGAAATGGATGCTATCAGTGGATAGCGAGATTGTCCTGTGGTGAAGGTCAGACACATTTGTTGAAGGCCTTGCTGCGATATATTACACCTTCAACCTGGAGTATCAAGAGGGAGCAGCATCCATGCTGGAATTTATTCAAAGGTATGGTGATATAAGTTCAGCTTTACTGAACTTATAACGTTCCCATTTGATTTATGAGGTGAGCCATTGACTGGTGGTTTATCTCCCTTTTATTGTGGTATAACAATGTGGATTAACGAACCACCGTAAGAGCTGTAGAAAACAAAACAAATTACAATAAATGTCAAGTTGTGAGCCAAGCATGTTTTTTCGAACGCAAATCACCTACAATAGCTAAACGCACTCGCTATCATAGTGCTAATATATTAGCTAGTAACTAGCTAGCTAGCTAGCTATGCAAGTGTGCTTGCATTTGTTACTTGGGTAGATTCTCTGCTTCTAAGGTAGGCTTGTCTTGAATATACTATTAACTAGATATTGATAGATCTCTTGGCTGTTTGGTTAGTCTAGATATCTTGCTTGTTCATTAGTTGATTCAGGTGTGGTTTCAGTCTAATTGAAGTGTCAATAACGGGTGGAGCCTGTAATTCTAGATAAATTAAGTCGGCATTCACACAGTAATCAGTGTGCTTGCATTTGTTACTTGGGTAGATTCTCTGCTTCTAAGGTAGGCTTGTCTTGAATATACTATTAACTAGATATTGATAGATCTCTTGGCTGTTTGGTTAGTCTAGATATTCAATTCAATTCAATTTTATTTATATAGCGCTTTTTACAACACATGTTGAGGGGTCCAGATCCCTAATGAGCAAGCCAAAGGCGACAGTGGCAAGGAAAAACTCCCTAAGATGGCAGGAATTTAGGAAGAAACCTTGGGAGGACCAAGACTCAAAAGGGAACCCATCCTCCATTGGGCGGCCCGCTAGCAATGTCCACATTCACAGTTCAGGTATAGTCCAGATATAGTCCTGTAGTTATGATTCTAATTCCAGGCCGAGTAGTCACAGTCCCTTCAGAGTAGATGAGCCTCAGGTGGGAGTTGGCATCAGCACGTCCTCTTGTGATAATGGCACATCCAACCACGGCATCGGCACATCCACTGGCAAGCCAGACCATCTCCTAGATGCTTGTATGGGGTGGGTAACGGGAAAGGCTCGTCTCTCCTTGTCCCGGTATTTCTCGGGCAGCCATTGGGAAGAAGAGGGACAATTAGTTCTATATGGAATATGTTAGACAAAGTAAATGTAAGCATTTCTGGAGTGTGGCAGCGACTCCGGCAATTAAATTATTACAGCCTAGCTAAAGGGCAGAACCAGAAGGTAACACAGACTTGGGAGCATCCTGAGACACTGGCATCCATCCACTACACCGTCGACAAACTTGAGTGACCGCGGGCAGTGATAGGATGACAGCACCAGCGCCCCAGTTTGCCATAAAAACCCTTTACCCATGAACCCCTGGATCTGTTACCTTATCTAAAGGGGCACATTAATTACCAAATGCTAGATCAAACAAGTAAGTTTTGCAACCTAGACTTAAAGATTGAGACTGTGCCAGAGTCCCGGACACATTCTGGAAGACTATTCCATAGTTGGGGGGCCTTATAAGAAAAGGCTCTTCCCCCTGCTGTTACCTTATTAATTGATGGAACTAATAAGAGGCCAGCACCTTGGGATCGTAGTGGTCGCGGGGGTTTATAATAAGAGATAAGCTCTTGGAGGTAGTCAGGAGCAAGTCCATGCAGTGCTTTATAAGTCAATAGAATAATTTTAAAATCAATACGGAATTTTACTGGGAGCCAGTGCAGGGCCGATAAGACTGGGCTGATATGTTCAAATTTCCTAGTTCTAGTTAGAACTCTGGCTGCGGCATTTTGAACTACTTGAAGTTTATTTATATTCCTATTTGAACATCCTGACAGTAACGAGTTACAATAATCTAATCTGGAGCTAACAAAGGCGTGTACTAGTTTTTCTGCATCATGCTGGGATAATGCATTTCTTAACTTGGCAATGTTACGGAGATGTAGAAAAGCTATCCTGGTAGTATTATCTATGTATTTATCAAATGATAGGTCAGAGTCGAATAAGACGCCGAGATTTTTGGCTACCGAGCCAGGAGTAATGGGGTAATCTGCAAGATTTAACATTAGATCTGGTATTTTCTGTCTTGTGGCCTTTGGGCCCAGAAGGAGAACCTCCATTTTGTCACCATTAAGGTGGAGGAAGTTTAGCTACATCCAACATTTAATATCACTTACGCAGGCCTCAATTTTTCCTAATCTGGATTTGTCATCAGGTTTGGCTGATATATAAAGTTGGGTGTCATCTGCATAGCAGTGAAAGTTGACACCATGTTTATTTATAACTATTCCTAATGGTAACATATATAATGTAAATAATAGTTGTCCTAGGATGGAGCCTTGCGGGACTCCATATTTCACTTCTGAGTGTTTGGAGGGAATATTATCGAGCTCTACAAACTGATAGCGATTGGTTAAGTAAGAATTAAACCATGACAGGGCTGTACCCGAGATTCCAACCCAGTTTTCTAACCTTTCTAGCAGGATCTTGTGATCTATTGTGTCGAAGGCTGCACTAAGATCGAGAAGCACTAATAGAGATACATAACCTTGATCAGAGGCAAGAAGGAGATCATTTGTTACTTTAACTAGTGCTGTTTCAGTGCTGTGGTGGGGCCTAAATCCAGATTGGAATTTTTCAAATATGTGGTTCCTGTGCAGATATAAGCATAACTGTTTGGCCACAGCTTTTTCTATGATCTTGGATATAAATGATAGGTTCGAGATGGGTCTGTAGCTAGATAGTACATTAGGATCAAGATTTGGTTTCTTGATCAGGGGTTTAATGACTGCTAGTTTACAGGATCTGGGCATGTGACCCATTGTGATGGATGAGTTTACTATATTTAAAAGAGGTTCGATTACAACTGGTAAAACCTCTTTGAGTAATTTAGAGGGAATCGAGTCTAATGTGCAAGTAGTAGAATTTAATGATGAAATTATTTTCTCCAATTCTAATTGTGGGAGTGGATGAAAAGCTTCAAGCTTTTCTTCTAATGCTAGATTTTGTTCAATATCAGCCAATCCAGATGACAAACCAGATGAATTACCTATAAAAGGATTTATATTTAGTCTAATATTCTCTATTTTATTATCAAAGAAATCTATAAATACATTACTAGTTAGGTTCCCTGGAATCTGATGTTCAGCGCTGGTTTGAAATAGTAAATGAAGTTTAGAAATAGTACTGAAAAGAAATCTAGGATTATTTTTATTTTTTTCGATCAGTGAGGCTAGGTATGTTGACCGTGCTTTAGTAAGTGCCCCTTTGTATTCAATAAGGCTATCCTTCCAGGCACAGTGGAATACTTCCAGTTTAGTAGAGCGCCAGTTCCGCTCTAATTTACGTGCTATTTGTTTTAAATTACGAGTTTGGTCGGTGTACCACGGGGCGAGCTTTTTAAGTCTGACCTTTTATGTTTGAATGGAGCTACTATATCTAGAGCTGATCTACAAGTATTCTCTAAGCAGTCGGTTAAACTGTCTAACCCCTCTGGATCTGTTGGCGACTTGGCTAAAGTCGTTAAATCTGGGAGGGTTTCAGTAAACTGTGTGGCGGTTGCCGAATTTATCGAGCGTTTTAAACAATTCCGAGGAGACTGGCGGGTATTTAGGTTAAAATGTAGCTCGAATGAGATTAGATAGTGATCGGAGATTGCTATGGTTTGCGGAAATGTATTTATATTAGCTACGTCGGTACCTAGCGTCAAAATCAAATCTAAAGTATGATTGTGATAATGAGTAGGTCCCGTGACATTTTGAATAATACCGACAGAGTTCAATATCAAACTAAATGCCCTTTTCAGCGGATCCTCTGCCTTCTCAAAGTGTATGTTAAAGTCTCCTACCATTATTATTTTGTCACTACGTACTGCTAAATTTGCTGCAAAATTACTGAAATCGTTTATAAAGTCTGAGTAGGGCCCTGGCGGTCTGTACACATTAGTGAGTGAGAGAGTGTCATTGTTTGTAGCCGGATTAGTTATATTAATAGATAGCATCTCAAACGAATTGGAGAGATTATAGTGTTTCTGGTGGACTTCTAAAGAATTTCTGTAGATTATGCATATTCCTCCTCCTCTGCCTAACAATCTTGGTCTATGAATATAACTGTATCCCACAGGTGTGGCCTCATTTAAAGTTAAATATTCGCCAGATCGAATCCAGGTTTCTGTGAGACATAAAATATCAATTTTCTGGTCGTTTATAATCTCGTTCACAATAGCTGCTTTAGAATTGAGCGATCGAATATTGAGTAATCCGATTTTCAGATTGGTTATATTGCTACTAATAATCGGATGCGAGGTTTGAATAGTAGTTAAATTTTGGACGGACTATTTTAATTTTCCTATGATTGAATTTAACGCGGGGCACAGACACAGTCTCAATCCTATAGGAACTTGGTGACGCCTTTTGGCAGCGTGCAGACAGTCGGGTAAGCCGGTTTGTCTGCGGCCTGGTCGGGACTCTGGATTGTCAGCAGCTCCTAATACTACTCTGCCGACTAATTAACAGGCTATGGGCTATGCTGCAGGAAAGCAGGGCGGCGCCATCCCGAGTGGGGTGGACACCATCCCTGCCTAAAAGACCAGGCTTGCCCTCGAATATTCTATAGTTGTCAATATAGCCCACATGATTTTCGTTACACCACTCAGACATCCAACGGTTTAACGCCGTGAGCCTGCTGTATTGCTCATCGCCCGCGCCGCATTGGGATGGGACCAGAGCAAATTACTGCATCGGACATCGTCTGGGCCAGTTTAACCACCTCTTTAATATTAGCTTTAGTCACTTCGACTGCCGCAGACGTATATCGTTGGCCCCTACATGTATAACTATCCTGGAAAATCTCGTTTTAGCTAATAGTCTAAGATTGCCACTAATGTCCGGTGCTCTGGCTCCCGATAAACAACTGACTGTAACCGCTGGAGCCCCTAAAGGATTAGCTACTTTCACGTGCGAACGATAGAATCGCCTATGACCAGAGTTCGTTCCTCAGTGGGTGTTTCACTGAGCGGGGCAAACCTGTTGGACACGTGAACTGGGGAGTGGTGTTCTGGTGGGCTAGCGTTGGCGTTAGCGTTAGCTGCAGCCCTCGCTCTCCGACTATGCCGCCGAGACGTCACCCATGCGCCCCGCTGTGAGGGCTCTAATACCGGAGTCGCGGAGGCACTAGCTCTCCCTGGCGCGTCCACAGCTACAGCTGACTCTTGCTCTCTATCCCTTAATAATGAGTGGACGCGGGCGCTCTAAACTTTCCACTTTTGCCGCGAGGGAGGTGACTAACTGGCACCTATTACAAATGCTATTACTATTATCAGCGGCGAAAGGGGCTAAACTAAACATGCCACACTCCGAACAGGCAAACAAACCAGCACCAGCCATAGATAAATCAAAAAACTTACCGCGTTTAGCCGAAATTTAGGAACTTACGCTAGCAGTTTGTCGTTGTGGCAGGAACAAGCATTTTCTCGCCTCGACTGTGGAAAAACTACCTGTGAAAGTGGTCTAGGAAGGCAACAGTTAGGAACTGTAGGGAAATAGTAATTACAAATTAGAAAGTAATCGTAAAGTGAGCGTAATCGTAAGATCAGAAAAACACTCCACAACAGCGTCAGCAGGTAGCAGCGTCAGCAGGTAGCATTCACCATGTGTACCATGATATCTTGCTTGTTCATTAGTTGATTCAGGTGTGGTTTCAGTCTAATTGAAGTGTCAATAACAGGGGTGGAGCCTGTAATTCTAGATAAATTAAGTCGGCATTCCGCTACAAACGGACACATTTGTAGCGGTTAGTATCTCCTCGGCCAGCAGTAGACTAGATTTTATTAGGATACACAGAATGTGCTTTTCCATCCCTGTGCTCACCTTGAACAACACCAGAAGATGGAGATGCCAGAGAAGAAACCGCAACTCCAGTAACCTCATCTACCCACCTTGTTAATCTGTACCAAAGGTGAAGGTAGCAGGGGGACTCTGGAATTGCCACTCTGCAGTTCAGAAGGCAGACTTTATCTCAGCCTTCGCATCTGCTAAGTCACTCGACTTCCTGGCTCTGACAGAGACATGGATCACTCCAGAGAACTCTGCAACTCCAGCTGCTCTCTCTACCTCCTTTGCTTTCTCCCATTCTCCACGGCAGAACGGCAGGGGTGGTGGCACAGGTTTGCTTCTCTCTCGCTCATGGCGCTTCTCTGTACTCTCATTTTCTTATCTTAACATTTCTTCCTTTGAATTCCATGCTATCACGGTGTCTTTCCCCACTAAACTTCACATCATTGTTCTCTATCGCCCTCCAGGTCCACTGGGAAACTTCATAGATGAGTTGGACATTCTTCTGAGTGCTCTCCCCTTAGAGTCATCACTTGTTCTTCTATGGGACTTCAACCTTCCAACAGAGAGACTACATTTGTCCTGTCTTCTTCCACTGCTGTCATCATTCGATCTTGCTTTCAACCAGTCAACTCCAACACACAGAGCAGGAAACACACTGGACCTGATCTTCAGTAGACCTGCCCCAGTGTTGGATCTGACAGTAACTCCTCTTGACTTTTCTGATCATCATTTCTTGTCCTTTTCACTCTCCCTTCCTGCTTCTTCTGCACACACCTCCACGTCAGCTTCTTCTACCACCTACCGCAACTTTCGCTCAGTCTCCTCCTCTTGTCTGGTCTCTACTATTGTCTCCTCTCTTCCACATCCTGAATCATTTTCTTCCCTCCCTCTGGAAACTGCCACAAACACATTCCTTTCATCCATCTCCTCTTCTGTCGACCATCTCTGTCCTCTCTCTTCCAGGGCAAGATCCTCTCTGTCAACTCCTTGGCTGACAGATGTTCTCCGAGACAACAGAAGAGTACTGAGACTGGCGGAAAGAAAGTGGAGAAAATCTCAAGATGATTCAGATCTCCACTCCTACCAGTCTCTTCTCTCAAGGTTCTCAACAGAAATAACAGCGGCGAAATCTTCCTTCTTCAAGGAGAAGCTGGAAGCATCAGCCTCTGATCCACGCAAGCTCTTCAACATTTTCTCCTCTCTTTTAAACCCTCCCACTCCCCCACCACCCTCTACTCTCTCCCCCTGAGGATTTTGTCACCTTCTTTGAGGAGAAGGTTGATAAGATTCGCAGATCCTTTTTCTCTACCAATATCCTTCCTACTGAACACCACCCTCCACCTCATTCCCTGTCTTGCTTTTCTCTTCTTTCCACAGATGACATCATACAGTTGGTCTCATCCAACAATCCTACTACCTGTCCACTGGACCCGATTCCATCCACGCTATTTCAGACAATAGCACCTGACCTTCTACCTTTCATCACTCATGTCATCAACAGCTCCTTGTCAACAGGCCATGTACCAGCTATCTTCAAGACTGCAAGAGTGATCCCCATCTTGAAGAAGCCTACTCTGGACTGTTCTGACATCAGCAATTACAGACCTGTATCTCTTCTTTCTTTCCTATCTAAGGTCTTGGAGCGTTCTGTTTATAACCAACTGTCTCTATTTCTTTCTCTGAACAACCTACAGGACCCGAACCAGTCTGGCTTCAAACCGGCGCACTCTACTGAAACTGCTCTCATCGCAGTTACAGAGAAGCTGCATGCTGCTAGATCTGCCAAACTGTCTTCGGTCCTAATTCTGCTTGACCTCTCTGCAGCCTTCGACACAGTTGACCACCAGATCCTCCTGTCTGTCCTCAGAAGACTTGGAATCACTGGCACTGTCTGGCAGTGGTTTAAGTCTTATCTAGATGGGAGATCTTACCAAGTATCTTGGCAGGGGGCCACATCTGCTCCTTCCAGGCTCACCACGGGTGTCCCACAAGGCTCAGTGCTCGGTCCTCTGCTCTTCTCTCTTTACACTCGTTCTCTTGGTGATGTAATATTCTCCCATGGATTTTCCTATCACTGTTATGCTGATGACACTCAACTTGTCCTTTCCTTTCCACCTTCTGACACACAGGTTTCATCTCGGATCTCGGCTTGTCTTGCTGATATCTCATCTTGGATGTCGGCTCATCACTTGAAGCTGAACCCCAGCAAGACTGAATTACTGTTCATCCCTGGAACTTCAAGTCCTCGCCAGGATCTTTCCATCTCTTTTGAGAACTCGCTGGTCACCACATCTGCTGAAGCTCGAAGTCTTGGTGTAGTTGTGGATGACCAGTTATCGTTCTCAACCCATGTTGCAAACCTGACTCGGTCATGCAGATTTCTCCTTTACAACATTCGGAGAATTCGACCTTTTCTGTCTAGCGAGGCTACTCAAGTGCTTGTTCAGTCTCTTGTCATTTCAAGACTTGACTACTGCAACTCACTCCTGGCTGGTCTTCCTATGCGTACCATCAGGCCCTTGCAACTGATCCAGAACTCGGCGGCTCGACTTGTCTTCAATGTTCCTAAGTTCAGCCATGTTACTCCTCTGCTGCGCTCTCTTCACTGGCTTCCTGTAGCTGCCCGCATCAGATATAAAACCCTGATGCTGGCCTACAAGGCTAAGAATGGACCAGCACCTCCATACATGGTGGCAATGGTCAAATCCCGATCTGTACCCAGAGCTCTTCGAGCTTCAAGCACAGCTCGGCTTGACCCACCATCTCTCAGGACATGCGGAAAACATGCATCCAGACTTTTTTCAGTTCTGGCACCTCAGTGGTGGAACGAACTTCCACTGAGTGTCCGAATGGCAGAGTCTCTTGCTGTTTTTAAGCGAAGACTGAAGACACATCTGTTTCAAGAGCACTTAAATTAAATTTTACTACACTAGCATGTATTAAATATTTGTGACTGTAATGACTTTTCTTGCTTTTATCTGTTAAGTAGGGTTTTCTCAGTATATATTTGAGTATATCTAGGCGTCCATACTGACTGTATCTAATAATATCTTTGCTTAAAGTTTCTTCCTGATTTTAGCCTAAACTAACTAGCTAGAGATTTTGTTCTGAGAAAAACAATGAAGCAATTTTTGTAAGTCGCTCTGGATAAGGGCGTCTGCTAAATGCCGTAAATGTAAATGTAAATGTATGACAATATTAAAACTGAATACCGCTTACTCCATTGCACAAAATAATTATTCCAACAAACAAACATAACACCAGCTCAACCAATTTCTTACCTTGTGCCTCTACAAATGGGAGCGCAAACATTATTAACTTTAGACAATTGCCGAGAACACGCTTACTCTCACTCCCTAGTTCACTCTGACCATTTATGATTTTGACAAAGGAGTTTCGCGCTGTCGCGAAAACTTGTTACCAAATTCAAATTAAAAGTCTCTTTAGTTACACAAGGGATAACATCACAAAAAATAAAATAAAATTAACAAGATTATGCTTTTGTCTTTCTTCGTGAGGGATTAAAATAAATCTCCGTTTCCGAGTCTCCACTGACTTCTTGGTAGTGTTTCGTCTGTATCCATTACTATATCTCCGATTTGTAAATTTCTTTTGGTGTTGTGCCAGCACTGTCCTGTAGCAATGTTGTGTAGATACTCCCTTTTCCATCTACTCCAGAACTGTTCTGTCAGATATTGCACTTGACACAATCTCTTTCGTCCATATAGGTCTTCTCTTTCGAATTTGCTTGGTGGATGTAAAGCGGAAGATGACTTCATGGTGATCAAGTGGTTGGGAGTGAGACTATTAGGATCGTTTTAAGCTATCAACTGTGAGGGGGCGGCTATTAACTATAGCCATGGCTTCATAAAGGAAGGTTCGCAGTGATGCATCTGTAACGGTTTAACGGAGGATAGTGACGCAAACGCAGGATCAAACAAGTGAGGAGTTTATTAAGGGATAAACGTGACAGGGTAGAGGCAAAACTAACAAGAGAAGTAAAGGGAAACACTAAGAACACTAGACTAAACGGGCAGAGACACAAGAGCAATGAACATATGCACGCGGAGCTGACATCGACAAACTACGACTAATAGAACAAACACTTTAGACAACGTACGAGGGACAGACACAGAACAAACTAAAGACTAGAACGCGAGAACGAGCAACTAACCAGACAGCAGGAGGAAGGAGGAACAGGACGATCGCGGGTGAGGACAACAGGGAGCATACCAAGAAATTAACCGACAACCAGGAAGACAGAACACAGAGTTTAAATAGGAAACTAAACAGGTAAACTTAACTGGACGCAGGTGTAGATAATGACAAGGGGCGTGACGGGGGAAAGCGCAGAGAAACTCAAAACAAGAACACGAGGAAAAACCAAAGAGCGAAGAAGTCAGGATAGGGAGGGCGGAGCCAACATTATAGCATCGTTGAGTCTGCCTGGAGAGAGCAGCAGAGTGGCATTTAGAACACTTCTAACAGTTCTTATTTGTCGTTCCCACACACCACCTGCATGGCTGGAGTGAGGTGCATTCATGACGAACTCACACTGCTTTTCTGCAAGAAATACAATGAGTTTCTCCATGTCAAGCTCTTGTGAAGCAGTATGCAGTTCATTCTTTGCACCAACAAAGTTAGTGCCCTGATCACACCTAATTTGTAGAACTGTGCCTCTTAATGAAATAAAGCACCGCAAAGCATTAATGAATGAATCAGTTGACATGTCCTCTACCATTTCAATATGAATGGCCCGAGAATAGAGACTGGTAAATAGCAGACCATATCTCTTTTGCTGTTTTCTACCCTGATTAGTCAAAAACGGGCCAAAACAATCCATCCCACAGTATGAGAATGGTGGTGTGGGTTCTGTCCGTTCCCTTGGTAGATCGCTCATTCTCTGACCTTCTACTGGCCTTCTGAGCTTTCAGCACGTCACGCAGTGTCGAATGTAGGTTGCAACTGACTTGCTTAATCCAGTGATCCAATAGTCATTAGATCTAATTTCGTTGATAGTAAAGCCTTTACCTTGATGTTTTACCCTTTCATGGTAATATGCAATGATCAGGTTGATGATGTGATGTCCCTTGGGAACGACTACAGGGTGTTTGATTGGACTCGGCAAGGCGGAGAGGCTGAGTCTTCCTCCCACCTTGAGCACACCTTCTGCGTCTAGAAACACATCAAGGTTATACAACTTGTTGTGCTTAGGCAGTTGATATCCCTTTTTCAGTAATTTTATCTCTTCTCGGTATGCGTGACTTTGCAATTCTCTGATGATAAATTGCTCAGCACATTGTATTTCGCTCACTGTTGAGAGGCATCTGACTTATCCTTCCTAACCCGTCTGAGAAGACGTGCTACTGCCTGGAGGGGTCGAGACCATGATGAAAACTTGGATAGTCTGTTTACAATACCTAGGTGTTCTGTGCTGTGAGTCTGAAATGTTTGGACCTTTCTCACTTCTGGGTCTCCAAGTGTGAGTTCTAGGGTCTACTGTGCTTGGGTTACTATTTCCTTTTCCCAAATAAACTTGGGGCTGGTGAACCAGTTAGACAAAAGCAAATCTTCTACTGTTCTCCCTCTTGAGACATTGTCTGCTGGGTTTTCATCTGTTGAGACATAGAACCATTGCTTGGGACTAGAATTGTGGCGTATTTTCTGTACTCTATTTGCTACGAACGTGTGAAAATGACGAGCGTCATTATTTATGTACCCTAAGACTACTTTGGAGACTGTCCAAAAGAACTCCTCATCAATTGAGTAGTCTAACTCTTCAATGAGCATTCTGCTTACCATGACTGATACAACAGCCGCTGTAAGTTCCAGCCTGGGTATTGTAATAACCTTCATGGGGGAAACGCGAGCCTTTCCCATGATGAAACTACAGTGAACTTCATCTTTTGCATTTTTAAGTCTAAGATAAGAGCACTGGCCATATCCATTTGTGCTGGCATCCGAAAAATGATGCAGTTCTGTTTTAACCACTTTTCCGAATTCCGCTGGTGAATAGCATCGGGACATGCATATCTTTTCCAATTTAGCAAGATCTCGCTGCCATTTCTCCCACCTTGGTTTCAGCTTCTCTGGAAGTGGATCATCCCAACCAGTGCCTTTGTGACACATTTCCTGTAAAATCAATTTTCCATTGAGGAGGTATGGAGCTACAAACCCTAATGGATCATAGATGGAGGAGACAGATGACAGAATTCCACGACGTGTTGCTGTTCGCACAACCTGGTGAGGACACTGCCCCAAAGAGATGTACTTTCATTCTAAATTCCTGAGGGGGTGCGTTTAAGTCTCCATTTTTCCACCATAAAAAGCGCAGATAGTTGCGATCATTCTCCTGAACATGAAACTGATGGAACATCTTCTCTATGTCTCACATTAAAGCAATCTGATGTAGTCTGAAACGAATAAGGACACCTGTCATTACTTGTCATGTCTGGTCCTGATAGGAGATGTTGGTTAAGGCTGCTTCCCTTGTACCTTGCAGAACAGTCAAACACCACCCACTTTTTGGGATGATAAATTCCATGATGAGGTACGTACCAATTTTCACCATGAGCCCCTTCTTCACATACCTCTTCTACATCACCCCTTTCGATGATGTCTTCCATGTAAGTAATATAGTCATTCTTGTAATTCTCATTAGCCATCTTTTCAGGTGTTTGAGCCTAATTGTAGCAAGGTGTTTGTTATCAGGTAAGCATGGCCTTTTTTTGAAGGGTAATGGCAGTTCATAATGTCCATGTTCACTTCTCCTGATGTTTTCTTTCAGTTTACCTAAAAACAAAAGATCTTCTTGAGACACAGATTTGTCTTGTCCCTGCGTGTCTCTGAAATCAGATTCAAAGGCTTTGATTACATCTACTGGAGTCACTGCAGGGAGCTCCTTTACTGTCACTCTATGACAATGACCAGTTGATACCTGAATGTCAGGATGAGATGCTGAACAGCCTACAATACTCCATCCTACATTTGCAAGGACAGCATAGGGCTCATCGTATTCACCTGATATGACCAGCCTGGGTCCTAGAGTTCTGGGACAATTGTAGCCAATTAAGAGACCTACTTCACAACTGAGGAGGGGAGGTATTTTGTCTACAATTGCTTTTAGATGACTCCATCGTTTGGCTGTTTCATGTGTTGGTATGTGGTCCCGATCTGCAGGTATACCGTCCTTTGTATAAGTGGGAGGAAGGTTGATAAGCACTGTAGAATTGTAACCTCTTACGCGGAGGCCAGATACCCTTTCACTTGTAAGGACCATATTTTCTCCCATCATAGTAGTGAGTTTCAGTTTGACTGGGTAAGTCTCCACCTGTAGTTCATTAATCACATCTTGCTCAATGAATGTGTTCACTCTGAGTATCTAACAAGGCGTACACAAGTTTCTCTGTGGATGGATTCTTGTCATACGACACCCATACTGGTACGATCATGGAAGTGCTACCTGGCTGAACTTCGCTAGTGACGTTGAAAGATAAGGCGGTGGTCATTTCAGTTTTGTGGTTTTCTGCAGGATTCTCTATTAATAAAGGTCTTTGTAGGTTTGCTTCCTTACGATAGTTGTCATCATGGAGACAAGTAGGATGTCTCCCTTTGCATAACTCACATGTGTGACGGTAGCGACATTCCTTTACATCATGGCCAGGTCTAAGGCATCCATAACACAATTTGTTGTCATTCACATAAGCTCTTTTACCTTCCAGAGACCTTTTAAGAAAGTCTCTGCACCTATAGAGATGGTGATTGTCTTGGCATAACATGCAAGGGGTCCTTGACTTTCCTTTGGTTGTCATATGATGACCCTCCATCATAGCCTGTGTATTAAAAACACTGACCCTGTCTCCCTTTGTTGGTTTTGTGTTCCTTTTGTCATATGACTCAGATGAATGAAGAGCGAACGAGGAGGTAACTGGATTACATGCGATTTCTGCTTCCAATGACATGAATTTGGTGAACTCTTGGAAGCTGGGAAAATCTTTACCCTCTGTGAGAGATAGAGTGACCTGACGGTTCCATCGAGAAGCAAGCCATTCCGGTAGTTTCAGCATCAACTTTTGGTTCTCTTCACAGTCATTTAGAATATCCAGACCTTTGACATGAGGTATGGCTTGTAGACAAGACCTTACGGAAGCGACAACAGGAAGTTGTGTTTGTTTTGAGGGATTCTGATTGGCTGACACAGATTTTAGCTTTATGTTATACTGACATCTATGCGCTTAGCATGTTTTCGACAACACTCAATGGCGTATTTGTGCGGGTTCATGTGGATAAAAACTTTTTTTAAAAACGATCACGTGTATGACATTTTTTTTAAAACGATGTGCGGGAGATATTCGTTTTTATAAATACCCGGCTATGTGTGGACTTGGCCTTAATATGTTGTGTATTTAGTCTTCCTTGTTTCTGGTTTGTTTGGGGGTCATTATTGTATGCAGGGATGCGTAAGTTGTTTTCCTCGTTGTTACGTTGGTTGGAGATCGTGGTCGCTGTATATAATCAACTACCGCTTTGAGATGTTATGCCTTATGTAACATGTACGTTCCAGGATCATTTGCTCGTTGTTACGTTTGACGCGGGCAGGCATGACGCAAACGCAGGATCTAATTAATAATTTAATGAAGTTAAACACACAGACGATAAACGCTAGGAGGAAACGGGAAACAGGGAAACACTGAGGGACTGGGAAATACATACAATACTTAAACAGAGAAACAAACACATTAAAGTTAACTGACGGACGTTACGGGACTCAGGGAAACCAGATAACTAACCAACACAACGGCAGTCAAGAAACTGTAACTAAACAACATACTGACAAGGAAACTAAGGACATAACAGAAACAAACACCGGACTAGAACTGGAATAAACACAGGATTGAGCAGATACAACACGGAAGTAAACCAAACCAAGCCAAGAGACAGAACGTTAACGAAGTGAACAAAAACACAAGGTAAGTAATCGACTAAGGGCATGAAACATAACTAAGACGCAAGGACATATATTTAACAAGACTAACTAACAAGAATACACTTCAAAACTAAGGAAACCGGAGAAGTACACACATATATATATATAAAATGACGGGAGACAAATGAGCAAGGCAAAACGGAAACGGGGAACAGAATAACGAGGCAACCGGGCATGGAAGGGAACATAGAACCTTGAGAGACTTACGACAAACGACCGACACTGGAAGTCACGACTGGGGAAGCTAAATACACAAGGAGGGGAAGTAGGAACGAGACACAGGTGGGACGCATGATCACGGGGCGTGACAGACAGCAGGGAAACCATGGAGATGGAAAACAGGGCGGGGTTAGGACGAACAACACAAGGCAAGGACAGAGGGCGAGCTATACGTGACAGTACCCCCCCTTAAGCGTGCCACTCCGGGGCACGCCAAAACCCATAAGAGGGGAAATACGGACAGGGGGTGACAGGGCAGGGTGGGCGGGACTAGAAACATGGGACGAACCAGAGGGCAGGGGCGCAAGGGCGGGTGAAGAGACTGGTGAGGACTGGACGCAACCAGGGGACACAGGAGGTAGGACAGCGCCTGGATGGGACATAGGCGTGAAACCGGGCGGGACAGGACAGTGGGACAAGGGGTACGGGGGAAAACCGGCAGTAACAGGGCCAGGGGGCACAGAGACGGGGAACGCTGGACCAGGGGTAGGGGCCGGGGCGGACGCAAAGACAGAGGTAAGTATACGTAGGATTTGTGACACATGGACAGGAACAAAATGGAACACAACCTGAGGAACAGACACGGGGACAGGAACAGAGAACACTACACCAGATGCAGACACCGGGACAGACACGTAGACACGAGTAGGTATACACACAGGGACCGGGATTAACAAAAAACCAGGCAAGGAACACGGCAACATAGGGAACATAGGTCCAAACAGTGACTGGATCTCAGGGAGGTCCAATATTTGGGCATCCGACCCACAGATGGGCGGTGCAGTCTCTGTGGGGGACGGCAAGGTCCGTGCATTGTCAGCGGGGACGGGAGGAGCAAGCTGGCGGGCAGCGGGGACTGGAGGAGCAAGCTGGCGGGCAGCGGGGACTGGAGGAGTCTGCTGGCGGGCAGCGGGGACTGGAGGAGTCTGCTGGCGGGCAGCGGGGACTGGAGGTGTCTGCTGGCGGGCAGCGGGGACTGGAGGTGTTCGCTGGCGGGCAGCGGGGACTGGAGGTGTCTGCTGGCGGGCAGCGGGGACTGGAGGTGTCTGCTGGCGGGCAGCGGGGACTGGAGGAGTCTGCTGGCGGGCAGCGGGGACTGGGGGAGTCTGCAGGCGGGCAGCGGGGACTGGAGGAGTCTGCTGGCGGGCAGCGGGGACTGGAGGAGCCTGCTGACGGGCAGCGGGGACTGGAGGAGTCTGCTGGCGGGCAGACGGAGGTCACGGGGACAGGAGCGGTAGGTAATGACCCCTTCTGGGTCGTGGGGACAGGAGCGGCCGGAGCACTGGTGACGGTCGCCGTTGTAACCCAGGGGGGCGGTGTGGCCGTGGAGGCCCTTGACAACGTCACGGCCAGGGGGCCCGGGTCAGCGTCACGGCCGAGGAGGCCCGGGGCAGCGACGCCTTCCTCGCCGTGGAGGCCCGGGAAAGTGGCGTGGCCGAGTAGGCCCGGGAGAGCGACGCCTTTGTCGTCGTGAAGGCCCGGGAAAGCGACACGGTCGAGGAGGCCCGAGGCAGCGATGCGGCCAGGGGAGCCCGGGTTAGTGTCACGGCTGAAGAGGCCCGGGGCAGTGACCTCTTCGTCGCTGTAGAAGACCCACTCTGGTTCGGTGAAGACGTGGAGGCCTGGGAAGGTGACACCGTCGTCGTCGCGGAGGCCCGGGGAAACGACACCTTCGTCACCTTGGAAGCCTTGGTGGTCGTAGGTGCCGGCAAGGAGGAGCTCGGGGGCGATGCGGAGGCCGGCGGAGAGGCGCTCGGGAGCGTGGAGGCCTGGGGGATGCTCGGGAGCGTAGCAGACCCACTCTGGGTCGCGGGAGACGTAGAAGACCCACGCTGGGTCGCAGGAGACGTAGAAGACCCACTCTGGGTCGCAGGAGACGTAGAAGACCCACTCTGGGTCGCAGGAGACGGTCGGGCGGCGGCGGCTGACGCTGGAGAGGCGCCGGGCGGCGGGACGCTGGGGAGCGGGGCGGCGAGACGCTGGGGAGCGCGGGCGGCGACGCCGGGGAGCGTGGCGGCGGCGGCGGAGAGACGCCGGGGAGCGTGGCGGCCGGCGGAGAGACGCTGGGGAGAGCAGCGGCCTGTGGAGAGACGCTGGAGAGCGTGGAAGACCCACGTTGGGTTGCCGGGGACGTGGAGGACCCACGCTGGGTCGCAGGAACAGGCGGCGAGGGTGACCCCTTCTGGGTCATGGGAACAGGAACAGCGGGTCCCTCCTGGGCCTCGGGTGCGTACACAGGCCTCTCCTGGGCCTCGGGCACTCGAGCCGGCCCAGTCTGAAAGGTCTGAGTACTACCCCCCCCAAAAACATTTTTGGGTTTTCTAGGGGCGCTAGGGAGCGGCGTGGAGGCTGGACGAGGGACGCTGGAGAGCGTGGCCGCTTTGGTGGTGTGGGATAGAGGGGACGTCTGGGCTGCCACCAGAGCAAACCGAAGGCGTAGCAGGTTGCAAAACCCCTCTACTGTCCAGGATTCAGTCTCACGGGTGGCTAGAATAGCTGTGATAGGCACGTGAGCTGACGGAAATAGGCGGTACACTGCAAAACAAAGGAATCAGCAGACTGACCCTCTCCATCGTATTCCTCTGGGCAGAGAGCTAAGGAGGGCAGAGTAATAGACTTTCCCATGTTGTCCTTTATTAAAAGGGACTGCAGGTTGTCTGAACGTTCCCGAAAATATTCGGTCTGGCAACACCGGGGTAACCCGCCATAGGTATCCTGCTGCGTCAACTGTAGGTCGGTCGTTTTGTTAAGTTTGACGCGGGCAGGCATGACGCAAACGCAGGATCTAATTAATAATTTAATGAAGTTAAACACACAGACGATAAACGCTAGGAGGAAACGGGAAACACTGAGGGACTGGGAAATACATACAATACTTAAACGGAGAAACAAACACATTAAAGTTAACTGACGGACGTTACGGGACTCAGGGAAACCAGATAACTAACCAACACAACGGCAGTCAAGAAACTGTAACTTAACAACATACTGACAAGGAAACTAAGGACATAACAGAAACAAACACCGGACTAGAACTGGAATAAACACAGGATTGAGCAGATACAACACGGAAGTAAACCAAACCAAGCCAAGAGACTGAACGTTAACGAAGTGAACAAAAACACAAGGTAAGTAATCAACTAAGGGCATGAAACATAACTAAGATGCAAGGACATATATTTAACAAGACTAACTAACAAGAATACACTTCAAAACTAAGGAAACCGGAGAAGTACACATATATATATATATATATATATATATATATATATATATATATATATATATATATAAAACGACGGGAGACAAATGAGCAAGGCAAAACGGAAACAGGGAACAGAATAACGAGGCAACCGGGCATGGAAGGGAACATTGAACCTTGAGAGACTTACGACAAACGACCGACACTGGAAGTCACGACTGGGGAAGCTAAATACACAAGGAGGGGAAGTAGGAACGAGGCACAGGTGGGACGCATGATCACGGGGCGTGACAGACAGCAGGGAAACCATGGAGACGGAAAACAGGGCGGGGTTAGGACGAACAACACAAGGCAAGGACAGAGGGCGGAGCTATACGTGACACTCGTGTTGTATATTTAAGTTCGTAGTGTTAGTGCACGCTGTATCTCTGTTAGTTTTGGGTTTTCTATGTATCGGTATGTTTGGTATTAATTGTATTTCTGTTATATTGGGTCTCTTCTATTTTGTGTAAGATTTATATTATCGTCTGGCGTTTCTCGAATATTATGTGTTCAAGTTTGTTTGTAGGATTTAAAGATTCATCTACTACGTTGTCATTTAGTCATAAGTAATTCTGTCCATTGTTTGTTTAGTCTTGGTTTTGTTAATTGGTCATCCCTGTACTTTGTTCATAAAGATTCTGTTGAATTAATATTATGTTTCTTGTTTGTCATTAGTCAAGTCAATTTTATTTATATAGCGCTTTTTACAACACATGTTGTCTCAAAGCAGCTTTACAAATTGTATGGGTCCAGATCCCTAATGAGCAAGCCAAAGGCGACAGTGGCAAGGAAAAACTCCCTAAGATGGCGGGGAATAGGAAGAAACCTTGGGAGGACCAAGACTCAAAAGGGAACCCATCCTCCATTGGGCGGCCCGTTAGCACCAGTCCGTATTTGTGAACAAGAGGTGGTTCTACAGTTATAGCTTAAAGTTCTTGTTCCCCGGCCAAGTAGTCACAGTCCCTTCGGTGCAGATGGTGCACCTCAGGTAGGAGCCAGCATCAGCACATCCCCTTACGACAATGGTACATCCAACGGCGAGCCAGACCATCTCCCAGGTGCTTGTAGATGCTTGCATGCAGTCGTCTTGGGTAGAAGCATGCAAAAAGATGGACAATACAGACTGAGTGTGAGGATGTCAGTTTAACCACCATTGATTTAAATGTACATAGCTCATGTGCCAGTGATTAGCATGTAGCTCCGGCAGGCTAATCTATAGCAGCTTAACTAAAGGGAGGGGTCCAGAGGTGACCACAGTCATGAGGGCTCACTGAGACATTGCTTTCCAGTCAAGTCAGTCACAACTAGAGTGATGCCATGACACAGCTGGATGACAGCATCAACATCTCAGATTACCAGAAATCTTAACGTCTGGGGGCCCCTGAGCCCCGCACCTTACAAGGGGAATATTTAACTGAAGGCTTGATTATATAGGTGAGTCTTAAGTCTAGATTTAAAGATTGGAACTGTGTCAGAATCTCGGATTGGAGCTGGAAGGCTATTCCATAATTGAGGGGCTTTAAAGGAGAAAGCTCTGCCTCCGGCTGTAGTCTTACAAATTTTTGGAACTAAGAGAAATCCAGCATTTTGGGAGCGTAAAAGGGCGAGATGGGTTGTAGTAAGCAATGAGTTCACTCAGATATTGTGGGGCAAGACCATTTAACGCCTTATAGGTTAAGAGAAGAATTTTAAATTCAATTCGATGTTTAATCGGAAGCCAATGTAATGCCGCGAGAGTGGGACTAATATGATCGAATTTTCTAGCCTTAGTTAGGACTCTAGCTGCAGCATTTTGTACAAGTTGTAGCTTCTTTATGGACTGTTTAGAGCATCCAATTAGAAGACCATAACAGTAGTCCAATCTTGACGAGACAAAAGCATGGACCAGCTTCTCTGCATCAGCTAATGAAAGTAAGTGTCTCAGCTTGGCGATATTACGTAAATGGAAAAAGGCAGCCTTAGTGACATTGCATATATGTGTGTCAAATGAAAGATCCGAATCAATAGTGACACCTAAGCTTTTTTGCGGTAGACTTGGGTGTTACTGAAAACCCATCTAAGGTAAGGGGAATATCAGCCCAGCTGCTTCTAGCAGCTTTAGGCCCAAGAATCAGCACCTCAGTCTTATCAGAATTTAGTTGAAGAAAATTAGACGCCATCCAGTTTTTAATGTCCTGGACGCAGCTCTCAATCTTGAGAGTAGTGGTGATATCATCCGGATTGGAAGATATATACAACTGAGTATCATCTGCGTAGCAATGGAAACTAATACCATGCCTACGGATGATAGTGCCCAGTGGAAGCATATATAATGTAAATAATATGGGGCCCAGTACAGATCCTTGTGGGACACCATATTTTACCTTAGAACGCTCTGAGCATTCGTTGTTTACTAGTACAAAAATGGTAACGATCTGTCAGGTAGGACCTGAACCAGGAGAGTGCTTGACCTCTTATACCAATGAGTGTCTCCAGCCTAATAAGTAGAATATTATGATCAATGGTGTCAAAAGCCGCACTGAGGTCTAGCAGTATGAGAAAAGAAATGTGTCCTTTATCAGAGGATATCAAGAGATCATTTACTACTTTAGTCAGCGCAGTTTCAGTGCTGTGGTGGGGTCTAAATCCAGACTGAAATAATTCTAAGACATGTTCTGTCTGTAGGAAGGAGGAGAGTTGTGAAGAAACTACTTTCTCTAGAATTTTGGATATGAATGACAAATTAGAGATAGCCCTATAGTTGGACATTTACTGGGGGTTAAGTCCAGGTTTTTATTTAGCGGCTTGATAACTGCAAGTTTAAATGAACTGGGAATATAGCCCAGGCTCAGAGAGCAGTTTATTATAGTGAGCAAAGGTTCTATATTGCTATGCAGTAATTCTTTAAGTAAATGGGTTGGTACTGCATCTAGTATGCATGTGGAGGGCTTGGCAGATTCCACCAATGAAATAAGCTCCTCACGACCAATTGGGGAGAAGGACTCTAACAGGGCATCAGAGCTGACCAGACAGCTGTCAAGGTGCATAGGCATGTTGACAGGCTCTGAGATAGCACAACCAATTTTTCCCTAATTTTATCAATCTTATCATTAAAGAATTTCATAAAATTATTACTGCTACACTCTAGTGGGATTAGTGGATTGATTTGATCATGGCTCCTTGTTAGACTGGAAACAGTTTTAAATAGGAGTGCAGAATTGTTTTTATGTTTTTCTATTAAAGCTGATAAGTATGAGGATTTTGCCGTATGGAGGGCATGCTTATATTCACTAAGGCTGCTTTTCCATGATAGTCTAAACACTTCTAACTTTGAATTTCGCCATTTACGCTCCAGGATCCTCGCGGCTCGTTTGAGACTACGCGTGTGCTCGTTATACCATGGCGCTATTCTTCTCTCAGAGGCTCTCTTATAGTGTAATGGTGCAACCTTGTCTAATGCTGTACGAAGAGAAGTCTCAACGTGCTCGGTAAAATGCTCTAGTCCTTCCGGAGCTACAGGTGTATCAATTTCTGTCAAACCAGGTAAAATGTCAGTGAGTGCGGCTATGGTACTAGGTGCTATAGTTCGTTTCATTCGGTAGCGGGGCGGCTGATGAATACCGTCAGTCAAGCATAACTTGTCCGTTATGAGGCTGTGGTCTGAAACGGCCTCGCTCTGAGGTAAAATTGCTAAGCTGGATATGTTAATACCAAATGATAAAACCAGGTCTAAAGTATGACTACAATTATGCGTAGGACCCACCACATTCTGAGTGATACCCATTGAATCAACAATTTCTTGAAAATTTTTGATTTAAATTAAATTTAAAGCCGAATTTTTGAGAAATGTCTATATCAGAGTCATATATTGTGGCGACACCACCTCCTCGACCATTTGGACGGGGGTTATGAACATATCTATAGCCAGAGGGAGAGGCTTCATTTTGGGCCATATAATCATCTGGCCGGGTCCAGGTTTCCGTCAAGCAGAGCATGCATAGATTATGATCGGTAATCATTTCATTAACCAGCAATGCTTTAGATGACAGGGATCTAATATTTAGCAGTCCTAGTTTCAGATTTAAACTACTCTCCAAGGGAGCATAATCCAATTTAACATTGATTAAATTTTGTCTACTAACTTTGCGAGAGTTATTTTTTTGTACTCGAGGAACTGACACAGTCTCAATCCAGTGTGACCTAGGTGACGTCTCTTTGCAGCTTTGTTTAGCCTTTGTGTCTGCTGACTGGCCTCGGCTCTGGTTTGTCAATCCCCATTAACAAGTCCTACACTACCACTAGTAAGCCTAGCAGATATGCTACGGGAAATGAGAGCAGCACCCTCCCAAGAAGGGTGAATGCCGTCTCGCTTCAAAAGGCCAGGCCTGCCCTCAAAACGCGTCCAATTATCTATATAACCCACGTTGTTTTCTGAGCACCATTTAGACATCCAGCGGTGTAGCGCCAATAACCTGCTGTAGGTTTCGGCGCCACGCCGAATTGGAATGGGACCAGAGCATATTACGGCATCTGACATAGTCCCCGCTAACTCACACACCTCTTTAACATTACCCTTAGTGATCTCGGACTGTCTCAAACCCACATCATTGTTGCCGACGTGTACCACTATCTTTGAATATTTACGATTAGCCAGCACCTTAAGGTTAGCCCTGATGTCAGGCGCTCTAGCCCCGGGATACACTTAACTATGGCCGCTGGTGTCTCTAAGGGGGTCGCTATATTCACGTGTCGGAGCTGGGAATCTCCTATTACCAGAGCTCTTTTAACAGGTCGCTCAGTCGGTGTATTACTGAGTGAGGCAAACCTGTTTGACACGGGAATCTGAGTAGAACGGTGCTCAGCCTTACGGCTATGCCGCCGAGACGTCACCCATTCGCCCCGCTGCGAGGGGCTCTAATGCCGGAGCTGGGGACTCGCTAGCTACGATGGCTACGGTGGTGGCAACCGGGCCTGCTACGCTAGGTGCTACCGACTCTTTAGGACTCTCTAAAGCCCGGATGCGCTCCTCTAAAAGCGAAATCTTCTCCGTCATGCTAATAATTAATCTACACTTGTTACAAACAAAATTATCCCTACTGACGGAAGAAGAGTAGCTAAACATGCCACACTCCACACAAACAACAGGCGACTCAGACATGGTGAAATACTAAAGATACTTAGCTTCGGTTGAGATGAACTTTGAATGTTTTTCGATGGCTTGTGGAGGTTGTTGTAGCCGAGTAATGCGTAAATATGTCCACAAAGTCCACAAAATATTTGTAGATGTATCAGATGTAATTAAACAGATAGAAAAAAAAGCAGCGTCAGGGTAGGCAAAAAAGCACGTCCAGCAGGTAGCAGCAGGTAGCAGCGTCAGCAGGTAGCAGCGTCAGCAGGTAGCAGCGTCAGCAGGTAGCAGCCATTAGCAGTTGGTCCTGTCCTTTCAGTTTTGCTTAGTCATGCCACATAAGAAGCGCATAATCAGGGTGCACTCGATAGCCCTGTGTAATGAAAGAGTTCCGTCCGTTCCTATATTAGCTCTCCCCGGCACGTGTGTCCGCCCCCTGGTACCGATCCGTTACAGCTGCTTTTCCATGATAATCTATATATAATCGATATACTTCTATCTTAGAATGATATATTTCAAGTGTATTTCTTTTAATGGTGATGATTATGGTTTACAGCTAATGAAAACCCAAATGTCAGTATCTCAGGAAATTAGAATATTACATAAGACCAATAAAAGGATTTTTAATACAGAAATGTTGGCCTACTGAAAATCATGTACAGTATATACATTCATACTTGGTCGGGGCTCCTTTTACATGAGTTACTACATCAATATGGTGTGGCATGGAGGCGATCAGCTTGTGGCACTGCTGAGGTGTCTAGGTGTCTATATATATATATTTATATATATAACATATAATATAGGTCAGTTAGTTACGTTGCGTTGTAGATTATAACCATTCAAAATGTTGATTCAATGTCTTCTTTTCCATGTTGAATCACAGTTAAGATTTGTTGCGCTTGTTCTCCTTCTACCTAGTGCAGCGTATTCTTTGATGCAAAAGAATATGTCACCAGTCTTATGTCAATTGACCTTTTATTGAAGCCGGTTAAATACAGACATGTCCGGAGAGTACACAGCAAAACCCTGAACTAAACTACTCTGAGTTATTTGTGCAGCTTCGTGTGTAGCTCTGAGACAGTCCGTGTCTGTCTCCATTTTATAATTAAAACCCGAGTGTGGCCCCCACCCTTGCTGCTCTTTGTTGGAAACCACCTGTTCCTCTGTAACTGTCTGCCTGTTCGTCTAAAAACTGCTTACCTTTCAGCTTGCACCGAGTGGGCTCATTCTGTTCTTGTCGAAAGTACTGTAACCTCGTGCACGGTTTATCAGACCTCCTGTTTTCTCTCCTACATCCTACACTGCAAGGGGCTACTTCTCCGTGTGCAATTTCCCACATCTGTTACTTCACAATAACTGAGCTCATTCTATTTTCTCCTAATCACTATAGCAGTTATCACCTCTCGAGGTCACAGATGCTTCCCTCCTCGAACAGTTTCCCACTGTGGAATTACCCAAGGGTTACAGATGTCAAACACACAAACTTTTGAGAATATGCTTGTCAGACACTTTTGATACTAAGCAGTTTGATTAATAATGTAATAGTAAAATATAATGCCTAATACTACGCAGTTGATTAGTAATGTAATGCTAGCAAAATATAAAAGATTAAAATATAATTCCCAACAGACTTCAACCCAATAACAATGTTGATTTATGGTCATCAATCAAAACTGACCAAAAAAACCCAAAATCAACATTGATTCAATGTTCCTTTGCTATCTGGGTATATATGCGTTTCACTTTTTGTAATGAATTACTGAAATAAATGAACGTTTTGATGATATTCTAATTTATTGAGATGCACCTGTATATTTGCATTTAATTGTGGTAGTGTTAGTGTTGGAAATAAGTTAACCGAGGAACGTTCAGTGATATATGTCCCATATCCTATTAGCCTAGAATGGCGCAGATATAAGCTGTAACATTTTTCATTCACCAGGCTGGCCGAAAGCAAGGCTACTTTTAGCCAGCCTGGTGTTTTAAAAATATACAATTGCATCATAAATATGACAGCTGCTGATCGGCTTTCCTCATAAGGAAACGTGAGGTCTTTGGGAATCATGGTTTACATAATGACCCAAGAAAATATGAGTACATTAACTAGATCACTAGACAGCAAAACGTTGCAAATTAAAAACGTATCGTATAGGTCTAGAAGTTGCGCTCAAATCTTATTAGCTGCAGGAAAAATTATTACTTTAAAATGGTGCACATAGCAAGCTGACCCTGTTGGAGCCGCCCAGGCGTCTGAGCCTTTACTTCTAGTAATGCGGAGGCTTTCCGAGAAATGACTTTGGAAACTGATAACGCTACGATTTGCACGCAACACTATATGTAGTGTGAAGCCAATGCACTTGGAGATCCAGAGCGAATTGATCTTTCATTGCAATGTGGTAGCTTTCAGTGTTAAAAATCTGTGCATATAAGTCGATGTTAGATTTGTGAGAATTCCCTGATTCTGGTGGTGTGAACAGCATGATTAAGCAACGATAATAATTGGAGCACAGTGTAAATTGTTGAGTTATACAAACTTTCTCTTTTACTTTCCCTTTGCACAGCAAGCTGCAAGAACATTTTCTGCAGTACAGCGAGCGGGTCCGTTTCATGTAGAACGATCAGCCCAGGCGTCTGCACAAGAAATACTGGAGCTTTACGACAAACCACTGTAGAAACAGACAACGCTACGATTGGCACGGAACACAGGAGCAATACTGCTGTGTGCGGGACAAAGTTGTCTACATATCTAAAGTGAATGTATAATCTGAGCCTTATCTGAGGCAAATTTGTTTTACAATTGAAATCAGTCGAAATATACTGCCTAACAGGTCGTTTTTGTTAGGCTTGTTATGTGTATTTGTGTGTTGGCAATGCAATCATATTTTCTCACCTGTTTATTTTTAATGTATGTACGTACAGTACATGCGTACTTTTATGATAAATCAAAATTTCAGTGCAGTTTAAAATTGCTATGTCATATATACTTAATCTTTTACTTTCACTTTCGCAACATACGTAGCCTACTGCAATTCTGCAACCAACGCCGGACGCGAGGACAGTAAGCCAGGTAAGAGCTTTGTAAACACTTTAATGATTACAACAAATTTCATGACTTTGTCTCAATGTCTCAAAATTAGTGGGACATAAGAGGTTACATTTACGGCATTTAGCAGACGCTCTTATCCGGAGCCACTTACCTAAGTACTTTGTCATCTACTCATAGAATGTATCATAGACAGTGCAGTAGACTAGGTAGTAGTCAGAATTTAAGATACCGTTGACCTAGATTACTGTTGAAAAACAAACTCTAGCAGGCATTGTTTGATATTGTTCATTATTGCAGTAATCATTGTTTGGTGTAGAACTTAGTTATTTGGCACTTGTATGTACTTGTGACATACTAGTTACCAACAATGGTAGCTTTGTTCGCCAAAGGGTTGTTTTCCAGTGCCAATGAAGTGAAGAAATTGTCAGTCGTTACATTTCTTACTTTACCCAGGAAAGGCACCATCAAACGCAACATTGTTTTCGGACAGCCGTTGACCAGCCGGTCTGCTCTTATCTTTTCCTAGATTAGGAAACATATTCTGCGTTGAGAATATGTTTTGACTCAACATCAGCAGCCACCCAGAATTTAATCCCAAATTTATCCAGTTCACTGGCCATGCACCGAGTGAAACAACAGTGCTCTTTGATTGGGAACAGTTGCTCATCCATAGTTATGTTCTCACTGGGCATGCAAGAAGCAATACTGTTTATTTGAAATTGGTCAAATATCAAATAGAGATCATGGTAAATGTATCTGTCACAAGGCAGGCAGCCCTTGTGTTCTTGTCATCAAAGCGCAGAGAGTGTATATCTGAATGTTTGGTGAGACTTTGTCTCTTTGAAAATGGGATTTCCCAAGTCAGCAGGCCAGTATTCATGCAGTTTCATGCTTTTACCGGCTGTTATACCGTCTCAAATAAACGAGACCCAAAAATGCTTTCAGCTTGTCAGCTGCTAGTTTAAACTGAGCATCATTTTGTTCAGCTCTGCCTCTTTTTATTTCAGAATTGTGCTCCACATTTATGTGTTGATCAAACACAGTAAACTGGTCAGTTGACTTCTAATATTGTCCTTGACATGACACATAGGCCTGGGGGTTTCTCTCATGATATTGCAGTATTGTGCTTTAGCCCGAGGGTTGCCAACAGTTTGTGCAACCCATACCTGCCATCTTTAGCCTGAAATGGGTCCCCATCACACTCAATTTCAGAGTCACATTTTTTGTTCTATGATTCGATCTCATCAAAATTGCACAGCAAGTTCAATGCTTGCTGAGTGCAATACAAGTTCAATTCTTGCTGTGGGGTATATAGCATCCTCCATGCCATTTCAATAATGCACAACAATGCATTACGCAACTGTTCAATCACCCAAACAGAGGTTTCACTCAAACTTTGTAGCTGTTCAACTACACAAACTTTTGAGTTTTCACGCACCGTGTAGCTGTTCAATTGTTATGTAACCTCCAGTCTAATCTATTTACTTATAATGTCAGTGTGTCGGAAATATATAGCATAATGGCAAATTTGCTGAAGCGCGGTGGTTAATAGGAAATCTTTGGGTTGAATCCCAACAGGATAGGTGGAATAATGTTATATCAGTTCTCAATCTGGGCAGTGTCCTAATAACATGGATTGAATATATATTTACTACCATGACCAATTTAATGAATAAACGGTTAATATCAAATATCGTGGTAAACAAGCAAAAACATGAACAGTGCCATCTGGACTGGTGGGTGCTATAATTCCTTATCCCTGGACCATTATAGGATCTGATAAGGTTGGTCCCTCAAACTTTGTGAGAGAAGGACTCCATTGTCATTGTCCTTGGGTCTCCAGGGGAGGGGTGACTGGAATGGAAAATTCTGGGTATTCTCCACTATAATACTTATTTATTAAAAAGACAATTCATGTCAAAAGTCATCAATGGAGGATTCAGAAATTGGATCCAGTGCAAAGAATATATATTTTTTTGAGCTGCTGTGGTCAAATGACCGGTGCTCAGCGCTTGTAGGTTCAAGTAGGTCAAATGGGCACAGCGCTGCGAGAAAGATATCACTGCAGTCAAATGACCGGCGATTGGCACTTCTAGTGTTAAACACTTCTTATCTCGGTCCTCCTGTGACTACTGGTGTGTCTCAGGGCTCTGTCCTGGGGCCCCTCCTCTTTATTACATACATTCTTCCCCTTGGCAACATTTTTTGTAAATCTAAAATGATATATCTCAGCATGTAATGTGTTGATATACGTGTATGGTACTCAATGCGTAGAAACGAGGGTGAACCCAAGTGCCGGATCGCGCAAAAATAAACTAAAAACAGCATGATAAAAGCAAATCAAACCTCCGTAATGCAACGGGGAAAAAAGCAAACCAAAGACGCGGAATAAATCAACGCAACAAATGAAAACTCGACCGTGGCCACAACACAGGAGAATAAAGGAGAATGAAAACTCAAAAGACGCAGAAAACTCAACGCGTGTTTAGGGGGAAATAAATACAGACAAAAACGAACAAAAGACGCCAGGGGAAGTAACTGGCAGTAGGCAAACGGCACAAAAATTCAAAACCTAACCTAAAATAAAGCAAAACCTAAAATAAAGCAAGGCAGAGAAGTAACAGGGAAGAAAAACTTGAGAGAGGCCAGGAAGCAGTGTAGGAGTGGTGTACTCGAACAGAGATGGAAAGGAGAGAGAGAAAGAGAGAGACTGGTGATGAAACACCAAATGAACACAACATGAGTCTGCAGAAAAATGGCTGACAACACACAGCATAGGGGCTTAATGATTCAGCAGTGAGATACTACAGCTATCTTCCTTAAGTAAGGACGAAGACAGCTATAGATCGTCACTGCTGATTGCGGGAGCTCCGTCTAGAACTGGCTCCCGGTGGCAGCAGGAGGAATCACCCTGGAGCCGCCCTGACGCAACATATGATTTAGTTCTATTATTTGAATGATATTGCCATTTGTCACGGTCTGCCCCGCCCCCTCCTGTCTTTCTCGTGTCTGTGTTGTTCTGTAGCCATGTGCGTCTTAGCCCCGCCCCGTATTTTGTATTCACTGCCCCTCGTTTCGGTTTCAGGTGTTTCATGTTAGTTAGGTTCTATTTATATCCCCTGTCTGGTTTGTTACGTTGCTGGTTATTTTGTGCACAGCCTCTGTTAATTCTTGGTGCTTGTCACGTTTGTCTACCACCCTTGTCGTAGTGCTTTGTATGGAATCTCCGTCTTGTTCATGTACTTCGCGTTTAGTTTGATGTCTTGTTTCTGTTACAGCTTAGTGTAAGTTTAAATGTTCCCTTTCGTGTTCATTGTTAGTTTGCTTGTGGATTCTCTGTTTTATTAATGTCTTTGCGTTTAGGTTGCGTCTCGTTGTCTAGTATGTCTACAAATAAATCTCGCTCTCCTCAGCGTTTGCGTCCGCCCCTTAAACCCTCGCCGAGCACGGCGTTACACCATTACACTTTATGTTGGTATTTTGGACCTTTAGTGCCTCATTGGCCTGTTAACTGGCATAACAAATGCATTCTGATCAAAGGTAAATCATTTGCTCAAACTTACTCCTCATTTCCTATGTGGCCCCTTGGTACCAAGAACGTGCTTGAACCCAGAATCACTGCATGCTGCTATATTTGTACATAGAGTTTGTGTTTTTCACCTAGGGAATGGTGTAGTTCTGTGTGAACGTTTGCCCTGTGTGTATGATCCTAACTTGTCTGTGACTGCACTTAGTGTTGTTCTGAAATAAATCAGCTTTGTTGAATTGCATTATGTTGTGGTGATCAAACCTTTAGAGTCATGAAGGAGCCACTCTGTCTGATTGGCAGTGATTCTGAGGGACAGCTGTGTGTTCTGAAAGAAGCTAAAGCAATTCTGGAGAAGATAACTCAGCCTGTGGTAGTGGTGTCTGTTGTGGGGCTCTACCGCACAGGAAAGTCTTACCTCATGAACCGATTGGCAGGAAAGCAAACAGGTAAGAACATGCTTTCTGAAAAAATCATTTTTTATATGTATACAACATTATATATGCAGCACCTGAACCCGTGATATCCTTCCCCAGATAGGGGAAGAATTATAATAGGGGGCTTAGGTTTGCCTTCAGTCAGAAATGTATAACATTTTACTCAGATGCACCCTATATGCTCACTATGCATGCTGCTTAGGGCCCTCAAATTAAGGAAGCCCCCCCTTGTCTCCAACCTGCATCATAAGACGATGAAGCCAAAGAATGAAGAGAAGAAAATGGAAAAAGAGTCGAAGTAGACTATAGCCCCCAGAATTCCAGGCGACGTCTGCTACGATCCTCTTCCCCACAATATTAACAGCACCTGACATTCATTAACCACACCTATTTAAGACACTTACCTTCCTCTGCTCTTTGTGAAGCTTTGCCTCGTTTTACTATGACCAGCATACCGAGCACTATTCTGGATGATCTTATGGTTCGACCTGGTTTTTTGTACTCACGTTCCCTTTGGTTTATTCCCTGTCGGTACTTTAGCCTGGTGTGTGCTTACTTTGGATATCTAGGACTTGGACTGCTCATGACATTGATGTTGGATCAAGTGCCCATCCTCAGCTGCTAAACTTCTCCAGTGTACAGAACACTCTTGATCATAAAACCACATTTTATTCAGTTCGCATTCGTCTGAGTCTCATCATGTACGAAGCGTCACAACTAGTAAAGAACAAAATGACCTGTGTCTCTTTTTAGCAGCAAAAAACAATCAACTCAGGTTTACTCTTGTTCTCTCTCCCACATTCTCATTATCATGTCCACTGACAATTCAAACATCCCTTTAGAGTCACTTAAAGTAACTAATGTCCAACTAAATACCTAAGTATGTCCCTTCTTATCCCCTTTGATCATCCCAGCACTTGGGGAGCCAAACATAACCCAAAGTTTAACTTTGAAATGTTCAAATTTCAAGTTTAATCATAATACTATTCAAAGCCAAACCATAAAACGTTGAATGAATAAATGTGATGACAGCACATTTCTCGTACATCTCAAGAAAATGTGATTTGATTCATAATAATTTCGCATCGTTGGTTACAGGATTTGCTCTGGGCAGCACCATTGAGTCCAAAACTAAAGGCATCTGGATGTGGTGTGTACCACACCCCACCATATCTGATCACACCCTGGTGTTGCTGGACACTGAAGGACTAGGGGATGTGGACAAGGTGAGCACAGCATTTTCAGAGCTGTAAACATTCAATTAAATTCAATTCAATTTTATTTATATAGCGCTTTTTACAACACATGTTGTCACAAAGCAGCTTTACAAATTGCGTGGGTCCAGATCCCTAATGAGCAAGCCAAAGGCGACAGTGGCAAGGAAAAGCTCCCTAAGATGGCAGGAATTTAGGAAGAAACCTTGGGAGGACCAAGACTCAAAAGGGAACCCATCCTCCATTGGGCGGCCCGCTAGCAATGTCCACATTCACAGTTCATGTATAGTCCAGATATACTCCTGTAGTTATGATTCTACTTCCAGGCCGAGTAGTCACAGTCCCTTCAGAGTAGATGAGCCTCAGGTGGGAGTTGGCATCAGCGCGTCCTCTTGCGATAATGGCACATCCAACCACGGCATCGGCACATCCACTGGCAAGCCTGACCATCTACTAGATGCTTGTATGGGGTGGGTAACGGGAAAGGCTCGTCTTTCCTTGTCCCGGTATTTCTCGGGCAGCCATTGGGAAGAAGAGGGACAATTAGTTCTATATGGAATATGTTAGACAAAGTAAATGTAAACATTTCTGGAGTGTGGCAGCGACTCCGGCAATTAAATTATTACAGCCTAGCTAAAGGGCAGAACCAGAAGGTAACACAGTTTTCAACCTAGACTTAAAGATTGAGACTGCCAGAGTCCCGGACACATTCTAGAAGACTATTCCATAGTTGGGGGGCCTTATAAGAAAAGGCTCTTCCCCTTGCTGTTACCTTATTAATTGCTGGAACTAATAAGAGCCCAGCACCTTGTGGACGCGGGGGTTCATAATAAGAGATAAGCTCTTGGAGGTAGTCAGGAGCAAGTCCATGCAGTGCTTTATAAGTCAATAGAATAATTTTAAAATCAATACGGAATTTTACTGGGAGCCAGTGCAGGGCCGATAAGACTGGGCTGATATGTTCAAATTTCCTAGTTCTAGTTAGAACTCTGGCTGCGGCATTTTGAACTACTTGAAGTTTATTTATATTCCTATTTGAGCATCCTGACAGTAACGAGTTACAATAATCTAATCTGGAGCTAACAAAGGCGTGTACTAGTTTTTCTGCATCATGCTGGGATAATGCATTTCTTAACTTGGCAATGTTACGGAGATGTAGAAAAGCTATCCTGGTAGTATTATCTATGTATTTATCAAATGATAGGTCAGAGTCGAATAAGACGCCGAGATTTTTGGCTACCGAGCCAGGAGTAATGGGGTAATCTGCAAGATTTAACATTAGATCTGGTATTTTCTGTCTTGTGGCCTTTGGGCCCAGAAGGAGAACCTCCATTTTGTCACCATTAAGGTGGAGGAAGTTTAGCTACATCCAACATTTAATATCACTTACGCAGGCCTCAATTTTTCCTAATCTGGATTTGTCATCAGGTTTGGCTGATATATAAAGTTGGGTGTCATCTGCATAGCAGTGAAAGTTGACACCATGTTTATTTATAACTATTCCTAATGGTAACATATATAATGTAAATAATAGTTGTCCTAGGATGGAGCCTTGCGGGACTCCGTATTTCACTTCTGAGTGTTTGGAGGGAATATTATCGAGCTCTACAAACTGATAGCGATTGGTTAAGTAAGAATTAAACCATGACAGGGCTGTACCCGAGATTCCAACCCAGTTTTCTAACCTTTCTAGCAGGATCTTGTGATCTATTGTGTCGAAGGCTGCACTAAGATCGAGAAGCACTAATAGAGATACATAACCTTGATCAGAGGCAAGAAGGAGATCATTTGTTACTTTAACCAGTGCTGTTTCAGTGCTGTGGTGGGGCCTAAATCCAGATTGGAATTTTTCAAATATGTGGTTCCTGTGCAGATATAAGCTTAACTGTTTGGCCACAGCTTTTTCTATGATCTTGGATATAAATGATAGGTTCGAGATGGGTCTGTAGCTAGATAGTACATTAGGATCAAGATTTGGTTTCTTGATCAGGGGTTTAATGACTGCTAGTTTACAGGATCTGGGCATGTGACTCATTGTGATGGATGAGTTAACTATATTTAAAAGAGGTTCGATTACAACTGGTAAAACCTCTTTGAGTAATTTAGAGGGAATCAAGTCTAATGTGCAAGTAGTAGAATTTAACGATGAAATTATTTTCTCCAATTCTAGTTGTGGGAGTGGATGAAAAGCTTCAAGCTTTTCTTCTAATGCTAGATTTTGTTCAATATCAGCCAATCCAGATGACAAACCAGATGAATTACCTATAAAAGGATTTATATTTAGTCTAATATTCTCTATTTTATTATCGAAGAAATCCATAAATACATTACTAGTTAGTAACATTGCCCCTATCAATATTGTTAGCTCTTTTTTCTAATTCATATCATATTTTTGGTTTGCTAGTGATCATTTTTTCACTAAATAAATGAAAAGTATTGTAAAAAAAACTAATTATAATAATAACATTAGTAACTGGCCTGCTTGAAATCTTATTGCAGAGAATTTCTGCTAAGCTCACATTATTTCTGCTAAGCTCACATCTACTAAACCTTATTGTGTAGATACATCGTCCATGAAATGAATGGGAATGTGGTCCTCATTGGCTTTTTAGGGCGATGAAAAGCATGACACCTGGATCTTCTGTCTGGCTGTTCTGCTCAGTAGTACTCTCGTGTACAACAGCTTAGGCGTAATCGACAACATGGCACTTGAGAAGCTACAGTATCCTTCAACAAACCTCAAATACTGTATCATGATGTAATACGGGGTAGCTGGATGAGTAGACACAGGTATGCACATGGGGTCATTGGGTCAAGTTAGTCTGTAACAGAAACAAAACCAGTACATACCATAAATGGGACCAAAGCAAGGAAACCGGCTAGACCAAGAACACACACAATTTCAAATAACACTGAATACAAATGTACAATTACACAATGACCAACCACAAGGAAAGGAAACCACAGGCTAATGACCAGGAAACCAGGAACAGCTGAAACTAATTAGGAGAGGAGACTAGGAATAAACTAGGTAGAAACAACTAGGAAATACAGAAAAAAAGAACATATTGAAACAGGTAACTATAGCAACTAGACAGTGGGGGACCATGACAACACATACACACCCTCATATGCGTAATACACACATGCACAGTTGTTCTCTTGAACAGTGCCCCCTGCAGTTATGTGTCAGAGCTGACTGAGAACATCAGGGTGAAAGCGCACATGGGCAGTGATGATGAATCTGCTGAGTTCATGCGAGTGTTCCCATCCTTTATATGGACCGTGCGAGACTTCACACTGATACTGGAGAAAGAAAACCAACCCATTACAGCTGACCAATACCTGGAGTGTGCATTGGTGCTCAGACAAGGTAAGTAAGGACAGGTGCTACTGAGTATAACACAGGTGAGGTCTATACAAATACATAAAAAAATGTTGAAAATGGTGTACAAAAAAATGAAGTATGAAATGGTGTACATTACAAATATCTAGCAGATATTCATTGATAGTCATTGAAATATCACATGAACATATATGTCACGATATATCCCTTTGGGCGTGTGTTTGTATCTTCTCTGTTTAGCTATGCCCATACGTGTACTTCTGTGGGTTTGTGTATGTTCATCTGTCTCACCTGTGGCTCGTCTCGTCATCACTCGGGGTTAGCGTTGTTCGTCTATTTAATGTGCTTTTACGCGTCCTGTGCTCGTCTTTGTCTGAGTCTGCTACGTGCATGTCTAATGTTGTCACCGTGCCTCTAGCCCCTCGCACAAGTTACAAAATTCATTTTGCAAGTTTAATCTTTACTTAACCTTACATTTTGAAAATATTCAGTTAAAATATTGATTACAGTCACGTCAGCTAAAAAATCTTTAAAACAGCGGTACCCAAATATATTTTAGATTTAACTTAAAACTTCAAACTTTAACTTAAAACATTCAGAATCAGAGTTAGCATTCTTATCTGAAATGTAGCATAATACTTATTGGTCAAGGGACAGTGCCCTAGTAAAGGATTTGAAGGATCTGAAAATAGTATGTAGAGAGGAACTATACATCTACACTCACATGTAGTCAAAGTCAAAATTATTTGAATAGCGCTTTTTACAACAAATGTTGTCACAAAGCAACTTTACAATCGTATGGGTCCAGATCCAAGCCAGAGGTGACAGTGGCAAGGAAAAACTCCTTAAGATGGCAGGAATTTAGGAAGAAACCTTGGGAGGACCAAGACTCCAAAGGGAACCCATCCTCCATTGGGCAGCCCGCTAGCAGAAATCCATATTTATATTTCAAATATAGTTCTAAAGTTATAATTCCAGGCTGAGTAGTCACAGTCCCTTCAATGCAGATGGTGAGCCTCAGGTAGGAGTTGGCCTCAGAACGTCCTCTTGGCATCGGCACATCCACTTGCAAGCCAGACCATCTCCTAGGTGTTTGTATGGAATTGTCTTTTGTAGAAGCATGCAACCAAGATATAAAATACAGGTTGAGTATGTGAACATCAATTTAGACAACCATTGATGTAAACAGACATACATAGCTCACATGCAAGTGATTAGCAAGTGGCTCCCGCAGGTTTATCTATAGCAGCATAACTAACGGGAGGGGCCTGGGGGTGACCACAGTCATGAGAGCTCACTGACACATTGCTTTCCACCCAAGTCATTGTCACAACAAGAGTGATCACATGACATGGCTGGATGACAGCATCAACATCTCAGATTACCAGAAGACTCAATGACTGAAGGCCCCCGAGCTCCACACCTTCAATAACTGAAGGCTTGATTAAATAGGTGAGTCTTATGTCTAGATTTAAATATTGGAACTGTTTCAGAATCTCGGATTTGAGCTGGAAGGCTATTCCATAACTGAGGGACTTTAAAGGAGAAAGCTCTGCCTCTGGCTGTAGTCGTACTAATTTGTTTCCGGAACTAATAGAAATCCTGCATTTTGGGAGCACAGAAGGCGAGATGGCTTATAGTATGCAATGAGTTCACTCAGATATAGTGGGGCAAGACCGTTTAATGCCTCATAGGTCAGCAGAAAAATTTTAAAATCAATTCGATATTTAAACTGAAGCCAGAATAATGCTGAGAGAGTAGGACTAAGATGATTGAATTTTCTTGCCCTAGTTAGGACTCTAGCTGCAGCATTTTGTACAAGTTGGAGTTTCTTTAGGGACTGTTTAGAGCATCCAATTACAAGACCATTACAGTAGTCCAATCTTGATGAGACAAAGGCATGGACCGGCTAATGAAAGTAAATGTCTCAGCTTGGCGATATTACGTAAATGGAAAAAAGCAGCCTTAGTGACATTGCATATATGTGTATCAAATGAAAGATCCGAATCAATAGTGACACCTAAGCGTTTTGCGGTAGATTTAGGTGTAACTGAACAACCACCTAGGGTGAGAGGAATATCAGACCAATTGCTTCTAGCAGCTTTTGGTCCAAGAAGCAACACCTCAGTCTTATCGGAATTTAGAAGAAGAAAATTAGACGCCATCCAGTTTTTTATGTCCTGGACGCAGTTCTCAATTTTGGGAGTAGTATTGACATCATCTGGATTAGAGGATATATACAACTGAGTATCGTCTGCGTAGCAATGGAAGCTAATACCATGCCTACGAATGATTGTGCCCAGCGGTAGCATATAGAATGAGAATAATATGGGGCCCAATACAGATCCTTGAGGGACACCATATTTTACCTTTGTACGTTCCGAACATTTGTCATTTACAAGTACAAATTGGTAACGATCTGTCAGGTAGGATCTGAACTAGGAGCGTGCTTGACCTCTTATGCCAATGAGTGTCTCCAGCCTATTCAGTAGAATATTGTGATCAATGGTGTCAAAAGCATCACTAAGGTCTAAAATTATAAGAAAAGAAATGTGTCCTTTATCAGAGGATATTAAGAGATCATTTACGACTTTAGTCAGCACAGTTTCAGTGCTGTGGTGGGATTGAAATCCAGACTGAAATAGCTCTAGGACATGTTCTGTTTATAAGAAAGAAGAGAGTTGTGAAGAAACTACTTCCACTAGAATTTTGGAAATGAACGACAGATTAGAGATTGGCCTATAGTTGGACAGTTCCTGGGGATTAAGACCAGGGGCCTCATGTACAAAGACTTGCGTGGATTTCTTACTGAAACTTGGCGTACGGACAAATCCAGACAATGGCGTACGCAAAAAAAAAATCCGGATGTATCAAACTGTGCTTACGCATGCACGTTTCTTTTGTACATCCCAATCAACGTGGAATTTAGCGCACATGAGAGACACGCCCCCTATAAATATGCAAATTAATTTAAATATGTCCTGCACCGGAGGAGTTTCCTCTCTGATCTATCACAAAGCATGTCAAAACGGGGATAGAAGAGAAACTTCATCGAATGTGAAGTGGAGACGCTCCTAAATGAAGTAGAGACACGGAAAAAATTTTTGTTTGGAACGCTGTGGATTGCTGTGGGGGTCATCAGCCACGTCTTGAGCGCGTAGCCGCTATCTCCTAAGTAATTTAACAATTACCCATGTTTTAAACTAATTATTCTACTGGCAATGTCAAATGCTTTAAATTTGTTGCTTACCAAGAAGCCACCCATTACGCACTCTGCCAGCTTGTAATGCCACTACATTAGTAAGGCACATTTTTGCATCACAGATTATTTGCACGTTTATGGAATGAAAGTGTTTTCTATTCACATAAGCAAATTCCTCCTCAGATGGTGCCTTTATATCAATGTGTGTGCAGTTGATCGCTCCGATTACAATCGGGAAACCGGCTATCACTGCAAATTGCGCTTTAATGTTTGCCTGGTCAACCGCATCATATGGGAACTTTATATACCTAGCTGACATGCATATGAGCCCATCCAAAACAGCTGGCATGGCACGGCTCAAAGATGACTGGAATATTCCCGACCGGTCTGCCAGTTCTCTTTGAAACGAGCCAGTTGCCAGGAAGCCGAGCGTTATCAGCACCTGTAATGGAACTGGCAATGCGCGACTCCTTGCCGTTTCTCTCTCCAAAACTGGACCCAACTCAACACAGAGTTCCAAGACGACAGCTCTTGGAAATCTGAAACATCTTATAAACCAGTCATCATCATGGGCCAAAAAATCATAATGGTCACGGAAAACGCGCTCTCGGTGAATTCGGCCATTAGCAATATCCTCCAGTAATGCCAATGCTGCCATCTCCCAAGATCTCCAGCGCAACATTTCAAGCATGTTTATATAATCTAGGCTAAGCGGAAACACATTGAATGATTATTCCAGTAAGGCAATGAAATTGTTTGATTAATTTACTGTTTACTTTAAATTAATTACTGTTTACTTAATTTACTTAATTTTACCCTATAAGGGCTTACTACAATGTGTGCGTAAAGGATATTTTAATAGTTGTAATTTCAATGCATCACCTCTAAGTGTTGCATATGTACGAAAAACATACGTACGCCTGAAATGAAAGTGGTGTGGGGGTACGCACTTTCTCACGTTCAAGTCACATTTAGTACATCTGACCGTTTGCGTGAAACATTGCGTACGCAATGTTTTTGTACGTACGCACCTTTACTACATGAGGCCCCAGGTTTTTTAATTAGTGGCTTGATGACTGCAAATTTACGTGATTTGGGGATGTAGCTGTCACGGTCTGCCCCGCCCCCTCCTGTCATTTTCGTGCCTGTGTTGTTTTTGTAGCCATGTGTGTCTTAGTCCCGCCTCGTGTTTTGTATTCACTCCCCCTCGTTAACTCTTTCAGGTGTCTCGTGTTAGTTCCGTGCTATTTATATACCCTGTCTGGTTTATTCCGTTGCTGGTTATTTTGTCTGAATTTGTTTACAGCCTCTGTCGTAGTATTTATCTGACTTTGTCTACAGCCTTTGTCGTCACGTTATCGTTGTACTTTGTCTAAAAGCCTCTGTAGTGTTTTCTGTCTTCGCGTTTAGTCTATCGTCGTGTATTCTAGTTCAGCCCTGTGTATGTTTAAAGTTCTCCTTCGTGTCCAGTTCTCTTGTGTCCCTGTTTCAGTATGTCGTTACATGTAGATTATGTCTCGTGCTCTGGTATGTCTTATAAATCTCGCTCTCCTCTGCGCTTGTGTCGGCCCTTTAAACGCACGGCGTTACAGAGTCAGAGAATAGGTCATTATAGTAAGCAAGTGTTCAACATTACTATGCAGTAATTCTTTGAATAGATGAGATGGTATGACATCTAGAATGCATGTGGAGGGTTTGGCAGATTTTACCAATGAAATAAGCTCCTCATGACCAATTGGGGAAAAAAACTTCAAAAAAGCATCAGGGCTGACTAGACAGCTGAGTGCACTTGCAGGTTGACAGGGTCTGAGATACCATGACTACTTTTTCCCCTAATTTTATCAATCTTATCAATAAAGAACTTCATAAAACTGTTACTGCTGCACTCCTGTGGGATTTGGGATTCAATTTCTTCATGAGTCTAGTTGGGCTAGATACAGTTTTAAATAGGAGTCTTAGATTGTTTTTACGTTTTTCTATTAAAGCCGATAAGTATGATGATTTTGCCGTATGGAGGCCATGCTTATATTTAATAAGGATGCTTTTCTACGATAATCTATATACTTCTAATTTAGAATTTCGCCATTTACGTTCCAGGATTCGTGCGGCACGTTTGAGACTATGCGTGTGCTCGTTGTACCAAGGTGCCATCCTTCTCTCACTTACTCTCTTATATAGCAATGGCGCAAGCTTTTCTAAAGCTGTACAAAGAGAAAACTCAATGTGCTTGGTAATACACTCTAGCTCTACAGGTGGATCACTGTTTGTCAGGTCCGGTAAAGTATCAATGAGCACAGCTTTGGTACTAGATGTAATAATTCATTTAGTTTGGTAGCAGGTCTGCCGATGAATACCGACGTTCCAACGCAACTCGTAAGTTATGAAGCTGTGGTCAGAATAGGCCTGACTTTGAGGATGTACTACTAAACGATATGTCGATTCCAAACGATAATACCAAGTCTAATGTATGACTACAATTATGCGTAGGACCAACCACATTCTGAGTGATACCCATTGAATCAAGAATTGCTTGAAAGTTTTTTTCTAAAAGAGTCATGTAGATTTTAAAAGTGGATGTTAAAATTGCTAACTATAATCACCTTATCAGCCGATAACACTATAAGAGACAGGAAGTCCGAAAACTCCTGCAAAAATCAGTGTATGAACCAGGGGGGTGGTAAATAGTAATTAACATAAACGACTGTTTTGTTTTGTTGGTTGATGATAAATTTGACACAGTGAGAATGGGATTTTCAAAAGAATTAAACTTGAAGCCTGATCTTTGAGAGACGCCTATATCGGAGTCATATAGTATGGCAACACCACCTCTGCGACCATTTGGACGGGGGTTATGAACATATCTATAGCCGGAAGGAGACGCTTCTTTTACGGCCATATAGTTGTCTGGCCAAGTCCAGGTTTCAGTCAAGCAAAGCATGCAGAGATTATGATCGGAAATCATTTCATTAACAAGCAGTGCTTTAGATGACAGGGATCTTATATTTAGCAATCCTAATTTTAGATTTATATGATTCTCAGCGCAGCGTTATTGAATTTAACATTTATCAAATTTTGTCTACAAATTTTGCAAGAGGGCGGCATGGTGGTGTGGTGGTTAGCACTGTCGCCTCACAGCAAGGCGTTCTGGGTTTGATTCTCGTGTCTGGGCTGCTCTGTGTGGAGTTTGCATGTTCTCCCTGTGCCTGCGTGGATTCTCTGGCTTCCTCCCACAGTCCAAAGACATGCGTTTTAGGTTGATTGGTCACTCTAGATTAACCCGTAGGTGTGCGTGTTGGCGTACCCTGCCTTCGTCTGGAGATTGCTGGGATTGGCTCCAGCTCCCCATGACCCCGACTAGCGGGAATAAGCAGTACAGATAGTGAATGAATTTTACGAGAACTGTTTTTTGATATTTGAGGAACAGACACAGTTTCAATCCAGTGTGACCTAGGTGATGTCTCCCCACAGCTCGCAGACAGTCGGTTTAGCCTGTGTGTCTGCTGCCTGGCCTCGGCTCTGGTTTGTCAATCCCCATTAACTACTCCTGCACTACTAATATAAAGCCTAGCGGATTTGCTACTAGAAATGAGAGCAGCACCCTCCCGAGAGGGGTGAATGCCGTCCCGCTTCAAAAGGCCATGCCTGCCCCCAAAACGTGTCCAGTTGTCTATGTAACCCACTTTGTTTTCTGAGCACCATTTAGACATCCAGCAGTGTAGAGCCCATAACCTGCTGTAAGTTTCAGCGCCACGCGGAACTGGAATAGGGCCAGAGCATATTAGATATTACATGTACACATATTAATGAGAGAGAATAAGTCTTTAATTACAATTAAGTCTTGTTCCTGTTTTCATTATTTCTAGGACATTCTGCTAAAATTGAGCGGTTCAACCTACCTAGGCGCTGTCTGAGGAACTATTTTGCAGAGCGGAAGTGTTTTGTATTTCCCCGGCCAACCAGCGATGAGAATCTAAGAAAGATTGAGGATCTGAAGGAGGAGGATCTCGACCCAAGATTTCTCAAGCAGGCTCAGGAGTTCTGTAGCTATGTATTCAGCAATGCCAAGCCTAAAACAGTCACAGGAGGACGCACTCTCACTGGCACTGGTTGGTCACAACCCATTACAGCCTGTGACCTATGTCATAAAATCATACCTTACTAGTGGAACGAATACATGGAATGAATGAATAAACGAGTGAACAAACTGATTGGGGCATGTGCTTTTCCAGTTATGGGCAGTCTGGTGGAGGTCTATGTGGAGGCAATTCGCAGTGGTCGTGTTCCCTGTCTGGAAAATGCAGTGAAGAGTCTGGCTCAGATCCAGAATGGAAAGGCAGTAGACCAGGCCATGCAAGTCTACATCAATCAGATGTTTATTTCAATGTGCCTTCCTATGGACCCAGCTGAGCTCTCGGATATCCACCAACAAGCGGAGAGGAAGGCTGTTGAGATCTTCATTAGTACTTCCTTCAATGATGCTGAGCAAAATGCACAAATGGATCTCATGGTACCTCACAAACACATCTCACACATAGTAGCACATAGCAGATTTGAAAGAACAATATATCATATTTGAACTGTAGTGCTTTAGGTTTATACATAGGTGATATTTTGTAATAAAAATATAACTCTGTTTTTATACCACACACACACTCTTTCTCTGTCTCCCTCATATGTCTCACATCCCCAAGGGGCAGATCCAGAGTGAATATGAGGGACTGTGTCATCAAAATCAAGAGGAGTGTATTCGTGTGTGTCAGTCAGAGCTGACAAGAGTTTTTGCTCCTTTGGAAGAGGCTCTAAATGAGGGCTCATTCATGCGGTCTGGTGGATATCAAGAGTACCGTAGCACAGTCAAGCGCCTTACACAGGAGTACAGAACATGCACAGACAGGCAACGCATGGTATATCTACACATACAGTTTGCTTTTGTTTGCTTAGTCCTGCAGTAGTGCAAACACAGAAAAAGTGAGAATATCACTTCAAATAACACATAAAAAACTGTACTTTTGTGTATGTATGTTGTGTATCTTTAGAATGAGGATGTATTGACTGAGTATTTGAAGGCAAAAGAAAAGTTTGGAAAGAATATTCTAGCAGCTGATCAACACCTCACTGTAGCAGAGCAGGAGAAAGAAGGTGAACACACACACACTTACTCTTTTGGATGCATAGTGCCGTTTAGCTCGGTTCCTCCTGACAGATTATGTAAGGGTTGCTCAGTCCAGGAGGACTGATCACCCGGGTTCTTAGGGTAGGATTCAGGGGCAATAACTTAAAGCAAAGAACTAAGACCTCCGCAAAAATAATATGGGAAACGTCGAGAAAGTAAATATCAAAAACTGAATAAAAATAAAACAGGAAAGTAAATAAAAAGGTAAGTAACTAAGCCAACAGAAAAGGTACACACGGAGTAAACTCTACGTGGTAAGTAATCCAAGAAAACAAAAGGTCGACGTGGCTAAAAGGCAAGGGCATAAATGAAAGAACTCTAATACAAAATAACAAATGATAGGAAACAATAGACACTGGAAAACTTGAGAAAGGCCAGGGATGGCACATGAGTTAAACAACTCGAAAAAGAATATAGTAGGCGATACAACACAAAAGCAATAGTAAGAGCAAGGCTGACTGAATGCTTAGGGAAACAAACAATCCAGCAATGAGTCACTGCCACCGTCTCCCTTTAGTAAGAGGGACGACAAGTGCAGCACCTCATTGCTGATTGCGCGGAATGCGAGGAATGCGGGCTCGCGAACTCCCTCTAGTGGAGACAGAGGGAATCGCGCTGGAGCCAGCCCTGACAGATTATTTGTACGTGTGGATGTTTGTCATGGCCATGGTGGGTTTTTTCTCTTTCTCAGTGGAACAATTGCGGATGGAGGCTGTGGAGCAGATGCAGAAGAGTTTACAGAAGCAGAATGAGCTGCAAGAGCAGATGTTGAAAGACCAGCAGAGAACATATGAGCAGCACATGAACCAGCTGATGGAGCGCATGGATAGAGAGCACAAGAGAGCACAAGAGGATAACGAACGAGTACTGCAAGCCAAACTCAATGTAAGATTTGCGTGTTTTAGTTAGTATTGGTGATCACTGGTGAGTGTGTGTTCTGTTTAGTCATAACAATCTGCATTTGTTTTTGTACTTTGTCGGACGACTTCTCTGGTAATGACATGGGGGAGGACATGCTCAGCGCACGTATCAACCTCCTCGCTATGCGAAGCCTGTCGCGTTACAATATGGAACTTACTATATAAAGTATTAGCATCAGTCCAGCTGGTTAGCAACATTTTTTTCCAAACTATACAGGCATACCAATGTTTCAGTGTGTGTTTTAAGATATCCAAAAAAATGACATCAGTTTTGCTAGTTTCTTTTTTTTATGTTGCATGTACCACTTGCAAGTTGTTTGTAATTGAAAATGAAAATGTAAAAACTTGTTTGTACCTGAAGGTGACCATTTAAAGGCTCATTGGGTGCATTTGGCTGCATTTAATATGAGTAAGATTAGATAGAAAAGCTCTATTCAAATTATTGGTTAGATTTTTGTTTATTCCCTACACTCAAATTTCATGAATCTAGTCTTGAAGCATTTTGAGTTAAGTCAAGTCTTAACTCTTGAGTTAAGAGTTTTTGGCTCGACGTGCTACCTATATTAAATGAATATAAAATAGGTCAACAGTTTGTATTACAAATCATATGTGCAGACTTGCCACTTCATTAGGTACATCTATCTAACCCGTGGTGCCTTCTTTGTCCTTTAGAACAGCTTGAATTAACCTGAGCATGGACTCTACAAGACCTCTACAAGAACTTGAACCTCAGTCTACCAAATCTTACTCAGTTAAGCTCCAGTCTAATTAATGTGTTGTGTTTATGTTACAGGAGCAGCGGGTATTGCTGGAACAAGGTTTTCAGGATAAAGCCAATCAGATGAACAAAGAAATTGAGGGTCTGAAGAATGAGATGAAGAACAATGACGATTCTAAGCGCTCTACACTTAGTAATGTGGTGGACACCGTTGGCACAGCAGCAGCCCTGTTTCTGCCTGGCATTATTCCCAAAGCTATTGGCATTGGAGCCTCTTTGTTGTCTCGCTTTTTCTGAAAAACCAACTACTCAAAAGGGTTGCAAATTAGTTCCATAATAATAACTCACTATTTAACTTAACTGCTTATTATGCAATGGTTGTTATTCAGTAAATGAATAAGTACTTAGAAATGAGGAATTAAGTAAAGTGAGATGAACAATGATGATACCAAACACTCTACACTTAGTAAATTGGTGGACACGATCTAAAACAAGGACACCTTTCATGATGTGGGGAAGCAGAACATTCTTGACCTGATGGTCTAGCGAGGGGTAGCACTGAAATCAATAGACAATGCTATCACCAGAGATGAATAAAACCGTACATCCTAAATTCTGTCATGAGTACTTACGTAACTAGCAGGAGTTAGTATAAAGACTCATGATCATAGAGGGGGCTTATGTTAGGGGGCTTACTTTAATATCTTACCCATGCCTTTGACTGTTCTTGCTCACAACTAAGGTTCATATTTCAACAGGACTAGTCTGTTTAGTATTTAGTTCTGTCTTGTTTATGGATTTGCCTATTATGCTTTTCCCATGGTTATCCTTTTCAATGTGCTTGTTTTCCATTAGCTGTTTTTGTTTGCTGTTTGTAGATTTGTTTGGTTTTACCTTGTTTGATGTTATCACTGTCATCAGTTTTCTGTTTGGTATTATAATAAAAAGCTTTCAACAACGCACTTGCATCCAGCCCCAACTGACCCATCAATACAGAATAACAGACCAATCAGTGTGTCACGGTGAGGGAGCCGGCTGTCCACCAGAGGGCGCGTGCCCAGCCTGGGAGAACCCGGCAGGATCACACGTCACGTACCACCACGCCCTCTACAGCCACGTCACTCCCCCGATCACAATCACCGTCATACTGATCACCTGTTTTTGTTTGTGCACCCACCTTCTTTAGCCCACAGGTTGTGTCATTCAGTGCTGCATTTTCTCTGCGCCCAAGTTCCATGTTGCTACCTACCTGTTCCTTCGCCGCTCCTTCTGTGCTGACCTGAACGACACCCTCGCGTCTAAAGAGGACTCGCCTTTATTTTGTTTAGTTTGCCTCTGAGTCTGAGTTTTTCTGTTTCAATTCTTAATGGAGAATAAAGATTTGAACCCGACACCGTTGCCTTCTGCTGCTGTCCACCCACCGTTACACAGTGGATGCAGCAAGTCGAAATAACCTGTCAATGGACCCGTGTCAATTTCTCGAGGGCTTGCTATCAGCCCTCCAAAATGGTAAGCACATACATTATCTCATGGATTACCTGAACATTTATTCTGGGTAGTTTCCTGCTGATGGTTTTGTTCTGCATAGTGAATTTTATTGTCAATATTTGACTACTATACCAGATGCTGTTAAGACATGGTTTTAAGACAATTTACTGTTGATAAGGTGGTGTAGTACACTGTGTGAAAGCCTCCAGTTCCTGTTCCTGTTGAGGAATTCACCAAACCAGTTGTCCAGACCCAGCAGATATCCAGAGGTCTCCAGAGGCCATCCCAGTGACTCTCCAGAGGCCTTCATAAGCCACCTGGCCTGCTGCAGAGGCTGTCTCTTAACCCACTCCAATTATTCCAGTGACCGCGCCCTGCCACGGTTCCCCAGCGTCCTCAGTGGTCATGTCCCATTGCAGCTCCCCTGTGCCTCCTATCTGCAGCCCAACATTGCTCTTTACCTCCAACCTGTGGGTCTAATCCAGTGACTGAGTTTATACCCCCTGTATTTCTTCCCACTTCTGTGCCTGTTGCCATATTTGTCCAGTTCTGTTCCTGGTTTTATCTTGTTCTGTCTCTGCTCCCGAAACCGTATCTGTTCCTGTGCCCATTCCTGTTACTGTGTTGTTGGTTCAGTTCCAGTTCCATTCCTGTTCTGTCCTCTGTCTCATTGCATTCTGGTCCTCATATACTGTTATGGTACAGTGGGACAGCCATAACTCTAATGAGATAATTTGAACAACTAACAGTTACATTAATCATTTAACACGGTACATCCACAAAAACGAAACTACATTCACACCACAATAACCCAACCCAACACCAACAAGACAGTAACCAGGGGAAAACATACATAGACAAACAAGACAGAGCTAAATACTAAAAACACGAGAAACTGAACATGACAACTTACTTACAATCACAATTAATCAGGAATACAAAATGTGGGGTTCACTGACTGAAACAAGGGGCGGAGAACTTAACAAGGGGCATGAAGAGAAATTAAAATCAAAACAAACACACAAGAAGGCAGTGCCATAGGGACCATGACCCCAAGGGGTGATTGTGACAGAGACTCTGTAGTTTCTGCTGTCTCAGTCTCTTCCAGAGGCCTTCTTTCTATCTCTCACACACACAACCACACACGTACATACACGTGTACTCCCCTCAGAGTACCTCTCACACATACACACATCAACTCTGTAGTCAAACAACAACTGTTGTTGGCTCACTCATGAGAGCACCACACCCCTTTCTATTCCAATATCCAACAGGTTTGCCCCACTCCGTGAGGCATGTGCTGTGAAGCCTGTTGAAAGAGCTCTGGTTATAGGGCACTCCATTCTGCAACATGTGAAATTAGCTAGGCCTTTACAGCCAGCAACTGTAGTTAGTTGTTTTCTGTAGTTAGTTGTATTCCGGGGATCAGGGAGCCTGACACTGCAGGTAATCTTAAAATCTTCAGCAAGCATGGGTTCTCTAATATAATCATTTACATAAGAGCTGTAACGTTGTAAACTAGGCAGGCGAGACGCAATTGCGAGAGACTAATAAAATTAAATTAAATAACTAAATGGGAGTAAAACCAGGGGACAGGAAACACATCTGAACAGAAACCAACGCGGAGCACAAAGTGGACTGGAAACAAGGTAACGAGGGTAACCAACTGAAACACGGTACAGGAATAACAAGGGCAATACAACAGGGCGCTAATGCTAGGACAAAACGGCATCAACAAGGATCAGTATATTTACAGTGAAGACTCTGCATCTAGTGTGTGTGAATGTGTAGAAGGGGGGAGAGTAAATGTGTGTGCGCGCTTGTGCGGGTGTGCACATGTGAGGAAGCGGGAGTTGTAATCTCAGTTCTCCTATGGATAACAAAGCAACTAAAATGGCGCCGACTTTAAACAGTAGAGTAGCGTGGCTGTATGTTAATAAGCTCAGCTAACATGGTCAGAACAATGGATAATGGCGCTGGCTTAATAACTAAACATTAATGTGATGTGTCTGAGAATGGGGAAGACTATATCAGTTATGAATTAATCAGGCAGACAGAGATCGCGTGCACAGCACAGAGAACTTTGTATGAACAAATCTTGAAGATTATCTAAAAAAAGTTGAACACAAAAACACTGCGAATGTCTTAACTGAAACTCAACTCAAATAACTATGCCCTTTGAGAAGCTATGCCCAGCGGTTAGACTCTCACGTGTTGAGGACTTTGGGAGGTTTCGTCGACCTCGCTGAATTCTCCTGGAATTAGGAGGGAATTTCCACCACAGGTTCCTCGTTGATAAAAGTGATGTCGTACAGGTGTCCTGGGAATCGTCCTTCTGGATACAGAGTCCAGGAATGTGAGTCTGGTCCACGGTTTAACGACAGGGAATTGATCGCCGTTGTTTCAGTCCATGTGGCCGCGTTAGCAAGCTTGATAGAAGTGGGTCAGTTGTTGGGTTACACCATTACTTGGACTCGTTAATTAAGAAATACGACTTTCATCTGTTTGCTGTTAGTCTGACCAAAGTTCGCGTGCTCCCAATAAAAAAAACCAGAGAGAGAGATGGTGGAGCCTCTCTTAAATAGGTCTAACTTCGGTGCGGGTCAAACCAGAGAGAGAGAGAGATGGCAGAGATGATCAAGGTATTTAAACACCTGAATTTCACGCAAGCTTGTTTGATGTAATGCCAGTGGTACTGCCACCTGCTGGTTTGGCATGGTACCTACACAGGGAAACGAAACACATACCCAGGAGTAACATCGAACAGCGAACATAGTACAATGACCGGCAATGGAGGTAAAACACTTCAGGGATTAAATACAAAAAACAACAGGGAACTAACAAGACACAAGTGAAACAGATCATCAACGGGGGCAGGGTTACGAGCAAGGCATGGAAAAACACTGACATGTGGAAAAGGAAGATAGTGACATCCAGACGTAACAAAAGCTAACAATATACGCCTTTGCCAGTTAGAGATTACTACAAAAAATATCCTAGAGGTGTGTCAATTAGCGAAGATGCGGAAGTATGCTCTGGTCCCATTCCAATGTGGCACAATAATATAACGGATAGCCAGTTATTTTCACTAACCTGCTGGATGTCCAAGTGCTGTTCACAAAAAATGTGTTGCTCTCCTTTGCTGTAGCATTAGTCACAGTCTTATGGCAGACTTACTTAAGGTTGCAGCTTTATTAGATCATTTTGCTAGTCAGCCCCACACAGCCATCTTTGGTTGCCACCTACACATGGTCTCCAAGTTGATCGGTGAGGATCTCTCTTCTTTGCTGGTAAACTTTTAATATGTAAGTGACAGGGCCCGTGGGTTTCTTTCCTCGCTCCGCTGGCACCACATCTGGAGAGAGGGCTGATCTAAGGTCGCCCACGACCTGCATGGTGAAGAGAATTTTAGGTGTACTCCACCCATAGTACTCTCTGGGTACTCCTAGCACCCACCACTGGGTACAGAAACTGTCAAAAGATATGGAAGAAGCAGCCTGTCTCAAATGGGAAGTGCCAGGAGAAGTACTAACTGGACAAAAAGCAGTCGACAATGAGGATGACCACATTTGCCTCGAAGGCTTAGACGTGTGTGATCAGGGATGATGTGATGTAGGTGTAATGCCTGGAGCGTCATGGAGTGAAGACCAAGATGCACACGGGGCTGAGGCATGATTTACAAACAAAAGGGAATAACCAGAAAGATTCAGAACTTGTAACTCACATATGACATTCAGAAACCAACAAACCAATACATTCAATAAAGTTAAAGTTAAAATAAAAATTTGTCCTCCGCATTTAACCATCTGTGCAGCCAAAACACACACACTAGTGATCACTAGGGGGCTGTGGTGCACATGTGCCCAAAGCAGTGGGCAGCCCTAGTCCAGTGCCCAGGGAGCACTTGGGGTTAAGTGTTTTGCTCAAGGGCACCTCAGTCATGGCCTCAGGCCTGGGAATCAAACCCACAACCGTACAGTCACAAGACCAGTTCCCTAATCACCAGACCATGACTACCAGCAACACAATGGACAAAACACAGGGTTTAAATACAAGACACTAACAAGGAACACATGAGACTAATAAAAAGGGGCGGGGTTACAAATCACTGGGCGGGCACTGGCACATGGAACATAACAGAGATTTGACAGATAGATGGGGGCGGAGCCAGACGTGACAGTAGGGAGGGGAGGCAATCACCTGCAGATAGGGTACAAGGTGTTTTCCTGTTGTGCACAATCTGTGCATGACACAACATGTCTCATATTAAATAGAGTGTGTATACGTATGTGTGGCAGTGGGCCTCAAGCTGTATAAAACAGTGAGTAGCTGGCTACATGGATCAAGTATAAATTAAAATGTTATTACAAATTACAACATATTACTGTAGCATAAAAATAGTCAAGTCAAGTCAATTTTATTTATATAGCGCTTTTTACAACACGTTGTCTCAAAGCAGCTTTACAAATTGTATGGGTCCAGATCCCTAATGAGCAAGCCAAAGGCGACAGTGGCAAGGAAAAACTCCCTAAGATGGCGGGGAAATAGGAAGAAACCTTGGGAGGACCAAGACTCAAAAGGGAACCCATCCTCCATTGGGCGGGCCGTTAGCACCAGTCCGTATTTGTGAACAAGAGGTGGTTCTACAGTTATAGCTTAAAGTTCTTGTTCCCCGGCCAAGTAGTCACAATCCCTTCGGTGCAGATGGTGCGCCTCAGGTAGGAGCCAGCATCAGCACGTCCCCTTACGGCAATGGTACATCCAACCCCGGCATCAGTACATCCACCGGCGAGCCAGACCATCTCCCAGGTGCTTGTAGGTGCTTGCATGCAGTCGTCTTGGGTAGAAGCATGCAAAAAAGATGGACAATACAGACTGAGTGTGAGGATGTCAATTTAACCACCATTGATTTAAATGTACATAGCTCATGTGCCAGTGATTAGCATGTAGCTCCGGCAGGCTAATCTATAGCAGCATAACTAAAGGGAGCGGTCCAGAGGTGACCACAGTCATGAGGGCTCACTGAGACATTGCTTTCCAGTCAAGTCAGTCACAACTAGAGTGATGCCATGACACAGCTGGATGACAGCATCAACATCTCAGATTACCAGAAATCTCAACGTCTGGGGGCCCCTGAGCCCCGCACCTTACTAGGGGAATATTTAACTGAAGGCTTGATTATATAGGTGAGTCTTAAGTCTAGATTTAAAGATTGGAACTGTGTCAGAATCTCGGATTGGAGCTGGAAGGCTATTCCATAATTGAGGGGCTTTAAAAGAGAAAGCTTTGCCTCCGGCTGTAGTCTTACAAATTTTTGGAACTAAGAGAAATCCAGCATTTTGGGAGCGTAAAGGGCGAGATGGGTTGTAGTAAGCAATGAGTTCATTCAGATATTGTGGGGCAAGACCATTTAACGCCTTATAGGTTAAGAGAAGAATTTTAAATTCAATTCGATGTTTAATCGGAAGCCAATGTAATGCCGCGAGAGTGGGACTAATATGATCGAATTTTCTAGCCTTAGTTAGGACTCTAGCTGCAGTATTTTGTACAAGTTGTAGCGTCTTTATGGACTGTTTAGAGCATCCAATTAGAAGACCATTACAGTAGTCCAATCTTGACGAGACAAAAGCATGGACCAGCTTCTCTGCATCAGCTAATGAAAGTAAGTGTCTCAGCTTGGCGATATTACGTAAATGGAAAAAGGCAGCCTTAGTGACTGCATATATGTGTGTCAAATGAAAGATCCAAATCAATAGTGACACCTAAGCTTTTTGCGGTAGACGTAGGTGTTACTGAAAACCCATCTAGGGTAAGGGGAATATCAGCCCAGCTGCTTCTAGCAGCTTTAGGCCCAAAAATCAGCACCTCAGTCTTATCAGAATTTAGTTGAAGACAATTAGATGCCATCCGGTTTTTAATGTCCTGGACGCAGCTCTCAATCTTGCGAGTAGTGGTGATATCATCCGGATTGGAAGATATATACAACTGAGTATCATCTGCGTAGCAATGGAAGCTAATACCATGCCTACGGATGATAGTGCCCAGTGGAAGCATATATAATGTAAATAATATGTGCTAGTGTGAAAAAAAAGTGTGCTAGTGTGTCCTGATTAGATTTGTCTTCTCTGCTGGTAAGGTAGGCTTGAGTTTTCCAATTTACTTTTGTGCTTAGACTGCTTGTTACCAGGTTGTTTTGCTGGTTCTAGAGCTAATTGCTATTACTAGTTTCAGGTGTGGTTTCAGGTTAGCCCAAGGTGTGAAACGCTGGGAGTGGTCTTACTAGCCACCAAGCAGATATATTGAGGGGGTGTTCCCTACTAGAATTAGTGTGCTAGTGTGTCCTGATTAGATTTGTCTTCTCTGCTGGTAAGGTAGGCTTGAGTTTTCCAATTTACTTTTGTGCTTAGACTGCTTGTTACCAGGTTGTTTTGCTGGTTCTAGAGCTAATTGCTATTACTAGTTTCAGGTGTGGTTTCAGGTTAGCCCAAGGTGTGAAACGCTGGGAGTGGCCTTACTAGCCACCAAGCAGATATATTGAGGGGTGTTCCCTACTAGAATTGAGATTTGTCTTCTCTGCTGGTAAGGTAGGCTTGAGTTTTCCAATTTACTTTTGTGCTTAGACTGCTTGTTACCAGGTTGTTTTGCTGGTTCTAGAGCTAATTGCTATTACTAGTTTCAGGTGTGGTTTCAGGTTAGCCCAAGGTGTGAAACGCTGGGAGTGGCCTTACTAGCCACCAAGCAGATATATTGAGGGGGTGTTCCCTACTAGAATTAGTGTGCTAGTGTGTCCTGATTAGATTTGTCTTCTCTGCTGGTAAGGTAGGCTTGAGTTTTCCAATTTACTTTTGTGCTTAGACTGCTTGTTACCAGGTTGTTTTGCTGGTTCTAGAGCTAATTGCTATTACTAGTTTCAGGTGTGGTTTCAGGTTAGCCCAAGGTGTGAAACGCTGGGAGTGGCCTTACTAGCCACCAAGCAGATATATTGAGGGGTGTTCCCTACTAGAATTAGTGTGCTAGTGTGTCCTGATTAGATTTGTCTTCTCTGCTGGTAAGGTAGGCTTGAGTTTTCCAATTTACTTTTGTGCTTAGACTGCTTGTTACCAGGTTGTTTTGCTGGTTCTAGAGCTAATTGCTATTACTAGTTTCAGGTGTGGTTTCAGGTTAGCCCAAGGTGTGAAACGCTGGGAGTGGCCTTACTAGCCACCAAGCAGATATATTGAGGGGTGTTCCCTACTAGAATTAGTGTGCTAGTGTGTCCTGATTAGATTTGTCTTCTCTGCTGGTAAGGTAGGCTTGAGTTTTCCAATTTACTTTTGTGCTTAGACTGCTTGTTACCAGGTTGTTTTGCTGGTTCTAGAGCTAATTGCTATTACTAGTTTCAGGTGTGGTTTCAGGTTAGCCCAAGGTGTGAAACGCTGGGGAGTGGCCTTACTAGCCACCAAGCAGATATATTGAGGGGGTGTTCCCTACTAGAATTAGTGTGCTAGTGTGTCCTGATTAGATTTGTCTTCTCTGCTGGTAAGGTAGGCTTGAGTTTTCCAATTTACTTTTGTGCTTAGACTGCTTGTTACCAGGTTGTTTTGCTGGTTCTAGAGCTAATTGCTATTACTAGTTTCAGGTGTGGTTTCAGGTTAGCCCAAGGTGTGAAACGCTGGGAGTGGCCTTACTAGCCACCAAGCAGATATATTGAGGGGGTGTTCCCTACTAGAATTAGTGTGCTAGTGTGTCCTGATTAGATTTGTCTTCTCTGCTGGTAAGGTAGGCTTGAGTTTTCCAATTTACTTTTTTGTGCTTAGACTGCTTGTTACCAGGTTGTTTTGCTGGTTCTAGAGCTAATTGCTATTACTAGTTTCAGGTGTGGTTTCAGGTTAGCCCAAGGTGTGAAACGCTGGGAGTGGCCTTACTAGCCACCAAGCAGATATATTGAGGGGGTGTCCGCTACAGACGGCGCCGTCTGTAGCGGTATACAGCGACTAGACAGATTACTTCTACTCTGTCCCATTCAACATAAACACAGAGGCAATCTCCTTCATACTTTGCTAAGTATTTCCTTCTCTCACTCTACTACTTTACCGTCAAGTTACTACACTGCTGCACTTTAAACATGTGTTTTTCAATACCCCCTCTTTCAACCCACAGAGTCAGACGTTCCCATCGTTACCGCACGAAGCGCAATGCAAGGAATCTCATCCATCCCCCAAGGTCGTCACATTCTCAGACCAGGGTGATGGGTGGACTCTGGAATTGCAGATCTGCGGTTCGGAAAGCTGATTTCATCTCTGCCTTAGCATCTCATCATTCGCTGCACTTCCTGGCTTTGACTGAGACCTGGATCACTCCTGAGAACTCTGCGACTCCAGCAGCCCTATCCTCTGCCTTTAATTTCTCCCACTCTCCGAGACAGACTGGCAGGGGTGGTGGCACAGGTTTGCTCTTGTCTAGGAAGTGGAACTCCACTCCACTTTCATTCTCACATCTCTCTATTTCTTCTTTTGAATATAATGCTGTTACTGTATCTTTCCCCTCGAAACTGCATATAATTGTCATTTATCGCCCTCCTTCCCCTCTAGGTAACTTCATAGACAGGTTGGATATTCTTTTGAGTCTCTTCCCCATTGATGGAACCCCATTGATTCTCCTTGGTGACTTCAATCTTCCATCAAACAAGATGCAGTCATCATGTCTCGAACCGCTGCTCTCATCCTTCAACCTTGCTCTCAACCAGACCCCTCCAACACACAGAGCAGGCAACACCCTAGACCTGATCTTCAGCAGACCGCCCCAGCGCTGGATATGACAGTAACACCCATACACTGCTCAGATCATCACTTTCTATCTTTCACACTCTCCCTTACTGCTCTTCCTGTCAATGCATCTCCTTCAGGCTTGTCGTTCTCTCGACGTAACCTGCACTCCATCTCTCACTCGTCTCTGGCTTCAACTATCCTTACAACCCTTCCACATCCTGATTCTTTTCTATCTCTTTCCTTGGATACAGCCACAGATACATTGCTTTCTTCACTCTCATCTGCAGTTAACCTTTTGTGTCCTCTTTCCTCCAGGCCAGCTAGATCCTCTCCACCTGCCCCGTGGCTGACTGAAGTCCTACGCAGCAACCGGAGAGAGCTAAGAAAGGCAGAGAGGAAGTGGAGGAAGTCCCAGCTTGACTCTGACCTACACTCCTATCAGGCTCTCCTCTACAAGTTCTCAACAGAGGTTACTGCTGCCAAGTCATCCTTCTACAAGGAGAAACTGGAAGCATCAGCATCGGATCCACGCAGGCTCTTTAGTATCTTTTCCTCTCTTCTCAAACCCCCTCTCCCCCACCACCCTCTTCCCTTACCCCGGAGGATTTTGTCACCTTCTTTGAGGAGAAGGTTAACAAAATCAATCAGTCGTTTTCCTCTTTCTCTACTTCCTTGACCAATACTCATCCTCCTGCCATTAATTCCTTAACTTATTTTTCTCCTCTATCCACAGACGAGGTCCTACAGCTACTTAAATCCAGCAACCCGACAACCTGCCCACTGGATCCCATTCCATCCACACTCTTCCAGACAGTCTCCATAGATCTACTGCCCTTCATTACGTTCATCATGAACAGCTCCTTGTCATCAGGCCAGGTCCCAGCTGCATTCAAGTCTGCCAGAGTGGTCCCAATTCTGAAGAAGCCCACCCTGGACAGCTCGGATGTCTGCAACTACCGACCGGTATCACTCCTTTCTTTCCTATCAAAAATTCTTGAGCGAGCTGTATACAACCAACTGTCTCTCTTTCTCACTCAGAACCTGCTCCAGGACCCCAACCAGTCGGGCTTCAAACCAGCACACTCAACAGAAACGGCCCTCATAGCGGTGACTGAGAAGCTCCAGACTGCAAGATCATCCAAACTGTCATCGGTCCTGATCCTTCTGGACCTCTCTGCAGCTTTCGACACTGTGAACCACAAGATCCTCCTATCTGTCCTCGCCGACCTGGGAATCGCTGGCTCTGCATGGAAGTGGTTTGAGTCCTATCTAGAGAGGCGTTCTTACCAGGTAACATGGAGAGGGTCTACATCTGCTCCTTGTCCCTCAAGGCTCAGTGGGCTCCTTACTGGTGTCCCTCAAGGCTCAGTGCTAGGTCCTCTCCTCTTTTCACTCTACACCCGACATCTCTTGGTGATGTAATTACCTCTCATGGTTTCTCGCCACTGCTATGCTGATGACACTCAACTAATGCTTTCCTTCCCACCATCTGATACTCAGGTTTGCAGTCGTATCTCTGCATGTCTGACTGACATCTCTTCATGGATGACAGCTCATCATCTAAAGCTCAATCCCAGCAAGACTGAGCTGCTGTTCATCCCTGGAGCTACAGGTCCTCAGCAGGATCTTGCCATCTCATTCGAGAACTCTTTGATTGTTCCGTCGATATCCGATATCGATCTGTGTTATGTGTAGTGTTATGACATGTTGTTATTGATTATGTATTTGACCATATCGCCTTTGTTAGCTCCAGATTAGATTATTGTAACTCGTTACTGTCAGGATGCTCAAATTGGAATATAAATAAACTTCAAATAGTTCATGTAACGGTGGGTGGATAGCAGCAGGAGGCATGGGCGCTTGGTTTAAGTCTTTATTCTCCATAATGAAAATGGGTAACAGAAAGACTCAGGCACAAGGGCAAAAAACTAGAACATAAATAAAGGCAAGAAAAAGGTAAGTGCTGGCGTGTCATTCAGGTTAAAGACGCAAGGCAGGAGTACTTCTCGGGATGTCGGCGCAAGGAATGTGCAGCACTGAATGACACGACCTGTGGGCTTAAGAAAGGCAGTAGTAATCAACACCAGGTGATCAGTATGAGGGTGATTGGGATCTGGGTAGTGACGTGGCTGTGGAGGGTGTGGTTGTGTGATGCTGCCGGGTTCTCCCTGGCTGGGCACGCGCCCTCTGGTGGACAGCCGGCTCCCTCACCGTGACAGTTCAAAATGCCGCAGCCAGAGTTCTAACTAGAACTAGGAAATTTGAACATATCAGCCCAGTCCTATCGGCCCTGCACTGGCTCCCAGTAAAATTCTGTATTGATTTTAAAATGATTCTATTGACTTATAAAGCACTGCATGGACTTGCTCCTGACTACCTCCAAGAGCTTATGTCTTATTATGAACCCCCACGACCACTACGATCCCAAGGTGCTGGCCTCTTATTAGTTCCATCAATTAATAAGGTAACAGTAGGGGGAAGAGCCTTTTCTTATAAGGCCCCCCAACTATGGAATAGTCTTCCAGAATGTGTCCTGGACTCTGGCACAGTCTCAATCTTTAAGTCTAGGTTGAAAACTTACTTGTTTGATCTAGCATTTGGTAATTAATGTGCCCCTTTAGATAAGGTAACAGATCCAGGGGTTCATGGGCAAAGGGTTTTATGGCAAACTGGGGCGCTGGTGCTGTCATCCTATCACTGCACGCGGTCACTCAAGTTTGTCGACGGTGTAGTGGATGGATGCCAGTGTCTCAGGATGCTCCCAAGTCTGTGTTACCTTCTGGTTCTGCCCTTTAGCTAGGCAGTAATAATTTACTTGCCGGAATCGCTGCCACACTCCAGAAATGTTTAAATTTCCTTTGTCTAACATATTCCATACAGAACTAATTGTCCCTCTTTTTCCCATTGGCTGCCCGAGAAATACCGGGACAAGGAGAGACGAGCCTTTCCTGTTACCCACCCCATACAAGCATCTAGGAGATGGTCTGGTTTGCCAGTGGATGTGCCGATGCCGTGGTTGGATGTGCCATTGTCGCAAGAGGATGCGCTGATGCCAACTCCCACCTGAGGCTCATCATCTACTCTGAAGGGACTGTGACTACTCGGCCTGGAATTAGAATCATAACTACAAGACTATATCTGGACCATACCTGAACTGTGAATGCGGACATCTGCTAGCGGGCTGCCCAATGGAGGATGGGTTCCCTTTTGAGTCTTGGTCCTCCCAAGGTTTCTTCCTAAATTTCTGCCATCTTAGAGAGTTTTCCTTGCCACTGTCGCCTTTGGCTTGCTCATTAGGGATCTGGACCCATACAATTTGTAAAGCTGCTTTGAGACAACATGTGTTGTAAAAAGCGCTATATAAATAAAACCCTTCTGTTTGTCAAGCTCTGTCTTTATCGTTCCCACCAGTGTTTTCTCCTGGTTTCTGCCTGTATTTATATTCCCTGCATTTCCCTGGTCTCTCATGGGTTATTGTGGTTGTCATGTTGTATGCTCTGTTCTACTGTTTAGGTGTAGTCATTGCCCAGTTCTGCTCGTAGCTCTGGTCCTGTTTCTGAGTGTTCCCTGCGTCCTGGTTTGTTCTTTGTTTCTATGTTTTGGTATTTGCCCATGCATTACCTTATGCGGTGTTTCCGTAGTCGTTTCTAGTTATGTGGTCTGCTTGGTTTCCCTGTGTTAAGCCCGTTCTGTTTTCCCCGTTCACGCTATGCTCCTTGTTAGTGTTTTGCCTGTCTGCCTCGTTCGTGTTTGTTAGTTCTTTAGTCGTGTACGTTTTCCCATGTCGTGTTATTTTCCTGTGTATTCATATCTCTCGTTTGTTTAATAAATTATATAAAAACCTGCGTTTGCGTCACGCCTGCCAAGTCGCATTGTCTGAGTTTCCCTGCCGTGTGTGTGTAATGTCGATGCATTCATGTCATTCCCTCGTGTTTCATGTGTGAGTCTAAGTCTAATCTCGTGTGATAACGCTTCCTGACGTAATTACGCTATTGAGGCAATAATAAAGCCTGAGTTCACGTTGACCATGGACCTGCCTACTGCCTCTCCTGTCCACACCACGCCACAATAAGTAGACTAAAACTTTTGATTGAACTGTAAGCCTATGCCTTGTTCATCAGATATATTAATATTTAAATTTCACAATAAAAGCATCAGGACTTATGAAGATACTCCCGGACTCACTGCGGTAAAGTTGGTTTCACGTTCGCATATTCGGAATTCTTTCTTCAATAGCTTTAAGACAGGTTTAGCAAAAGTGCCAAAATATGCAAATTCTAATTTCTGGCAACATAAACAATCACCTACAACACTGTTTACGTCAGGAATAGACATATTTTAAATTGTAGATAACGTGTTATTTTAAATGTACTGTTGCAATAATTTCAATAGCTTTCAATCATATGACCACCAAACAAGTTGTATTACACAAAGTGCATGTTTTTATGTCTGATCCTCGCGAAGTACTCGGTTTTATATTTCTTTTTACTGATTCAGTGATACAATTATTTTTGTTTACCCTATCCAGCGACTTTCACCATTTTCTGTTCCTATAGGGAAAGTAACGTTTTAGCTCTGAGACGGTCTGCGGCAAATGCATAACCGCAGTTATTTGGTGACAGAACTGATGCATGCATGCTGTGGAAAATGAAAGTAAAAGAGAAAGTATACGTAGGCTCCTTTGTCCCGCACACAGCGGTGTAGAGACGTTTCCAAAGTGATTTCTCGGAAAGCCCCCGCATTACTTGAAGTAATGGTGCAGAGTCCTGGGCGGTTCCTCCTACAGTATAAGAGCAGGGTCAGCTCGCTATGTGCAGCGTTTTAATATAGCAACTGTTCCTACAGCGAATACGATTTGAGAGCGCCTTCTCGACCTATACGGTACGTTTTTTTACATGCACACGTACGTTTGGCTGTCTACTGATGTATTTGACAAGATTTGTTGGGTCAGTATATGAACAAAATGATCAGCAGGTGTCGTATTTATGATCCAATTGATACTTTTAAAAACAGCAGGCTGGCTGAAAATCAATGAAGCAGATGATGTATGTTAGCCTTGCGACATTGTGGGCTAATATGATATGCGGTTTGGGACATATTACACTGAACGGTTCAAAATGAACGTAGTTCCGAACACTATCACAATGAATAGCAAATATACCACATCAGTGTAACTTCGCGAAGGAGTGGAAGCCTGGGTATTCATGTAATCTCCCGTAAACCTAAAAAAATATTACCTTGTTATACGATCACATTAAAACCTTGCTATTGAAATTGTACAATGACTAGTCTATTTAATTAATCAACATATTCAAAGGAACATTTCGGAGAAACGCAGCACTATTAAAAGCACTATTCTGACGGGATGTTTTTCATTGGAAAGTGTAGTAATGTAATCAGAGTATGTCAGGGATTTTAGTCCCGTCCGAACGCACCATGTCAGTAATGTGGCGCCCCCATCACGATAGGCCAGACTACGCCACCCCTTGGCAAAGGGGAGCTCCGTACCCAATGAGTTCACAATCACGGGTTTAGAAAAATAAAGTTTTTTTATTGAGCAGTCTCAGTGCTCAATAAAAAAAGTGCTCACTGTCAGTTTAGTTTATAAAAAGAACAAAATCACAGTTAAAACTTTATGCTTGCTTAAATTACGAGAGTAAGAAGCCACCCAGATACACTATATTACCAAAAGTATTCGCTCACCCATCCACATTATCGGAATCAGGTGTTCCAATCACTTCCATGGTCAGAGGTGTATAAAATTAAGCACCTAGGCATGCAGACTGTTTTTACAAACATTTGTGAAATAATGGGTCGCTCTCAGGAGCTCAGTGAATTTCAGCGTGTAACTGTGATAGGATGTGCAACAAATCCAGTAGTGAAATGTCCTCGCTCCTAAATATTCCACAGTCAACTGTCAGTTGTATTATAAGAAAATTGAAGTGTTTGGGAACGACAGCAACTCAGCCACGAAGTGGTAGGCCATGTAAACTGATGGAGCAAGGTCAGCGGATGCTGAAGCGCATAGTGCAAAGAGGTCACCAACTTTCACTACAGACATCCAAACTTTCAATTCAATTCAATTCAATTTTATTTATATAGCGCTTTTTACAACACATGTTGTCACAAAGCGGCTTTACAAATTGCGTGGGTCCAGATCCCTAATGAGCAAGCCAAAGGCGACAGTGGCAAGGAAAACTCCCTAAGATGGCAGGAATTTAGGAAGAAACCTTGGGAGGACCAAGACTCAAAAGGGAACCCATCCTCCATTGGAACCCATCCTCCACTTCATGTGGACTTATGTTTAGCTCAAGAACAGTACACAGAGAGCTTCATGGAATGGGTTTCCATGGTCGAGCAGCTGCATCCAAGCCATACATCAGTGCAATGCAAAGCGTCTGATGCAGTGGTGTAAAGCACGCCGCCACTGGACTCTAGAGCAGTGGTGGGACGTTCTCTGGAGTGACAAATCGCGCTTCTCCATCTGGCAATCTGATGGACGAGTCTGGATTTGGCGGTTGCCAGAAGAACAGTACCTGTCTGACTGCATTGTGCAAAGTCTAAAGTTTGGTGGAGGGAGGATTATGGTGTGGGGTTGTTGTTCAGGAGCTGGGCTTGGCCCCCTTAGTTCCAGTGAAAGGAACGCTGAATGCTTCAACATACCAATACATTTTGGACAATTCCATGCTCCCAACTTTGTGGGAACAGTTTGCAGCTGGCCCCTTCCTCTTCCAACATTACTGTGCACCAGTGCACAAAGCGAGGTCCATAAAGACATGGATGCAGACTCTGGTGTGGATGAAATTGACTGGCCTGCACAGAGTCCAGACCTCAACCGATAGAACACCTTTGGGATGAATTATAGCGGAGACTGAGAGCCAGGCCTTCTCGTCCAACATCAGTATGTGACCTCACAAATGTGCTTCTGGAAGAATGGTCAAAACTGAATAGAAACCAATTGAATAGAAACCCAGACTCCATACAATCCAGCGAGCTCTTGCACCGGGAAAAAAACACCTGAGCCTAATCTACATGATACTAAAGGAGGCTCCTGTGAGTAAGTCGGTTAAAATAAAAAAAAACACAATTTGAACAAGCTTAAACTCTGCTGTAGCCTACAAGCGAAAAGGACACTAAAAGCCTTACAAAACACTTAGTATTTGAGCAGCAACAAGAAAACGGGTAATCCCTGATGTCCCACAAAAAAATTAATAAATAAAGATGTGTTTTTAATTTCATGACCATAGAGGTTGCTACATCTCAGTTTCTTTAAGAACGCTTTACGTATGCACGGCGCTTACACTTTACGTATATTTTCGGTTAATTTATTTCTTCACCTTTTCAGAAAAGTGTCACTTAGTAGAATGTACAGATAGGCAAGGGTGTATCAAGCTTTTTAAAAGTGGGGATATTCTGGGATAGAGACTGTAATTTAAAGCCATGGGCGTGGAGCGACAATGAGGCGGAAGTGCTGAGGAGATGAAAAATAGGGGTACATACAACTGGGCTGTAAGACAATAACCAGCTAAGGAACTAAAAACATAGGATGTATCTAGGCAGGCTAACAAGGCAAATAAACCAGACACACATGAAACCAATAGCGAGGGGTGGAGGATAAGGTGTGATCATATATATTTTATTTACAAAAGTGTTCATTCTACAAAAATAGCTTAAGGACTACAGTAATCAAATACATATAAATGTGAATGTAAGCCAAGAGTGCTTGGATTGCTTGGTGTAGACATAATTGAAAGAAGAGAACTGGGGGCTTTCCCAACCAGATGAGATGGGTTTAAACCTCCAGCTGTGTTATTGAACCTAACCTGCAAAATTCAACATTTCTCACTAATCTCACTAATTTTTAACCACTTTGTGCAGTGGTCATTTTGAGCCAATTTTAAAACAATTTGTACTAATAAACAAACACTAGTTATCTCATAGAGCATCAGGTCCCTGGATTATTGAACTTGGATTATTGTATTATTCAATTTAAAGTTTGGATTATTGTAACATTGCGGCCATGTTTTGAGCTACTAACTGTTTTCAATTTTTGTCCCAGTCCTACTTTGAAAGATGATGTTTCAATGCTCTTGATTACAGACCAAGACGGCATCATGTGTAGTCCCATGTCAGAGCCCATTTGTTTGGTGGAAAATCGAAATGGTTCACTGCATGTAAGTGATCGTGCCATTCAATACCTGTATGGAACTAATCAACCTGTGGTGGTGGTGTCTGTGGTGGGGCTTTACCGCACAGGGAAGTCTTACCTCATGAACCGCCTGGCAGGACAGCAAACAGGTAAGAACAAAAATGGGACATCTCTCATACATACAACTGGTTAGATTGCATTAATAATGAAGTGTAAAGAAATAATATTTGGTTGTTTAAAAAATAAAAAAGTAAAGAACTTTATTCTAGCATGTTTCATTTATTTACTTATATTTCATGTACATGTACTACACAAATGTTTTTAATTATGAATGTAAAATGTTCACATTTTTTGTTTGCATAAAAAATATATCAAAATTGCTATGCCACTCTATCAGAAGACAGACACAATTGAGCTTGCTTCTAATGTGCCTCCCCCAACAGCCCCCCAAACTGGCCCCCAACAATTTGGTCCCCAACAGCCACCCAAATCTGATTTTCAGTTAAAGTCCAGCTAAGGTTTTGTGCAGGTAGTCCTCACCTGTCCTCTCTCAGTGCACAGAGAGGTGTCGAGGACGAGTTGCCCGAGTTGGGTTAGTTGCATTCTCTGGTACAGTCAGTCATTCTCTGATGAGACTTGTGGTAGTGTGAGCAGCATGCTAGTGCATGCAAACAGAATGTTCTTTAGTTTGTGACGATTGCGCATGTGTAAATTGTTCTCGTGGGTACAGGTCCTTGCACTATAGGGGTTTTAGTTGACATTTAGATGACATTTAACTACCCTACTCTGCTTGCCTACAACCAAGGATGGAAATAGATGCAGATGAAGGATTGTTGTGGCAGCAACAGTAGACAGAGGGCACACCTTTACAAGAGAGCCTATACTTAGGGGCTTAGCATACATTTACCATTTTCTTATACTTATATTTGGCAGAGGTGGACATTCCAGGTAGGTTCAGAAAGTACAAGTCAGGCTTCCTTGATTGTGTTGTTTCCAGGACGGAGTTTTACTTTCTGAACCTGGAATGTCCACCTCTGATATCACACATACCACCCCCCAAAAAAATAAAAATCACTTCGGCGGTTCACTGGTCTCCAGGGCGTCTGAGGGAGTGGCAGCAACGATAAGTGGCCATTTTACTGGTCTTTTTCGGGCCATAGGGACTGGAACTGGTCCTTTTTGGGACTCTGACACTCGCACAGGCCTCTCCTGGGCCTCTGGCAACACCGAAGGCCCTCCTTGGACCTCAAACACTCACACAGGCCTCTCCAGGGCCTCTTGTACTTGCACAGGCCTCTCCTGCTCTCTGCGCCTCTTGTATCAATGAAGGCCCTCCTTCAACCTCTGACACTTGCACAGGCTAGGTGACTGCTGAAGCCATCTCAGGAGGGTGGCTGGTGGAGGGGAGACCCTGAAGGAACATACAGACACAGCCTCTCGGTGGTTCTCATTGTGCATACTCCGCCTCACTCGAGGCACCGGGAGCTCACAGTGGAGCATGAGGACACACCAAGATCCTAACCATGGATTATCTGTATGTCCCTTTTGTCTAACCACATCTTGCACTACAGGTCGCTCCTCCCTGTAGTGTTGGTCAAGACGGGCAGACTCCTGGCGCTTACCTAGGTTCTCTTCAACACAGCCAGTCAAAACCAAATGTGACCATGCTTTCCTCCTTGCTCAACGAGCCACCCTTGTTCCCACAGTGCCAGGGGATTTCTTCCTTTCGTTGACTGGCCAACACTGTGCCACAGAAGACTCCAACTGCACAGCGGTAGCCACAGCCTGATCACAGTGAATAGGCTTGCCAGATTCTCGCTCTATCCCTGTGTCCTTGTGTGGCTGATTTTTCTGTAACACCTTAAGCATGGAGCGAGAAGGCAGATGTAAATGTTGAGAAGAGCAAGATTTATTAAAGAAGGGCAATCCAAAATCAGGGTCATCAAAATCATCCCCCAAACAATCCTGACAAACACCACCTTCTTCTGAAAGAAAACCATTTTCAAGTGACACCTTCACTGACTGCATTTTTATAGTATTTAACAACCAACTAACCAATACATGTTGTACAAAGACTGAGTGCTGCCTCACATACACGGGTTTCCAAAGAATTAATATTATGATTCTGATGGTTCTGTTCTTTAGGCTTTGCTCTGGGTAGCACCATTGAGTCCAAAACGAAAGGCATCTGGATGTGGTGTGTACCACACCCCACTATATCAGGTCACACCCTGGTGCTGCTGGACACTGAAGGACTAGGGGATGTGGACAAGGTGAGTATAGCACCTACAATGCTCCACAAAAAACATGACTTTGTTTTTAAATTTAGACATTACAAGTTCTGTGCAACACAGGACCATCTGGAATCTGGAATCAAATTGGTTATCTAGACAGGTAAAATGCAGATAAACCTCATAGTAAAGACCTCAATGGTGCAAAATACATCAATGTAATGCTCTTTTGCAGTAAGGTTCTAAGCAGATATAACTGTGATATTATTATTGTCATAGGGCGATTCTAAGAATGATGCCTGGATTTTCTGCCTGGCTGTCCTGCTCAGCAGTACTCTGGTTTACAACAGCCGTGGAACTATTGACAACACGGCTTTGGAAAAGCTACAGTATCCATCTTAAAGCAACAATACTCATTCAATAACATCCAAATATAACATCATCATCATCAAAAGAAATATATATATATATATATATATATATATATATGTATCATCAAAAGTTTCAGAGAGATTTACTCAAGTAATCACATAGATAGAGGGTCTTCAATGGGCCTTGTTAGGGATGTCAGACAGTCATATGATGACCATAAGGTGATATGGTTTAAAATAGATGACATTGATGAAGAGGTCCAGTACAAAGGTGTTATTAATTTAGTTTAGTTTAGTTTTGCCCGGAACACCTCACCAGGGAGGCTCCCAGGGGGCATCCGGACCAGATGCCGAACCAACTCAACTGGCTCCTCTCTACATGGAGGAGCAGCGGCTCTACTCCGAGTCTCTCCCAGATGACCTTATTGCTCTCTCAGGGAGAGCCTGGACACCCTGTGGAGAAAACTAATTTCAGCCGATTGTATTTGTGATCTCATTCTTTTGTTCACTACCAAAACCTTGTGAACATAGGTGAGAGTTGGAACATAGATTATCCAGTAAATCAAGAGCTTTGCCTTTTGGCTCAGCTCTCTCTTTACCCCAACGCTCCGGTACAGTGTCCGCAACACTGCAACAGACACACTGATCCGCGTGTCAACCTCCCGTTCCATCCTTCCCTCACTTGTCTTGAACTCGGCTGCAAACTGATCCAGCGAGAGCTGTAGGTCTTGGCCCGATGACGCCAACAGGACCACATCATCCACAAAAAGGAGACAAGAGGAATCCTGGAGGCCACCAAACCGAACCCCCTCAGCCAGCTATGCCGGTAAATTCTGTCCATAAAAGTTATGAACAGAATCGGTGACAAAGTGCAGCCCTTACAGAATTGAACCCCAACTGGAAACCAGTCAAGCGAACCAATCTCCTGCTCCCTTTGCACAGGGACTCGATAGCCTGTAGCAGTGGGCCCAGTACCCTATACTCTTGGAGCACCCCCCCAGAGAAATCCCAGACTGACACGGTTGAATGCCTTCTCCAAATCCACAAAACACATGTGGACTGGTTGAGCAAACAACCATGCACCCTCTAGGACCCTCGCAAGGGTAAAAAGCTGGTCCAGTGTTCCACGACCAGGACAGAACCCACGTCGTTGCTCTTGTAACCGAGATTCAACTATTGACGGGACTCTCTTCTCTACTACCACCTGCATAGACTTTACCAGGGAGGCTGAGGAGTTGGAGCATACCCTCCGGTACCCTTTCTTAAGGGGGGAACCACCATCCCGGCTTGCCAGTCCAAAGGTACTGCCCCCGATGTCCACGCAATGTTGCAAAGATGTGTCAGCCAGGACAGTCCCACAACATCCAAAGCCTTAAGGAACTCAGGGCGGACCTCATCCACCCCCAGAGCTTTCACAACTACCCTGATCACCTCAGCCCGAGTGATGGGTGAACTCTTGACCGAGTCCACAGTTCTGCTTCCTCTATGGACAGCGTGATGGTAGGATTGAGAAGATCCTCAAAGTATTTCTTCCACCGCCTAATGACATCCCCAGTCGAAGTCAGCAGATCACCAGCCTCACTGTATACAGTGTTGGTCGGGAACTGCCCAAAAAAAATGAAAACCCAGGCAAGACGAGGCCACCGACAGGGCGACGGGCACAAACACAGGAACAGACACAGACACAGGAACAGGAACAGACAAAACCGGAGAAAACGGGACCAAAACAGAAACAGACACCACGGGACAGGGACCGGAACAGACACCACGACACACGGGTCAATAAAACAGGCTTGGGTCAAATCCGATAAGGAGTCTGACATTTTAACATTACCACCACGTAGTGACATGATGGAACGACAAAGACAGAATGAAAGTAAGAGAATAAACATGAAAGAAATAACACTGTTTGAATACAACGTATATCACTAAACACGAGACTATACAAATCAAACTGAACCGTACAAAGTCACCACAGTCAACAAACCAACAAAGCCAACAACATCACCACAGTCAACAAAATTCCACAAAATCATCCCTAACCCACGAGACAAAAGACATTAGGCATTAAATATACTCAAACAATCAGAACACCTGTGAAACATAACAAGGGGAGTGGTTACAAACTGAAAGGAGGGACTAGGACGCACATGGTTGACAAAAACAAATTCGAGGAATGACAGGAGGAGGAGGGGGCAGATGTGACAACAGGTTAGAGAGATAAACAGGTGTGAGGCCATGCAAGGCTTTAAAAGTCATTAACAGAATTTTGCTGCGGATGTGTTCTGAGACCGGATGCCAGTGTAGTTGATGGAGGAAAGGAGTTATGTGTTCAGATTGTTTTGTGGACATATGAACTCTGGCTGCAGAATTTTGGATGTAAGGATGTACTGAAGAGGGCATAGTGTTTTCACTGGTAGACCATAGAGCAGTGAGTTACAGTAATCTAATCTAGAAGTTATGAATGCATGGACCAGGGTTTCAGCATCTGTGAGTGAGAGTATGGGGCAAAGGCGGTCAATGTTACAGAGATGGAGAAAAGCAGACTTACAGACAGAATTAATATGTGGGACAAACGTGAGACGAGTCAAACAAAACACCTAGATTTTGCACGATAGACGACTGGCTGACTGAAGTGTTTTCAACAACTAGACTGCATTTAGAAAAGGCAGAGATGGCTGACTTTTTGCCGATAACCATGAATTCTTTTTTTGAAGGATTAAGTGTGTTATCTCCTGGATGCAGGACAGCAATATGGAAGGAGGGAAAGAATCTGTAGAATTGAAATCGAGGTATATCTGTGTGTCATCAGCGTAGAACTGAAAATTGAGACAAAAGGAATGGCTAATATTGGCAAGTATGTTTAAGATAAATAACAGGGGACAAAGAACAGAACCTTGTGGCACTCCCTGAGTGACTGAAACAGATATGGATTTGTGCCTCCCAATACTAACATACTGAACCCTGTCAGCAAGATCGGATATAAACCAGGAAAGCACAGTGCCAGAGAGACCGGATACTGGAAAGACATGAGTGGAGAATTTTATGGTTAACAGTGTCGAAAGCTGCAGTTAGATCAAGGAGCAGAAGGACAGATGTATGGCCAGAGTCAGTGGAAAGGAGCAAATTATTAAGTATGCTGGTGAGAGCTGTCTGTGAAGGGAGCGGAAACCTGACTGTTTCAAAAAGATTATTGGTGGACAGAAAAGCCTCTAGCTGTATGGCAACAGCCCTCTCAAGAACTGTAGATAAAATGTCAGATTGGAGATAGGTCTGTACTTTTGTAGGTCTGAGCTGTCAAGGCCAGGTTTCTTAATAACAGGAGTAATAGCTGCCTTTTTAGAGAGCATGTCTGGAACCTTGAATAAGATTTGAGTAATACGAAGAATGAGCAGATTTAAGTGCAGCTTTGTAGACGGGCATATGCTCAGAAAAGGCAAGAGCATGCACCTGAAGCAGCGAACGTAGCCAGAAGTGAGTGAGAGATTAATGAGATGAGAAATAGGGATAGTGGTACCAGGGAGACACTGCTTCAGAAGTGTAGTTGGTGCAGGATCAAGTTGACATGAAGAAGGTTTGGACTTGGAGATAATTACAGCAATGTCGTCAGAGGAAACCAGAGAAAAATTAGAGAAGGAAACACTACCAGGACTGAGAGCAGGGAGAGAAAGATCAGGAAGGGATGGGTTGAGAAAGCCTAAATGGAGCTAATTTTATCTTGAAAATTATTGAGAAAAGCAGTAGAGATTTCAGGAGACAATGAGACTGTATGAGTAGGAGGACGAGAAAGTTTACTAACAAGAGAGAAGAGTTGTTTGGGATCATGTCTGGAACCTTGAATAAGATTGGAGTAATACGAAGAACAAGCAGATTTAAGTGCAGCTTTGTAGACGGGCATATGCTCAGTAAAGGCAAGAGCATGCACCTGAAGCCCAGTGTTTTTGTAGAGGTGCTCAAGGCACCGCCCGGCGGTCTTGAGAGTGCGAAGCTCGGAAGTAAACCAGGGAGAGGTGTGAGTGGAAGGTACAGTCCTAGTTTTAAGTGGGGCTAGTGTATTAAGGATAGCAAAGATAGAGTCATTATAGAGAGAGACAGCATCATCAGCAGAGGATAGGTTACAGATCATAGGGAAAGGAGAAGCATTAAGATGCATAGACAGGGAATCAACAGCAGAAAAATTACGGAAAGATATTTTTAGAGTGTTTAGAGACGTTTTAGAGTGAGTCTTAGAGATGGGAAGGCAGAGATCAGCAGTAATAACTTTGTGATCAGATATACCCATACACAAACCAGAAATGTTACTAACAGTACATCCAGAGGAAGAACAGCAAATTAGATCGAGAATATGTCTATGCTTGTGAGTAGGAAAATTGGCGGGCTAGGTCAAAATATTTGAGCAAAGACAAAACGTCAACAGATAAAGAGGAGACAGTGTCCATATGGATGTTAAAGTGCCCGACTATCACCAGAGATGGAGACATGAAACTGACTATGGTAAGCAGTTCACTGAGTTCAGAGAGAAAGTCAGCTGTGGAGAGTTTAGGTGGGCGATATACCAGCAGTAGTATTAAGGTAAACAAGCCAGACACCTTTAGAGCCATATATTCAAAAACAGAAACTTCATGTAGTTTGCACAGAGTTAGTCTCACATTTTGATTGAAAATAACAGCCAGACCACCGCCTCTATCTGTTAATCTAGGAGCACAGAGGTAGGTAAAGCCAGGAGGGATAGCTTCGTTAAGAGGGATGTAATCTCCCTTGTCTGCCAAGTTTCAGTCAGAAAGAGCAAAGTACAGTTATGTCGTGGAAGCTTTGTCTGTGAGAGAGCTACAGTTAAATAAGGCGAAGTTGAACAGGCCGGGAGAGACAGACGACTGAGATGAAATGGTTACTTGTGGGACAGGGCACAGAACACCAGCGTCGACTCCATGGCTGAATTTGGATTTGTACTTCCGATATCCACGGCTATTAGTCCAAACAGCTGCGAAACTGGTTTTAGACGACTGGAACAGCGCTGGTCTAGGTTTACAAGCCTGGTGGATATAGCGGATACGGCGAACGATACCAATAGAGCAGCAATCGTACGTGGATGGGTCGAGACGACGGTGAGAGAGGAGAGAACGTAGATCATCCGGAGTATACACAATCCTGGGACTGGAGACACTTCAATCGGCACCATTAAAAGTCACGACGACATCCCCAAATCCCAACGGGCAGGTGACAAAAAACAAGACTCCGGCAGGATACATAACTAGTTACTACCAAACTCAACGGCCCAGCAATGCAGTGCTAGAGCTGGAACTACGTTAGCCAAACAAAACAACCCAGGCACCAGAGAGGTAGCTAAACATGCACAAACAACACAAAGTAGCAAGTTCAAGAGCTAGACCCTCGGCACATGTAAGCAGAGGTGCTGGAAATAGGAGAGAGGGCTCGTAGCAGCTCAATAGCAGGTAGTTAGCACTATGTTAGTAGCACCCAGTCAGAGCAAGGAGCCAGCAGCGATGTAAACAAACCTCTAGCAGCAGAGCAGGAGAAAGTCCATATACAGCAGCAGGTGATAAAAAGTCCATGGGGAGATATAAATCCTCAGAATTTACAGAAGGAGAGAATTTGCAAAATATGCTAAGAGAGAGAGACCGGCAGGAAGCGGCATCTCATGTGCGCACAGCGCTCTCCCACCGGAACCAGATAAAAAGATATCGAGATTAGGCCACTATTATAGAGATACCTTATTTTAATTTAACATTTTTTTGGGACAAAAAGCATTGAGAGTTGAGTGATTTAATATCATACTATATATAAATGTCATGTATTATTTATTATAAACAATCATACTTTTATTACAAAGTGCTTATTCCTTAGTGTACTGCAGCTACGTCACCGAGCTTGCAGAACAGATTAAGATCAAGTCCCCAACACTAGAAGCAAAGGATGAAGATGATGAGGAAGAGGACTCTCAGTTTGTGCAGTTCTTCCCTAATTTTATCTGGACTGTGCGAGACTTTGTTCTAGAGCTGGTGATTGAGAAAAAGGGTCAAGTGACAGAAGATGAGTACCTGGATTTTGCACTTCAGCTAAAGAAAGGTATTAGTGATGTTTTTTTTTACTGATTTTACCTTTTGTATGAAATATTGGGCTTATACACTTTGTAGTCATTTGCATATAATTATTGTCATTCATAATAGAATACCACTCTGTAATAAAAAAAATAGTCACTTGAAGCTGTCCAACAGAAAATGTCCTTGGGGATTATAGACTGGATTATCTTTTCTCCAGCAATGTTTCATCACACATCAACAAAATTATGCACGTTTACGCAATTGACATGTATTAGGCCCATTTTCAGTATGCTTGGAGTTTACATAATGGCAGCTTTCATAACTGCAGTAGTAAGAAGGCGATGGAGGCTGTGGCAGAGTCTCAGAATGCCACAAACCTTAGCCATAAGAAATGTACGTTTTTGGGTGTTACAGAGTAACACTGCGGCTGCAGTATTGCTGTCGCTGTACCGAACCGTTGTGGTGAAGAGAGAGCTGAGCCAAAAGGCAAAGCTCTCAATTTACTGGTCAATCTACGTTCCGACTCTTACCTATGGTCACGAGCTTTGGTTAGTGACCGAAAGAATGAGATCACGAATACAAGCAGCCGAAATGAGTTTTCTCCGCAGGGTGTCTGGGCTCTCCCTTAGAGATAAGGTACGGAGCACAGGAGGGGCTCGGAGTAGAGTCGCTGCTCCTCCACGTAGAGAGGAGCCAGCTGAGGTGGTTTGGGCATCTGGTTCGGATGCCACCTGGGCGCCTGCCTAGGGAAGCGCTCTGGGCATGTCCAACTGGGAGGAGGCCCCGGGGAAGACCCAGGACACGCTGGAGAGATTATATCTCTCGGCTGTCCTGGGAACGCCTTGGTATCCCCCCAGAGGAGCTGGAAGAGGTGGCTGGGGAGAGGGAAACCTGGGCCTCTTTGCTTAGGCTACTGCTCCCGCGACCCGGATAAGCGGAAGAAAATGAATGGATGGATGGATGGGTGTTATAGAGGAAGAATAATATAAATATATATAGACAAAGACTGAGAGCATAGAATTTTGCTGCTCTGCCATGATTTAGTTAAGTTGCCATATTGTGAATTATGATTTGCACCCCAATCAAAATTAGTCCTCCACATTTACCCATGTGTGCAGTGAGAATACACACACAAGTGATCACCAGGGGGCTGTGGTGCACACATGCTCAGAGTGGTGGGCAGCCCTAGCACCAGCAATGTGAAGCAGTTAGGGTTAAGTGCCTTGCTCAAGGGCACTTCACTCATGACCAGGGAATCAAACCCATGACCCACTGGTCACAAGACCATTTCCCTAACCACGAGACCATGACTGCCCAGTACTGAAGTCATCATCTCAGTTTTCAATACTGCAAGTGTAAGTTTACAATGTTGCACTATTTAAAGTCATGGCAAATTTGTCAATAGGTATTAAATGGAATGTTGCACATTTTGTGTATTGTAGCACAGTTACCATCATGTTTTATGAATCTGGCCCATAGTAAAGGTTATTACATTGTAAGATACATGCGTTCATCTTTTTTATCTTTCATTTTCTTAATGTTTTACAGGTCTTGGTAAGAAGGACACCAGCTACAACCTTCCACGAAATTGTATTCGGAACTACTTTCCAACCCGCAAGTGTTTTGTGTTCCCTTTGCCTGCCTCGCAACACAATATGGTCCGCCTTGAAAGCGTGGATGAACGTGACATTAATCCTGACTTTCTGAAGGTCACACAGCATTTTTGTGACTATGTCTTTATGAAGAGCAAAGTGAAAACACTCAAAGGAGGACAAAGAGTTACAGGAAGAAGTGAGAACTGTACAATAGTTCCATAATCTTTCATCTGTTCGGTTTTATTATTGCAGTTTTATGTATTTATCCAATCGTTGTGTGTGTGTGTGTGTGTGTGTATGTGTACAATGATAGTGTTTGGTCACCTTGCAAGATTGTATGTGGATACAATCTCTAGTGGCAAAGTGCCCTGTTTGGAAAATGCTGTTGTTACCATGGCGAAGATCGAGAACCAAGCAGCTGTAAAAGAGGGTCTTAAGGTGTACCAGAGTGGGATGGAACAGGTTATACAAACACTCTCACACACTTCTGGGTTGAAGCACTGGCCTAAATATTTGGGTTAATGGTGTTGGAGCCAGACGAATCAGCAAATCATTATGTTTCATTCTGAATTTCTACAGTGAATAAAATATACTAGGAGACATCACAGAAGTTCACAAAAGTTTTTTTAATCAAACTGACAACCATTTGCCGGACTATTCATTTGTATCATACTGTCCCACATCGGACACTGATCCTAATGATCCAGATGCTTCTACAGGTGAAGACTCTGTTTCCAGTCAGTCTGAGTGAGATTTCTGCTCAACACCAGGACTTCAGTAGAATTGCCACCACTGAGTTCTTGAAAAACTCCTTCAAAGATGAAAACGCAGAGTACCTCAACTTGCTCACGGTGAGACACACACACATACTATCACCCATACTCACACACTTTTTATTAAGACATTTCCTGAGAAAAACATATTTATTTTTTATTTTTCAAATTACATTTTAGTAGAAACATTACATTTTGTAATGTACGCTCTTTGAGAACATAGGAACAATCAGGCTCTCACACCCACCCACACAAACACTAATCATTACAAAACTATATTAGTGTCTTAATGTCATTTTGCAGATGCTCTTGTCCAAAGTAACTTGCAGTAGTGCTTTGCTGAACGAAATCCCCATGCTAGTATATTAGGCCAGAGTAGCAATGTACTAGCATATGGGGACCATTAGTCAAGTCAAGTCAAGTCAATTTTAATTATATATCGCTTTTTACAACACATGTTGTCTCAAAGCAGCTTTACAAATTGTATGGGTCCAGATCCCTAATGAGCAAGCCAAAGGCGACAGTGGCAAGGAAAAACTCCCTAAGATGGCGGGGAAATAGGAAGAAACCTTGGGAGGACCAAGACTCAAAAGGGAACCCATCCTCCATTGGGCGGCCCGTTAGCACCAGTCCGTATTTGTGAACACAGCAATGGTACATCCAACCCCGGCATCAGTACATCCACCGGCGAGCCAGACCATCTCCCAGGTGCTTGTAGGTGCATGCAGTCGTCTTGGGTAGAAGCATGCAAAAAGATGGACAATACAGACTGAGTGTGAGGATGTCAATTTAACCACCATTGATTTAAATGTACATAGCTCATGTGCCAGTGATTAGCATGTAGCTCCGGCAGGCTAATCTATAGCAGCATAACTAAAGGGAGGGGTCCAGAGGTGACCACAGTCATGAGGGCTCACTGAGACATTGCTTTCCAGTCAAGTCAGTCACAACTAGAGTGATGCCATGACACAGCTGGATGACAGCATCAACATCTCAGATTACCAGAAATCTCAACGTCTGGGGGCCCCTGAGCCCCGCACCTTACTAGGGGAATATTTAACTGAAGGCTTGATATATAGGTGAGTCTTAAGTCTAGATTTAAAGATTGGAACTGTGTCAGAATCTCGGATTGGAGCTGGAAGGCTATTCCATAATTGAGGGGCTTTAAAAGAGAAAGCTTTGCCTCCGGCTGTAGTCTTACAAATTTTTGGAACTAAGAGAAATCCAGCATTTTGGGAGCGTAAAGGGCGAGATGGGTTGTAGTAAGCAATGAGTTCACTCAGATATTGTGGGGCAAGACCATTTAACGCCTTATAGGTTAAGAGAAGAATTTTAAATTCAATTCGATGTTTAATCGGAAGCCAATGTAATGCCGCGAGAGTGGGACTAATATGATCGAATTTTCTAGCCTTAGTTAGGACTCTAGCTGCAGCATTTTGTACAAGTTGTAGCTTCTTTATGGACTGTTTAGAGCATCCAATTAGAAGACCATTACAGTAGTCCAATCTTGACGAGACAAAAGCATGGACCAGCTTCTCTGCATCAGCTATTGAAAGTAAGTGTCTCAGCTTGGCGATATTACGTAAATGGAAAAAGGCAGCCTTAGTGACATTGCATATATGTGTGTCAAATGAAAGATCCGAATCAATAGTGACACCTAAGCTTTTTGCGGTAGACGTAGGTGTTACTGAAAACCCATCTAGGGTAAGGGGAATATCAGCCCAGCTGCTTCTAGCAGCTTTAGGCCCAAGAATCAGCACCTCAGTCTTATCAGAATTTAGTTGAAGACAATTAGATGCCATCCGGTTTTTAATGTCCTGGACGCAGCTCTCAATCTTGAGAGTAGTGGTGATATCATCCGGATTGGAAGATATATACAACTGAGTATCATCTGCGTAGCAATGGAAGCTAATACCATGCCTACGGATGATAGTGCCCAGTGGAAGCATATATAATGTAAATAATATGGGGCCCAGTACAGATCCTTGTGGGACACCATATTTTACCTTAGAACGCTCTGAGCATTCGTTGTTTACTAGTACAAATTGGTAACGATCTGTCAGGTAGGATCTGAACCAGGAGAGTGCTTGACCTCTTATACTAGAACATACATTAAACTAGAGCTTGGCAAAGAAAATACATGCAAGGTGTGAATACTGGAGTGAAGCCCATGTCTGACGTATGCAGACCTTTAACGGCAATGGTCTATTAACAGGGGGATTCTGAAACGTCAGACAATCCAGGAGTCAAAACCAGAGAGGCAGAAAAAGTAAACACAGAATCCAAACTCAACGTCAAACATAGTCCATGTCAAAAACACCAGTAGGCAATCAAAATAGGCAATAGTACAAAATGGCAAATCTGAGATAAACAAATCAGGTACATAGAGATTAATGCAGATAGCAATGCTCGGAATGCTTTCCAGCATGTGAGAGAGACAGTCCATGGCTATATAGTGGTGTGTAATAGGAATCGGGTGAAATATAATAATGTGGGCAGCAGTGTTGAGGATTCTGGGAATCAGAGTCTCTGGAGTCGAGCTGCATGGCAAGGGTTTTTTTAACATAAGGATACTTAATCAAAGTGATAATATTCAGTGTGTGCATTTCTGAACTTGTATGAGTCTTTTACGTGTTTTACATGTTTTCAGGAGGACGTAGAAAAGCACTATGCTGAGCTGCTTGTTCAGAATGCTGAGGTGTCAGAGAACAGGTGCCAGATGCTGCTGTCTGATCTGTACAAGGAGATGAGTGAGCGTCTGCAGCAGGGGGAGTACGCAAAACCTGGAGGATATGAGCTCTACTGCAGGGACAGAGAAGACATCGTTACCCAGTATAAAAGGAAGCCTCACAAGGGAGTCAAAGTAAAAATTATGCTTAACAGAAGCATTTACTGTATCTTGCTAGTGATCACAGCAGGTATGCATGAGTCAACCTCAGATGTCAGCAGATGTGCTTGTATGTGTGTGTGTGTATAGGCTGAGGATGTGCTGGAGGAGTTTCTGACTAATAGAAATGTGGAAGCAAACTCTATTCTCCAGACTGACAAGAAACTGAGTGAACATGAAAAAGAAATTCAAGGTAAAATAACATTATTTATAAGAAAATAATTGATGTGGTATTTTGCTGGGTTACTTAATCATTATATCATTACATTCTCTTATCCAGAAACTGCGTAAAATTAGTAAATCAGTACTAACCAGTTGAATCAGTATAACGATACTAGTGAGACAATACATAATTTGTTCTTATCAGTTAGAATAAATTTCCTAAAAGGCAACAGTTTTGTAGGCTTAGGAATATAGGGTGATGTGCTCACATTGTATGCTTATTATATCCAAATTAGGGCAGGCAAAGCAATGCCAACCACAGAGACAGGCATAGAGTAAGCATTCAAAATATATGCATCACACAGGAGACCTAAAATAGACACATATATTAGATTCTAACTAATAAAAGGAGATTTCAAAGCTCTACTGACTGGGATCGCCCCTTAGGATGCCCCTTAGACTGGTTTGGAATGAAGGGTGTGCCAAATAGATAAAAGTCCAAGGCAAAATTAAAAAGGTAGTTTAAGATGTTTTGGGACAATGTAAGCAATAATGCAATTTCTTCTTCTTTGGAATAAAACGGTCCTTAAAAAGGCCCTAATGTCATGATAAAAGCCAACTGTTTCAAAATATTGTTTCTTTAGATGCTAAGTAACACCAAGTGCTATGTTACAATACATCAATAAATAAATAATATAACTAACTGCTTGTTTTAATTAATAGTATATTGCTTGTTTTTGTAATGCTACATTTTGAGTAATAACAACAATGTCATTGTTCTATAAAGTTCAACAGTGAATATCCTGTCCTGTTCTTACCTCATCTAACTTCTTCTACTCTCTCTCCCTTTGGCTTTGTCGATGATGGACAGAGGAGAGAGAAAAAACATCTCTGTTAGAGCAGAAAAATAAAGCAGCTGAGGAGAAACAGAAGGAAATGACACAAATGATACAGGTGGAAAAAGAGAACCAAGAGGAGCGCATGAGACAGATGGAGATGAAATTTGAGGAGGAAAAGCAAGCGCATCAAGAGGAGCTGGGCAGAGCTATGGAGAGTAAACTAGCAGAACAGAAAGACCTCCTGGAGAAAGGCTTTAAGGAGAAGGCTGAGCTGCTGGGCAGTGAGATTGAGCAACTTAAAAAAGAAAAAGAAAATAATTCTCGTAGCTTTCTTGAGTTTCTCATGCCTGTTATGGATATTGGTAAAGATGTGTTGTCCACTGTTTTACAATATAGGCTCATGAAGTCAGGTCTGAAGAAAGGCATTATCTAAGATGACATTTATTTAAATTATTCTTTTAAAATAGTTTTATGGTTAAATATAGATCAGCATCATGGTGAGGCCACTTAGGAAAGACATAAATGTGAATTTGACAATGATAAATATGATGGAAAAAATACATATTTAATACAATGAATTGTATACATAATACAAATTCTGACTGAGTGGCTCTTATTGTCCGTAATTACAAGAAGAATTAACAGTGACAGAAAAGCAGTTATCTAAGTTCTCACTATTTATAACTGTAGATTGTATTCTCACTCATCTATATGAACTCTTTTGATCCCTAGACCTTAGACCATACCTATACCCACCACCACACAGTAAGCCTAAACAATATTTCCTATATTAATGGAATAGTGTGTGCAATGACTTGAAAATGCACAGTATAGCACAGTAAATTGTTGCGTATTAAATATTAAATAACTTTTTCTTAATTATTCAGCATTTTAAATGAGTTGACATGGAACTCTTATACCTTGAGATTTTATGTCAATCACTTTTGTAATATTTAAAATATAGGATAAAGTGCTGTTGTAAATTCACACACATTGAGCTGTATTGAATGCAAATATGAGAGTTACATGTAACAAAAAAAAAGAATAAAATTTGATTTCAAGACAAGAATACAGTTTTTCTCAGTCGATTTGGTACATTTCTCACTTCATGGTTTACATTTGCATCACAACAAGTACATTTCTCAAAACAGTGCAAACAGCAAAACTAAATGAAAAACCTGCAATGTATGGTGACAGAAGCAGCAGACGCGGAGTATGGTGCCTTGGAATCTTTAATGTCCATAGAGCAATAACCATCACACGCAATGATAGGCAGAGAAAGATAAGCGCTTAAGTCCGTGACTTGGCAGTCAGGAAGGCAACGGAAGACGATACACACAGGCTCATTCCTCTAGGCTCAAGGAATGCACAGCGATGACTGGCAAGACCTGTGGGCTGAACTAGGGAGTGCTGGAGATGAGAGACAGGTGCCAGTGATTAAGGAGTAAGCGGGTGAATTAGAAAGGGAGTGGCTGTGTAGAGGAATGTGAAGTGGGCGGCTCCCCTGTGGGGCTGGCCCGGCCTACCGTGACATGCAAAAGCACATGCTTCACTCAGAATTCTTTGTTTTTGCCTCAAAATCAAATATTTAGGTCAATAAACTTGTCAGGATTCAGTTCCAATACTCCAGAAATTTTATGTGTCTGTGCGAGACACTTTTATTTGGGTTTTATTTGTCAGTTAACAACCAACGATCATCATTAACCCTTCTTGCTGACAGTCTAATGACATCCCCGACAAAGGAACATCATAGGCAGTGCTTCTTCCTTAAGATGCCATCTTCAGGAGTACGAAGAGAGCTTATTTTTATATTTTACATAAAATTTTTATATTTTTTTATATTTTACAAAAAATTTTAAATTGTCTAGATTCATTAGGTAAGGGCGGGTACCACTTATATCAGGGGTAGGCAACCTTTGAGACATCGAGTGCCAACTTCAACATTTCTAGTCAATGAGTGTGCCACTATCAACAATAATGGTAAAAAAAACAGACACAAACTACGGGAATATGTTCTACAAATTTGGAATTTTACATAGAAAATGTGCTTTACAAATACAATTATTTTTATTAATGTGGCTTTATTGATAAGAGTAACTTGCATTGAACCCCGTGCAGATAACCTCTAGCCCTGGAACTGGACCTTAGACATGCCCTAAAATATTGTCATATAAACCTGATATTTAACATTACACCACATCTCTCCTTCCTAAAATCAACCGGGTAGACTGCCTTTTGATTCGAGAGACCTTCTGCCTCCTTTGCTGGAAGGTCTGTTCCTGCCTAAACATGAACTGAGCATACGCCTATTATGAATTAAACTCTCCTATATATCTTTGTGTTCTTAAATATTTTGACTATTTGATAAGAAATGAAACTAATCTTACTGTTCCAAGCTGACCTCTGGATGCTGATGGTCCTGCATTGGGCTGTACATTTGTCATGTTCTGTAAGAGAGCAGTCATATGCTATCACTGTAGATCACATGAAATACCATGGTCAATATATGTTATATAAGCAACATATACTGTACATCCATAGGCCTCCCAAGTGCATCATCCCACTCAGAGGCAGCAGAGACGGTTTCTTCATCTTGGATTAATGTTTTTTGTGGTTTACAAGAGAAATATTTGTACACTTCAATTAAGATATAGATACTTAAAGTGACTTACAACTGCAGGAGGCTCAGCTGTTAGAACCACACCGTCGATCACTGAAGAGATGGAATTAAAATTGTTCAGATAAATGTGGTTTAAGCACTATAACGAATAAATGTAATTAAAATACCTTTAACATAAACGTTCATGTCCTGGGTGGTAGTTTGCTTGGTTGAGCTTCCTCCAGGGATGCCGTCAGTTATAGGCCAGCCTCTGTTCTGTGATAGTGCCAGCTCTTCAGCCTGGGTGAAAGGCGGTGGTGGTGGCCCCCATCCGGTTTTGCGCGCCTCTGCCTTTTTCCTATTAGCTACAAAACCATAACCAACTGTAAACTATACAAGGCTGGGCTGGTTATATGTAAAACATTAGGTAATTATGTACTATGATTCATACCACTTTTCACTATGTTTTTATATTTCATTTTTATTTGCTGCCATGTGCGCTTCACCCCACCGTGATGACACCTATATTGTGTACATGAAAATAAGAAAAAATAAGGTAAAAAGACAACTATCACTTAATAAAATTAAATTTCTTGTTAATTTATGTGACAACTGTCGTTGAAATTCTGTAAACCCTTAAAATGGTGAGCACAATAAGAGTCAGAAGCAGTTGGGTGAAATGGTATAACAGAGTAAAATGAATTTATTAAGCAAGTATGGATTAATCCAGAGATCTCAATTACATACACACAAGGCATCTGCAATAGAGAGCTAATCTCCCTTTTCGAATCCTCAGGTTTTATAATCATTTTCCATGTACATGACACGTGCACGTGGTGACCATGCGTTGATCACAGAATGCTAAAACGAATATGATTGGATAAACAGGACATAATCCACACATGATTTGACATGCACACGCTGGCCTCTCCCCTCGCACGCCTGCGCTCCTGCTCGGACGTCAGGGGTCCATCCCGTGAGTAGATCATCCTAGGAACATTGGCTTCTCGAAAACACCCGAGGCGCCAGGAAGGCTAGGATAGCTACATAGCCAAAGCATTCTTGATTCAGGCCTACTGCCCATAAGTACAAGAGTGACTAAAATTATACATTACTAATGTGATTTACGTGTATATAAGGTAAAGAACACTCAGGAATGCTGAAGTACATATATGCTAAAGCATATCATAAGGGAAAATGTTAGATTTTCACTCACACAACTTTATTTGAAGATTAAATAATAACTTACGCATTAACTTGGTCAGCAATTTTTTTGCCATGCCAATTCTCTTTGTTTGGAGGCTGCTGTAGTATTTTTTTCTGATTAAATATATATTCATTTTCTGCAAATGCAGACATTAATATTTCTTGCTCAAGCGGTGTAAAATAACTTGATCTCTTTTTTTCATCATTAGCGTCCATGGTGAATCAGTTTTTCGACACACCATTGAGAATGCCTTTTAACAGGTAACGTGAACGCGCTTCAGATGGATTTAATCTACTCTCAAATCAACTAAACTATCAGCTTTTGTGGAACCGAAAACTCTGACTATGACACGGTGAGATTAGTCAACTTTGAGTTCCGGTTTGAGTTTAGAGTTTGTTAAACCCGCTTCTTGGAATACCCCCCAGATGACACGAAAACATAAAACCTGACATGGAAACAAACAATGAGCAACGCGCACAGTGGAATAGAGAACTTGGATATGAAACACTGACTAGCCTAAATGAGAACATGAGGAAGCATGGACTAGAATGGGGACAGGGAGCATTAGAGTACAAGATATAGTAGCCTGGGAACAAGAGAACTTACACAAGAAAATAAGACAAGTAGACTTACAAGGAAGAACGGAAAACACAGGGAATATAAATCAAAGTAATTTCTAGAGAAAATCCAGAATCCCAATTGCACAGTGTGGTGTTAAGTCCCAGTGATCCCAGTTTGGTGACCAGATGCTAGGGGATTGTTGTGTTAAAAGCTGAACTAAAGTCGTATGTGAGAGTGCTCCAGGCTTAGATGAAGAGCAATTGAAATTGCATCATCAGTAGACCGGGGTGGTCGGTAGGCAAACTGAAGAGGATCAAGTGATGGAGGTAGGACAGATGTTATATGGTTCTTGACTTGTCTTTCAAAACATTTCATTATTATGGGGGTGAGTGCTACGGGGGCGAAAGTCATTTCGACTAGATACTGTGGATTTTTTGGAACTGGGATAATAGCTGAGGTTTTGAAACATGATGGAACAACAGCTTGACTCAGGGAGATGTTAAATATTCATCAACTGCAACACAGTTTATTGAAACCCTCCCAGATTTATCTACTTTAGCCTACTCACCATCAGATCAAGAGGAGTTAGATAGTCTAACTCACTGCTTAGAGAACACCTGCAGATCAGCTCTAGATATAGTAGAAAATATATAAAAAGGCCAGATCTAAAAAGCTCTCCCCGTGATATACTGACCAAACTCGAAACTTAAAACAAATAGCACGTAAATAAGAACGGAATTGGCGATCGACTAAGCTAGAAGACTTCCACTGCCACAAAGGATAGCCTTATTGAATACAAAAGGGCACTCACTAAAACATGCTCAGCATACTTAGCATCATTGAGAATAATAAAAACAATCCTGGATTTATATTTAGTACTATTTCTAATAATGCTTCTCAATCTTAGTGCAGCTTTTGACACAATCACAGGATCTTGCTAGAATGGTTAGAAAATTGGGTTGGAATCTCAGGCACAGCCCTTTCATGGTTTAATTGTTAACTTATCGCTATCAGTTTGTAGAGCTTAATAATATTCGCTCCAAATCCACAAAAGTGAAATATGGAGTCCCGCAAGGCTCCATCTTAGGACCACTATTATTTACATTATACATGGTACCATTGGGCATAGTTATAAACACATGGTGTCAACTTTCACTGCTAAGCAGATGACACTCTACATATCAGCCAAACCTGATGACAAATTCAGTTTAGGAAAAATTGAGGCCTGCATAAGAGATGTTAAATGCTGGATGTCGCTAAACTTCCTCCAACTTAACGGTGACAAAACGGAGGTTCTCCTTCTGGGCCCAAAGAAAATACCAGATCTAATGCTACATCTTGCAGACTACCCCACCTGGCTCAGTAGCCAAAAATCTCGGCATCATATTCGACTCTGACCTATCGTTTGATAAACACATAGATAATACTACTAGGATAGCTGTTCTACATCTCCACAACATTGCCAAGCTAAGAACCATCACAGCATGATGCAGAAAAATTGGTACACGCCTTTGGCTCCAGATTAGACTACTGTAACTCATTACTGTCAGGATGTTCATATAGGAATCTAAATAAACTTCAAATAGTTCAAAATGCCACATCCAGAGTTCTGACTAGAACTAGAAAATTTGATTATATCAGGCCAGTCCTATCAGCCCTGCATTGGCTCCCAGTTAAGTTCTGTACTGATTTTAAAATTCTTCTACTGACTTATAAATCACTCCAAGGGCCTGCTCCTGATTACCTTCAGGAACTTATCTCCTATTATGAACCCCCACATCCACTAAGATCACAGGGTGCTGGCCTCTTATTAGTTCCAACAATTGATAAGGTAACAGCAGGGGGAAGAGCCTTTTCTTATAAGGCCCCCCAGCTATGGAATAACCTTCCAGAATGTGTCCGGGACTCTGAAACAGTCTCAATCTTTAAGTCTAGGTTGAAAACTTACTTATTTCGTTTAGCGTTTGGTAATTAATGTGCCCCTTTAGATAAAGGTACAGATCCAGGGGTTCATGGGCTAAGGGTTTTATGGTAAACTGGGGCACTAGTGTTGTTGTCCTGTCACTGCATGTGGTCACTCAAGTTTGTTGACAGTGTAGTGGAGGGATGCCAATGTCTCAGAATGTTCCCAAGTCTGTGTTACCTTCTGGTTCTGCCCTTTTAGCTAGGCTGTAATAATGTAATGCCGGAGTTGCTGCCACACTCCAGAAATGTTTAAATTTCCTCTGTCCCGCACAGCTCCGGTTCTGGACTGCTTTGCTTGGGGGGGCAGTAAAACCTATTGAGGGGGCATGTTGATAGTCATGATTTTGAAGCCAGAAATATATTCAAGGCTTGATTTGTGCATGAATGATGACAGCCAAGCTATTGATACTGGCTTAAATTGATGTATGAGGTAAAGAAATAAAAATGCTGTAACGAGTTACGGTGAGCAGCGGGAGTCGTAGGTCGTTCTTTATTTTCCATCTTTTCAAACCAACAGAAATACTCAGGCGTATAGCAAGGAAAAACTCAAAATAGAAAAGACAGCAGAATTCCTCAGTTCGGTGCTGGACACTCCAGGATGGATAGTCGTCATCGTCGTGGCAGGCAGGCTCTCTAGATCCTCTAATGTGCAGCACCGAACGACCGGGCCTGTGGGCTTATGTACCTATGGGTGCAAAACTCAACATGTGATTAGAATTCCGGTGATTGTGATCGTGGGAGGGGTTGAGAGTGAGAAGGGGTGTGCCTCTGTGCAGGTGATGAGCGCTTGAATACACGTGTGCGTGCGTGCGCCCTCTGGTGGCTTCCCCACCCGGCTCCCGTGACATATCCCCCCCCCAAGGATCCCTCCAGCCGCGTATTCCTAGGACGTCCCGGGCGGCGCAGAGCAGGTCGTTCCGGGTACTCACGGTGGAAAGCGGCTAGTAAGGAGGGGTCCAGAACTTGGGAGGCCGGCACCCACGACCTTTCTTCAGGCCCGTAGCCTTCCCAGTCAACCAGGTACTGAATGCCGCCTCCTCGGAACCTGGAATCAAGGATTTTGTTGACGGCATAAGCGGGACCATCCGGCAGCATCATCGGCGGCGGGGGTCCCCTCTCTCCCTGTTCCTCCAGGGGTCCCTTCTTGTAGGGCTTCAGTGCGGAGGCATGGAACGCTCTAGATACTCGTCTGTCACCAGGCAACCCGACCTTGAACGTCACACGATTAATGCATTGTGTAATGACGTACGGCCCGACGTAGTGGTCCCCAAGCTTACCTGGCACTCCAAGCCTCCCATCTCTGGTAGAGATCCACACCTTGTCACCCACCTTATAATCAGGCGCCTCTGACCGTCTGCGGTCCGCCTTCTCTTGAAAACGTCTTACTGCGATTAGCAAGCGTTGGTGGGTGTCTTCCCAGACGCGCTCACTCCGCTTACACCAGTCTTCAATGAGGGGCTGATCGGAAGTAGACATATTCCAGGGGTACAAGGGTGGTTGACGACCGAGTACGCATTCGAACGGAGTCACTCCTGAGCTGGTCTGGACCAAGGAATTCTGAGCGTACTCGGCCCATTCACACTAGATGCCCAGTCTTCACTTCCAGTTCACGAGGACGCACGCACGCACGCTGCATTTGTTTGCTCCTAACTTCCCGCGGACAAATTCGAATTCTAATTATTTTTACTTACTGCTTTTAGTACTATCAGTATTATTTGCGGTAACTGTAACACCAGTATAGTTTAAAAAGCTATTATTAAACTAATATTAAACCATTTAGGTTAACATTTAGGTTAAAATCCGTTTTGAGACTGCGGTGTTACTCTGTTCACTGTTTACATCCTCTGTTCAGTGTTAAAATCCATTTGAGACTGCGGTGTTACTCTGTTCACTGTTTACATCCTTAACCCGCTGTTTGTGTGTTTTTTCTCTTGTTTTTTCACTATGTCGACTGTGGAGGATTGTGTACTCTCCAGGGTCAGCAGACAGCTGGAGAAGTTGGAACTCCAGATCCGGCGTCTCCTGGAGAAGCAGACGGAGCTTCAGCGGGAGAGGACAAGGCTCGAGGCAGCTCGCGAGGCGTCCCCAGCGGCTTTTTCCACTCCAGCTCCACCCTGTCGGCGTTTCCCCGCGGATCCCAACTTCATGCCCGCCCCGTGCTGGAAGAAGCAGCGTCGCCAGGGAAGGCCGAGAACATCGTCCCACCCGCCCCAGCCTGACTTCACCTCTGCCAACCGGTTCAAGGCTCTCAGCTCCGGATCCTCTCCTTCACCTTCACCTCTGTCTCCACCAACACCACAGACACATAAGGGCATTGTGTTACTGATTGGTGACTCCATAACCAGACATCTTAAAGTCCGGTTACCACGCACTAAGGGTAATGCCACTGTGTGCTGTCTTCCAGGTGCGCGTCCTGGGCGTGGCCAGGCGTCTTCCTTCGGCACTGCGGCAGAGAGATGACTTCGGCACGGTCGTTCTTCACGTGGGGGGGCGAACAACATCTCCGCACGCCGCAGCGAGGTCCTGAAGGAGTACTACCGTTCGCTGTTGGACACTGTCCGGAAGAAGACGGTCGCCAGGGTCATCGTCTCCGGTCCGCTACCCACGTACAGAAGAGGCTGTGAGTCGTACAGCAGGCTCTACGGGCTCCACACATGGCTCCGGGGTTGGTGTGGCACCGTCGGTGCGGGTACGTGGACCACTGGGAGTGCTTTCGGGAGCGGCCAGCACTCTTCTACAGAGACGGACTTCACCCGAGCCGCCTGGGATCCGCCGTCATCTCGGGAAACATCGGGGATGTTCTTCACCTACAGTGACTGGTCCCACCCAACCCCACCCAGCATGAAGATCGGGCGAGTACAGTTCACAAACACATAGAATCTGTACCCATTACTAGAAATAGATTAACACGTAGAATGAGTCAAAAAGTCGGTCGTAATAACTTAATTAACATTAAATTGGTTAGCACTGAATATGTAGCCTGCACCTCTGACCTGAAGCTCTGCTTATTAAATATTAGATCGCTCGCGTCAAAGTCACTTGTTATTAATGAAAATATCACAGATCATGCGTTTAATATAATGTGTCTAACGGAAACATGGATTAGACAGAATGAATATATATCATTAAATGAAGCTAGTCCACCAGGATACAAATACATAAACCAGCCTCGTCTTACTGGCAAAGGAGGAGGTATCGCTATAATTTATAAAGATAATCTAGACATCAAAGATGTCTAGATAAACCGCATCCGAAATTAAACTCGTTCGAGATCCTCTACACTACCATACAACTTCAATTAACGAAAAATAACTATGAGACGTTTCCATTAATTATTATTTACAGACCGCCAGGTCCATACTCTGAATTCCTTAATGAATTTTCAGATTTTATTTCTAACCTGGTAGTTTCGGTAGATAAAGCTATAATAGTTGGGGATTTCAACATTCACTTTGATAATCCCAATGACCCCCTGAGAACAGCATTTGTGTCCATCTTAGACTCAGTAGGATTTAGACAGAACGTCACAGGGCCGACTCATAGTCATGGACACACACTCGACTTAGTATTAACATTTGGATTAAGTTTAGAAAACGTGGTAACGCTTCCTCAGTCTGAAGCTATTTCAGATCACGCTCTCATCTCCTTTAGGCTAAATAATATTCGACGTCCGCACACTTCACCGCGCTCTTACGTTAGGCGCACTATTACATCAAACACAGCTAGTAATTTTATTCTTAACCTTCCAGAGCTATCATCCTTAATAGGACCAATATCCGACCCCGTTGAACTTGACCAGGCAGCAGAGTACCTATCAGCAACCTTTCGCTGTACTTTAGACAAAGTAGCTCCTCTTAAAACAAAACATACCATAGAAAAGAGATTAGCCCCTGGTATAATAACGACACGCGCACATTAAAACAGAGCACTCGCAAGCTAGAGCGTAAGTGGCGACAAACAAGCTTAGAGGTATTTCGTCAGGCATGGAAGGATAGTCTCATAAATTATAGAGCAGCTCTAAGAACAGCTAGATCTAAATATTTCTCAACCCTAATAGAGGAAAATAAACATAACCCTAGATTCCTATTCGATACAGTAGCGAAACTAACTAGAAGTAAAAAACACTATCGAGTCACACAATTCATCATTATTTAGCAGTAATGACTTCATAAACTTCTTTGATAACAAAATTCTTAATATTAGACAAAATATCCAAACCATTAGCCCTAGACTCGATAATCTAGCATATAATTATACCTGTATAGTCCTACCAGATGAGAGATTAAATTGCTTTAACCCCTCAGACAGACAGACTTAGATTCACTAATATCGTCAGCTAAAAAGTCATCGTGTATGTTGGATTCAATACCAACAGATCTCTTTAAAAAGATAGCACCGAAACAATTAAACCGCTCCTAAATATTATCAACTCGTCTCTCAGCACCGGTTATGTACCAAACATATTTAAAATAGCTGTAATCAAACCTATAATTAAAAAAACGGATCTTGACCCCCGTCAGCTGTCCAATTATAGGCCAATATCTAATCTTCCTGTCACGGTGAGAAGGCGGGTTCGCCACCAGAGGGCACCCGCGAGAGCACCTGGTACACGTCACACCCTCACCTGGCATAGGCGCACACCCACACCTCGCACGTCACTCCCCCTTCTCATTCTCCCGAATACTAAACACCTGTGCACGGTATTTGGGATGCCTTCTTAAGCCCGCAGGTCCTGTCGTTCAGTGCTGCGCATTGGCCTTCCTTGGACAGATCTCGCTACGCCTCTCCTGGATACAGAAGTGCTGCCCCTGAACGACGCCTCTGGGAACTCTGTTATATTTTCTGTTCTAGACGTTATTGGGCACGATCGCCTTTATTTTTGTTTATTCCCATTTTGAGTATGGATAATAAAGCTAATGGAAGCTCGCTACCCTCGCCTCCTGCTGTCTGTCAAAATACGTCACACTTCCGTTTATCTCCAAGATCCTAGAAAAGGTCGTAGCGCAGCAGCTGTGTTCATATCTTCATATGAAGAACGGTGCGCATGCGCCGAGAGTGCATGCTGCCGGTTACAGTAGCTCCCGTTTAGTTTTAGTTTTTTCGTCTTAACTTTTATTTTATCTTTATATTTCTTAATTCATTTTTACAAGCAAATTAGTGAAGCTGTGCCCTCTCGAATCATGCTAGTAGAGAGAGTTTTGGTCAGTTTTTTCGCTGTGAAAGTTTTACTTTCACTCTCCTGGTGTACCGCGGCGCAGCAGCAACATGGTCCCTTTGTTTACAACCGGGATCAGCTGATCGCGCTGAAGCCAGCCGGCGTGGACACCAGGACCGCTAACATCCCCGAAAAGCTGTGGAGACGGACGCACAGGGGATGTAGAGGAGGAATTAAACAGCGCACGGGGAAATCAAGGGCGAAAAGACGGAGGCTTATGGAGAAAAAGGGATATAAGCCGCATCTTCCCACTCTCATCATGGGCAACGTGAGGTCTCTGGCTAATAAAATGGACGAGCTAACAGCGTTAGCCATGAGTCAGAAGGAGTACCGGCAGTGTAGTTTAATGTGCTTTTCGGAGACATGGCTACACAAGGACATTCCAGATGACAACGTTTCCATCACTGGCTTTCAGACTGTTCGGGCCGACCGGGACTGCACCGAGAGCGGTAAGCGTAAAGGGGAGGGCTGGCTGTGTTAGTTAATAACCGCTGGTGCTCCCCTGGTCACATTACCGTCAAGGAACGTATCTGTTGTCCGGACATTGAGCTGTTGGCTGTTGGACTCAGGCCATATTATTTGCCGCGGGAGTTCTCCCATGTTATTATTGTGGCTGTTTACATTCCCCCTCTGCAAACCCGACGTCGGCGTGTGGCGTCATTCACTCCACCATAGCGCGTCTTCAAACTCAACATCCGACTGCCTTCATTGCCATATCAGGTGACTTTAACCACGTCACTATGGCCGGAACATTACCAAACTTCACCCAGTATGTGGACTGTCCCACCAGAGAGGAGAGAACGCTGGATCTGATGTATGCTGATGTTAAGGATGCATACAGCTGCTCCCCCCCCCCCTCTGGGTGGATCGGATCATAACTTGGTCAACATCAGCTCAAAGTATGTGCCTCAGGTTAAGAGTCAGCCTGTGACCACAAGGACAGTGAGGAGATGGTCAGAGGAGACTTCTGAAGTACTGCAGGATTGCTTTGAGACTACAGACTGGACTGCACTCTGTGAGCCTCATGGAGAGGACATTGACGGGCTCACAGAGTGCATCACAGACTACATTAACTTCTGTGTGGACTCCACTGTCCCAACAAAAACTGTTAAATGTTACCCAAACAACAAGCCTTGGGTAACAAAGGACATTAAAGCCCTCCTTAACAAAAAGAGAAGAGGGCTTTCAGAGCTGGAGACAGAGAGGAGGTGAGAACGACCCAAAGGGAACTGAAGAGAACCATCAGGGAGGCTAAAGACAGATATAGGAGGAAGCTGGAGTGGAAACTCCAGCAGAACAACATGAGGGAGGTCTGGAGTGGTATGAGGACCATCACCGGCTTCAGGTCCAGCAACAACAGTGGAGTAGAGGGCAGTGTGGACAGGGCCAACGAGTTAAATCTGTTTTTTAACAGATTTGACGCTGCAAGCTCTGATCTCCCCCTCATTGACTCCCCTGCTGCCAGGCCTCAACAGCCCACTCCACTCCCCCCTCCCTCCACCTCCTGATAGCCTCCCCGCCTTCTGTGATAGTCCACTTCACACCTCCTCTCCTCCTCCACCAGTCACCTCTACAGTGATTCTCACTGCTGACCAGGTGAGAAGACAACTACAGAGACTCCACATGAATAAGGCTGCAGGCCCTGATGGTGTCCCCCCCCAGGGTGCTCAAAGCTTGTGCCACCCAACTTTGTGGAGTCCTGCAGCATGTCTTCAACATGAGCCTGTGTCTCCAGAGGGTCCCTGTGATGTGGAAGACGTCCTGCATTGTTCCTGTGCCAAAGTCTCCGCGGCCCAGTGGCATCAAGGACTACAGGCCAGTGGCACTGACGTCTCACATCATGAAGACCATGGAGAGACTCGTCCTGGAACAGCTCCGGCCCATGGTCCAGCCACTTCTAGACCCCCTCCAGTTCGCCTACCAACCTCGTCTGGGAGTTGAGGATGCCATCATCTACCTGCTCAACCGAGTCTATGCTCACCTGGATAAGCCAGCCAGCACTGTGAGGGTCATGTTTTTTGACTTCTCCAGTGCATTTAACACCATTCAGCCTGCTTTTCTGGGTGACAAGCTGAACGTGATGCAGGTAGACGCCCCCCTTGTGTCCTGGATTGATGACTACCTGACTGGCAGACCACAGTATGTACGTCTGCAGCACTGTGTGTCAGACAGAGTGGTCAGCAACACTGGAGCTCCACAAGGAACTGTCCTCTCTCCCTTCCTCTTCACCCTTTACACCACGGACTTCAACTACTGCACAGAGACCTGCCATCTTCAGAAGTTTTCTGATGACTCTGCTGTAGTTGGATGTATCAGCAGGGGTGATGAGGATGAGTACAGGGCGACGGTGAACAACTTTGTTGCGTGGTGTGAGCTGAACCATCTGCAGCTCAACGTGACAAAGACAAAGGAGCTGGTGGTGGACCTGAGGAGGGACAAAGCACAGGTGACCCCTATTTCCATCAGGGGGGTCAGTGTGGACCATGTGGAGGACTATAAATATCTGGGTGTTCACATTGACAATAAGCTGGACTGGGCTAAGAACACTGACGCCCTCTACAAGAAGGGCCAAAGTCGTCTATATTTTCTGAGGCGTCTGAGGTCATTCAACATCTGCAGGACTATGCTGAGGATCTTTTATGAGTCTGTGGTGGCGAGTGCCATCCTATACGCTGTTGCATGCTGGGGCAGCAGGCTGAGGGTGGCAGACTCCAACAGACTCAACAAACTGATCCGCAAAGACAGTGATGTGGTGGGTGTGGAGCTGGACTCTTTGATGGCAGTGTCGGAGAGGAGGACGCTGTCTAAGCTTCAGGCCATCATGGATAACGGCTCCCATCCACTCTATCACACAGTGATGAGACACAGGAGCACATTCAGTGCAAGACTCATTCAACCCAAATGCACGACAGAACGTCACAGGAGGTCATTCCTACCTGTGGCCATCAGACTTTATAACTCCTCCCTTAGAGTACGACACTATTCACATGTACAGTAATAACAGTAAAAGGAATTTAATTATATGGCGACAACTCAAATGTGCAATAATCTTTTTTACCTCTTACTGAACACTTACTGCTGTTTATCTGTACTTATTATAGCCACAGCCACATTACACTTAATTTTATTTTTTTTATTATTGTATTGTATTATAGGACTTTATATATGTGTACATATTGCAAATTTATCTTTTATTGTAATTTATTATTAGAGAGTGTTTATTCTAAATGGCTGCTATTGTAAAAATTGCAATTTCTCTCTGGGATCAATAAAGTATTTCTGATTCTGATTCTTAGAAACGGCATTTACATTTCAGTCAGGGTTTAGAGCCCATTACAGTACGGAGACAGCGCTAGTTAAAGTAGTAAATGATCTGTTACTGGCCTCTGATCAAGGTTGTATGTCCCTACTCGTATTACTTGACCTTAGTGCAGCTTTTGACACTATTGATCATAGCATTCTTTTACATAGGCTAGAATACGTGGTCGGGATTAAAGGAACAGCCCTCTCATGGCTTAGGTCGTACCTGACTAACCGATACCAGTTCGTTGATATTGATGGCGACTCCTCTGTTCATACCAAAGTTAAATTTGGTGTTCCGCAGGGTTCTGTCTTAGGACCTCTGCTTTTCTCGTTGTACTTGCTACCATTAGGTGATATCATCCGTAAACATGATGTTAACTTTCATTGTTATGCAGATGATACTCAGTTATATGTCTCAGTGAGACTAGATAAGGGAAGACAGCTTAACAAGAAAGTTGAGGACTGTGTACAGGACATCAGGGAGTGGATGTTGAGTAATTTCCTTCTACTAAATCCTGATAAGACAGAGGTACTTGTATTAGGACCACAGATAGCCAGTAATAAGTCCTCTGATTATTTATTAACTCTGGATGGTCATACAGTACCATCAAGTACAACAGTTAAAGATCTTGGTGTAATTATTGGCTCGAGTCTATCATTTGATTCTCATGTAGATAACATGACTAGAATAGCGTACTTCCATCTTAGAAATATTGCAAAGATCAGAAACATAATGTGTCTACACGACACAGAAAAGTTAGTTCATGCTTTCGTTACCTCTAGATTAGATTACTGTAATGCTTTATTGTCTGGATGTTCCGGTAAGTGTATAAATAAACTCCAGTTAGTTCAGAATGCAGCAGCAAGAGTACTTACTAGAACCAGAAGATTTGAACACATTACTCCTATCTTAACTAGACTCCATTGGCTCCCAGTAAAATTCCGCATTGAATTTAAAATCCTGCTATTAACATATAAAGCGTTAAATGGTACTTGAGGGAACTTTTAGTCCTATACGAACCTCCGCGTTTACTTCGATCACAAGGTGCAGGCTTCTTATCAGTCCCTAAAATTATGAAGGCTGGAGCAGGGTCCAGGTCATTTTCTTACACAGCCCCTCAGCTATGGAATACACTTCCATCCAGTGTTAGGGACTCAGATTCAGTCACTGTGTTTAAATCTAGATTAAAAACACATTTGTTTAGTCAGGCATACTGTTAAGAGCATTCACCCACCACTCTGGTGTTCCTTCTTGTCTCCCCTACTTCATAGAGACCAGGACCACTCCAGGGCACCAGGAGGCACGACGGTTCCTGATTCCGGGCCTGCTCCACCCTTGGCACCCCCGGACTAAATTACTACACCCACTACACTTACCACTGATTAACCCCTACACCACTATCTCAGTCTGTATTCCCAAAAGAGGATGGGTTTCCTGGCGACTGCATGCAAGCACCCGCAGGCACCTGGGAGATGGTCTGGCTTGCCGGTGGATGTGCTGATGCCGGGGTTGGACTTGCCGTTGCCGCGGGAGGACGCGTGCTGGTGCTGGCTCCTGCCTGGGGCTCTTCATCTGCACCGGGGGACTGTGACTACTGGGCCGGGGGGAACAACCCTTATGCCACAACTGTAAAACCACCCTTTTGTCCACAAATACGGACTGGTGCTAACGGGCCGCCCAATGGAGGATGGGTTCCCTTTTGAGTCTTGGTCCTCCCAAGGTTTCTTCCTATATCCCCGCTATCTTAGGGAGTTTTTCCTTGCCACTGTCGCCTATGGCTTGCTCATTAGGGATCTGGACCCATGCAATTTGTAAAGCTGCTTTGTGACAACATGTGTTGTAAAAAGTGCTATATAAATAAATTTGAATTGAATTGAATTGAATTGAATGTGAGCATCGCATACCACGATTCTTGATGCTCACTACAGTAAGCTCGCAGGAACCTGCCCAGTTCCTGATTCACCCGCCCCACCTGCCCGTTCGCCTGGGGGTGATAGCCTGACGTGAGACTGACAGTGATGTTCAGTTTTGACATGAACTCACGCCAGACTCTCGAGGTAAACTGCGGACCCCTGTCAGACACAATGTCCTCCGGCAAACCGAATTGTCGGAACACATGCCTGAACAGCAAGTCCGCAGTCTCCCAGGCGGTTGGCAGACCGGGCAGGGGCAGGAAGCGCACCATCTTGGAGAACCGATCTACGATCACAAGGATGGTGTTATTTCCTTTGGATACAGGTAGATCGGTGATGAAATCAACGGCAATGTGCGTCCAAGGTTCTTTGGGTACGGGTAGAGGAAGGAGCTTACCGGCTGGCGGCGTCCTAGGCACCTTACTGCGCGCACACTCGTGGCAGGATTGGACATGCTGCCGTACTTCAGCGTGCATTCCCGGCCACCAATAGCGTATTCCCAGGAGCTGTGAGGTCTTGGTGGACCCGGGATGTCCTGTGCCTAGAGAAGTATGTGCCCAATGTATCAGAGCGGTGCGCTGCGCTTGAGGCACATACCTTTTTTCCGGCGGGCAGTCTGGATGAGGATTCGCCGCCTCAATCGCTTGATCAATCTCCCAGTTGATAGCTCCTACAAAGCACTCGGGAGATAGCACAGGCTCGTCGCTGGTAGATTCAGCGCTGCCGGGAAACGATCTTGATAGCGCATCAGCTCGTGTATTCTTCTCTCCAGGCCGGTATGTCACCTGAAAACGGAAACGGGAGAAGAAAAGAGACCAGCGTGCCTGTCGAGCGTTCATTCTTTTTGTGGTACGAAGATATTCCAGGTTCTTATGGCCGGTCAACACGAGGAAGGGGTGTGCCGCACCCTCCAGCCAATGCCTCCATTCTTCAAAAGCCAGGCGCATCGCTAGTAATTCTCGGTCACCGACACCATAATTACATTCGGCAGAGGAAATTTCCTGGAAAAGAAAGCAACGGGGCGAAGAGAAGAGCCTTTCTTCAGCCGTTGTGACAGCACGGCTCCCACACCCACATTGGAGGCGTCTACATCTACAATAAACGGTTTAGTAGGGTCCGGCTGGTGAAGGACAGGCGCATTGACGAAAGCCTGCTTCAGACGTTCAAAGGCTCTCTCGGCGGCTTCGGTCCAGACCAGCTTTTTTGCCCCTCCGCGCAGTAGATCAGTAAGAGGAGACTGATCTCTGGAGCTCTCTGGAGCTCGCGCCGTGTGTACGGACGAGTCAATCCAGTTACCGCCTCCACTTTGCCTGGCTGCATGTGTACCGAGCCTGGCTGGATGTTATAGCCAAGGAAGCTGACTTCCCGTAGGTGGAACGCGCACTTCTCGAGCTTGCAATACAGACGATTGCGCAAGAGAGTGCGGAGTACAGCTCGCACATCATGCATATTCAATTCAATTCAATTTTATTTATATAGCGCTTTTTACAACACATGTTGTCACAAAGCAGCTTTACAAATTGCGTGGGTCCAGTGAGCAAGCCAAAGGCGACAGTGGCAAGGAAAAACTCCCTAAGATGGCAGGAATTTAGGAAGAAACCTTGGGAGGACCAAGACTCAAAAGGGAACCCATCCTCCATTGGGCGGCCCGTTAGCACCAGTCCGTATTTGTGGACAAATTATAGCGTAAGGTTCTTGTTCACCGGCAAAGTAGTCATAGTCCATTTGGTGGAGATTGTGAGCCTCAGGTAGGAGCCAGCATCAGCACGTCCTCTTGAGGCAACGGCCCATCCAACCCCGGCATCAGCACATCCACCGGCAAGCCAGACCATCTCCCAGGTGCTTGTAGGTGCTTGCATGCAGTCGTCTTAGGTAGAAGCATGCAAAAAGATGGACAATACAAACCCTAGTGTGTGGATGTCAATTTAACCACCATTGATTTAAATGTACATACATAGTACATGTGCCAGTGATTAGCATGTAGCTCCGGCAGGCTAATCTATAGCAGCATAACTAAAGGGAGGGGTCCAGAGGTGACCACAGTCATGAGGGCTCACGGAGACATTGCTTTCCAGTCAAGTCATTGTCACAACTAGAGTGATGCCATGGCACAGCTGGATGACAGCATCAACATCTCAGATTACCAGAAATCTCAACGTCTGGGGGCCCCCCGAGCCCCACACCTTACTAGGGGGGGAATATTAACTGAAGGATTGATTAAATAGGTGAGTCTTAAGTCTAGATTTAAAGATTGGAACTGTGTCAGAATCTTGGATTGGAGCTGGAAGGCTATTCCATAACTGAGGGGCTTTAAAGGAGAAAGCTCTGGCTCCCAGTCTTACAAATTTTTGGAACTAGAAGAAA